>PVKU01000019.1:498927-1023057 GCA_004027475.1 Anoura caudifer
TGTGACCATGCTCTGAGCCAGAGGGATGGAAAGGACTCCCCCCAAGATGTGACTGGGGGAGGAACCTCAAGTCACAGCGCCTGCATGGGAGCTTGGAGAAGATTGGCTCCAGAAAATGGGGACACACCTGCCCAGGCTCATGATGGCATCCCCAAAATACTTGGAATATACGGGAATGCTGGCAGGTGTAACTGATTGTAGGAGGAGTCGGAAATGGGGGTACAGAAGAGATTTGGCACCGGGATTAAAACGGGGATGCGGCAGCCATTGAGAGAGAATCCACGTGCTTTCCCAAGAGTTAGGACCCTCACAACCCTGTGAGGGAAAATCACCATGTGGCTTTAGCAGAGAATTGCCACGTGGCTTTTCCAGAGTGGGGACCCCTTCCTTCCCCACAGCTTTGGTAGAAGAAGGACCACATGGCTTTGGGGTGCTCCTTTTGGCAGTGTGGCCTGGGAGCAAGAGAGACTGCCTGAAAGAAGGGTGAAAGAACTCTTGCCAGTGGGCCATGAGAAGGTGCCACATGGCTTTGGATTAATTAGAGATCCTGCCTGGACGACGACACAGCTGACGGTGTCAAGAGCCTGGATCCCGGACGTGTGCTTCTCTTCCTTGCAAGTAGGGTACCCTGAATTAGGGCAGAGGGAGATAGGAAGCACTGTGGGCGTCTGTGGGTATCCTGAAGGACTTTGGTGTTTTAATGAAGTTAAGTTGCTACTTTAACTGTGTATATCATTAAATAAACATTCCCTTTCCTTTTCAGAAATCTCTGGCTTTGAGAGGCATCTTTCCATAAGGCGGCGGACAATAATGGACCTTCTGTTTGCTCTGTAACAATAACAGATGTAATCACATTAGTGTAAAGTCATATTGAATTAGGGTGTGTCCCAAATCCAATATAACTAGTGTTCTTATAGGAGGAGAAAAGACAGACACACAGAGGAAAAGGCAATGTGATCACCTGGTCAGAGATTGGAGTGATGTCAATGCCCAAAGTTGCTGTGCATTAGCACAAGTTGGAAATGGCAGTGGAGGGGGTTCCCTGAGAGTTTTGCTTGGAACATGACCCATGGACACCTTGATTTCAGACAGCTAATCTCTAACACTGTGAAGAAATAAATTTCTTTTGTTTTAGACAGAAAGTTTGTGGTAGTTTTCTAAGGCAGGCTTGGGAACTAAAACACATATTTCTGTTTTTAATTTTTGTTGGTTTTATGACTCAAGATACTGCATGTTATCAGTGCAACTGAAACACAGCAAAATTAGTGTCTTTCTAAAAGACCTGCTTACAAGATCACGTTTTCTAGTGTAAAACCATTTTATTTCTCACCAGTTTTAAAGCCAAGTTCATTATTCCAGAGCAAAGTGTTTTAAAATCGGGAATAACCGCATTCTTCCTAGTAGCTTGCATCCTTCTATTCTCACCAAACTCTTGCCCTTTCTTCACTTTTGCCTTTCTCCCCTCCCTGCCCTTGCACATGTTGTCTTTCTACCTGGAGCCCCACTTTTCTATACTAAGGCCTAACCTCAAGGCATCAATACCTTAAAAGTTTCTCCATCTCTCCCAAGCAATTGGCTTTAATAACTTTGGTGTTTCTGTTGTGATTTATAAATGTTATTTCAGCAGTTATCATTGTATTTTAATTATTTATGTAGCAAAGCAGCTTTCTTTATCCTCCCCATTTGCCAAACACTGGCGTTTGCTGAGATTAAGGCAACCTAGCAGGCTTTGCAATGTAACTCAAGACATTCTCTCTCTCTTTTGAATGAAAATCGTAAAGTTTAACATGCTAACTCTGCTACTCAGAGGGGAAGGTCTGGATGCATTTGCATAGCTTCCCTTAAGCAAGCTCATTGCAAAGTCCTCCTCCCTTCTCTTTTTGAGTTCTGCATCCAAGAGGTCAACCTGCTTTTATCTCTTCCTTATCTCTACCCAAGAGCAGAATATTATTGTCATCCTCACTTCCCTCAGCAGTGTAAACATCGTAGAAATACTTTCACAAGTTATTCTACTAATTTCACCCTTAAGGAGAACTCTTTCCAAAGTCTTCTGTTATAACTCCAATCGGAGTGGGTGCCTCACATCATTGGCTATAGAGTTGATGAACTTGGGTTTTCTTTTCTGCATCATCTCAGATTTTCCCTTCAGATCCCCCTACTTCGAATCTCCTATTTCCTAGGACTCTGGATTCTTTTTGATTTACATTCTTTGGTGCTATTCTTTTTAGGAAATTACTAAGTTCCAAGCAATGGGTTACAAACTTTACATTAATTTTCTTATTTAACCCACACAGCGCAATCCTATTCCATAAATGGCACTATTATCAATATTTTACAGATTAAAAATAAACAAGCAAGACTTAGAAAGCCTTAATATTTTGCCCAAGACCACAGAGCTAGACAGCTTGGATAAACCCAAGTCAATTTGATTGTAATCTCATGCTCTTAATCTGTATACTATAATGATATTAACAGCAACAGAAAAATGGGGATTTTTTTATTGTTTTACTCTTTATAAATCTTATATTACAGCAGCACAGAGATCCAGACTTAAGGGTAGTTCAGGTACAAAGAAGCTTTGGCCTGGATTTAAACTCACCAATGAATCTAGCTCCACTTCTTCTCTAAAAGCACTATTTCAACATACTTATGAGAATATGAATAAATGAGTAGAATGGGATTTTTATAGCAAAAATGGACAGAGAACATTTTATAGGGTTTGCTAAAAAAGGTTTTGATTCTTTATTTTCATGGGAAAGAAAGAATATTGATATTTAAGGCATTACACTGAAAATCCCATTTCTATAGCATTAGATTATTTAAAAGTTTGAGTAATAAGTAAAATGTATTTAAGAGTGAATTTGGTGTTAATGTTAATCTGAAAATTTGGAACATTGTGCTTACATGAAAGAGTGTGAAATATTTTCACCAACATAAAATATTCATTTTAAATTTAAGGACTAGAATTTGTTCAGACTTAGATGTAGCTATTAAAAATAATGCATGTAAAACATATGCTTCTCTAAATAATGCTAGGTCTAGTACAGCAAACCAAATAAAGTGACACATTTACTAGATAATTCAGGGAAAATAAAATACACTTTATGTAAAATTACCACATCCAGTAGAAAACATGCTTGTTTTATTTTTATTCTTCACCATTGCATACTTACTCATGTAGAATGAGAAAACAGAGGACCACACATACACACTGTGACCCCAAGAATTAGAGACAGCTCTCTTTAAACTTAGTGGCACATATATCAGCTGAGCAATTTTGGTCATTTCAGCTCTTAACTCAGACCTCCTCATTTTCAGAGTAAGTGGTAATGTACCTACCTTTGTCAAGTAAGATTAATGTATACTGCTAAAAAAGAGTTAAATTAACAGGGTTTAAGCAATACAACAATTTATTTACCTCTTTTATAAATATCTAGACTATACAGTCCAAAGACGTATGGAGATTCTGCTCCATCATTTCTGGCATGTGGCCCCATTCTCAGAATCCAGGATGCTGGCTTCCACCTTCTAGGGAGCAAAACGGAAGAAGAAAGATAAAATTAAGACTTCCACATACATCACTTCGGCCAGTCCTATGGACCAAGGAAGATGCAAGATGAAGTTGGATGTTAGAAACATAATCCTGTGGGGTGACTGAGTGCTCAGCTAATTTTAGTGGTTGTACCATGAGGCAATATTAGTTGAGTCACAGTTCTGGGGTTGGATTACCTGTATTTATGACTTGGGTTTGTCACTTACTTGCTGTTTGATCTTGGAAAAAATGCAAAAACCCTCAATGTCTTTATTTTTTCATATGTAAAGTGGAGATACCTTGTAAGTAGTTCTGAAGATTTCATGAGTTGTAACATGTAAAGTGCATGCCAATAAGTGTTAGATTTTAATATTTCATCTTATCATCCCATCTTTGTATTTACCAACTTTCAATGATCTACCAATTAAAGCAATTTAACATGAAGGCTTTTTGCCTTTCAAAAAATAACTGAAGGTGTACAAAAATATATTCTTATATTGTATTTCACTAAAGATTGCTGGAAGTGTTTTGATTCTTTGTTAAAGTATAGGTTAAATTTTGGGAGCCATGAAGTGTTTTGGATTCTCTGTTAAAATATAAGCTAAATTGTGGAAGCCAGTTGATCACTGACAGGGCCCATTGATGAGTTTAGGTTTTTTCCATTTTTATTTAACTACAAAAAATGTATATTTAATTATAAAATTTTATAATAACCTGTAAAGTAATATAGGTATCATCTAGATAATTTTAATATATTCAATAATAGAAAATATGGGCCTTATGTTTGCATTTATGATCACATGCATATCAAGGTATATCATAACTGGTAATGATTTCCCAGCAACTGAAATAGATAGCAAAATAGTGTGTATCTGACCAACTTAAAAATGAAAAAAAAATCTTGTTCTGTAGCAGTCAATCATTTACAGGTTTTGAGATCTTAGTAAGTTTTATATAATTTCTATATACTTCAATGTCCTCCAAAATAACAACAAAAACAGTATATATATCACATGAATTTGTAAGGCAAATGAAATGAGTTAATAAAGATAAAGTATAAAAAGATGCAGGCATGATTTTTATAATTACCTATTTGCCTCACTTCATCAATTGTAGCAGAAGTGATAAAAATATGAACTCGTAAAAAATTATTGATTCCCAGTGGAGAGTTTCATATGCCATGAGGCTAATCTTACCTTCATAGGAAAAGACAATGTTAGAATGTTACCAAGATTCAACTTACAGAAACAAGCATTCAGCAACAGCTTTCTTAGAGATTTTTATATATGAGATATCAGTTTCTAAAACATAATTATTAAAAACAGAACTTCCAGCATTAAGTTGAAGTCACAATAGAAAAATATGCTATCTGTATAACGCAACCAGAGATTGTTTTTCTTTTCAATATTAAAGCAAGACTAGATTATTTAGCATGTTATTGTCAATATGAAGCTTACTGCCTGGCAGCTTTGCTTGCATTACTGTTTTTAAATTTGTTTTTCAATTACAGTTGGCATACAGTATTATATTATTTCAGGTGTAAAACATACTGATTACACACTTATATATGACATGAAGAGATCACCCCATTAAACCTAGTCCTGTATGATACACATGTTATCACAATGTTATCGACTCTTCCCTATGCTGTACTTTATGTCACTGTGACTATTTTCATAACTGGCATTTGTACTTCTTAATGCCTTCTACCTTTTCACCCACTACCCCAGCCCTCACTTACCTGGCAATGATCAACTTGTTCTCTCTATCTATAAATTTATCCCTGCTCTGTTTATTTATTTTGTTTTTTAGATTTCACAAAATCATATGGTATATGTCTTCCTCTGACTTATTTCACTTAGCATAATACCCTCTAGGTCTATTTCATTTTGTTTTTATGGCTTGAGTAATATTCCATTGTATACGTGTACCACTTCTTTATCTAAGCATCTATCAGTGGACACTTGGGTGGCTTCCATAGCTGGCTATTATAAATAAAGCTGCAGCGAACATCGGGGTGCCTATGTCTTTTCAAATTAGTGTTTTGGATTTCTTCAAATAAATGCCCCAAATGGGAATTGCTGAAAGATTTAGGACATTATGGTATATTAGGTTGAATTACCTACTCTCAAAAGGATATATTCAAATCCCAACTCCCAATATTTGTGAATGTGACCTTGTTTGGAAATAGGGTATTTGGATACATAGTTAAGAATCTTGAGATAAAATCATCCTGGATTCAGGGTGGGCACTGAGTACAATGACTAGAAAATCCTCCTAAGAGAAAGAAGGCAGTTATTTGAAAAACACAGCCACAAAGTGAGAAGCCAGGTGAAGATGGAGCTAGAAATTGAAGGGATGCATAGACAAGCCAATGAATGACTGATAGCTGGAGCCACCAGCAGTTAGGGGGAGGTGTAAAGTATATTATTCCTCAAAGTCTTCAGAAGCAACCAAACTTGTGGACACCTTGATTTTAGCATTTTGGCTTTAACCACTGGAAAAGACTAAATTTCTTTTGTCTTAAGCCACACAGTTTGTGGTAAGTTGCTATGGCAGCCTTATTAAACTAATACATGTATTTAATATAGTTTTGATATTATTTAGCTTTGTGATTACAATAATATAAATCAACGCTAAACGTTTGTGAGATTTTTTTTTTTTACTTTAAATGAAGACCATCTTTCAGTTTGAGAACAAATGGCATAAGCAGCAGTTACTATTAGAGAATGTGAAAGATACATTACAGTGATCAGCAGAATGGAAGATCACTGGAAAGAACCTGGAGAACATCTCCTCCAGATTTCTTATTTTACAGATAAAGCCTGCATTCAGACTTAGGCTGCAATTGGTTCTTACTTAACTCGCTTTCTCTTAATTGGTCGTATCTCCTGGTTAGTAGTTCCAATGAGAAATTTTAAAACTTAAGAAGCAAAGGGATCAGGTAACTATGCAATCCACAAATTAAGTAGTTTCTTTTTAGACATGTAAGTATCAGTTAAAACCATACCTTAATGATTACAGAAATCCTATCCTCAAAGCTCCTGTAATAAATGAAAGCTGCATTTAAAAAAAAAATTTTCATTATTATTTCAGAAGTCCCCAAGATGCAATGTAAGAAGATCACAGGTTCTTGCTTTTAGCCCAACAATACAGATGAGCTTTGTCACGATATTTTTTTTTCCTTTCCGAGTCTTTTGCACAAGTGTTTCTGCAAGAAAAGCACATAAGGAAAGGTGTTTTACAAGATTGCTGCCTTTCAATATCTGAAAACTCTGTTACTGCATGGGGTACTTTACTAACATTTTCATTTTTGTCTTCATTTTCTGTGTTAGTAATTGATCTGCAGGCTAGTGGATCTTGGGACCGGTGCACTCAGAGTGCTTCAGTATGGTAGATGAGAGTTGCTAGGCAACCTAACCTGTAAGAGCAAAGTTGTTGGGCTTTTTACCTCTGAGAGCCTTGTGTTGGGGAGAATCTGACACAAAGACTACTTCTTACACTTGTGCCTTTAGGCTTTGAAAAACAGAGATTTAGAATGAACACTTGGGATGCTTAAAGAGGATTATCTTGAAATAAAAAAAACTCAAATCAATATTTTATTGTCAGGCTTTAAGTGACATCTTAAGTAATTTTCTTTGATAAATTTTAATTATTAGATAAATGTGTTATTAAGATCTTTATGAGCTGAGACACATTTATGTCATCCATTTGTAGCTTCTTCTGGCTGATCTTTCTATTTCTTTAAACTACAAATTCATACTTACCTATTATTCCGTATAAGTAATGTGGTTATGATTATTTTCTTTGAAACAAGACATCTTATAAGATTAAAGATCTGACAAGATCTTTAATCCTGGAGAAATAGCACGAAACAAATATTGAGAAATATTACAGGGCTATGGTAGTATTGTATAATTCAATTTTATGGCTATGTCTATTTGATAAGTATTGATTACAATCTAGTTATAGAGAAGAAAGGAAGACTGAAATATTGCCAATAAATTTGGTCCATGGGGGTAGTAAATTTTTGTGCCTGATGAAAAGCCAGATCTCTACTTGAAGACCTTTAAATAAGAAATAAATTCCCCGGGGAACTTGAGAGTGCACTGCTCTGCCACTGTGCATCCCCTACAACCCTGAAGCTATCTTAGCACAAGAGAGGAAATTTGGTTGGCTCAGAAATAAAAAACAGTTTGTTAAACGTGGTCCGCCCTGTTGGTGCAAATCTGTTCATTAGCTTGTTTTTAACCTAGAACTGGGGGAACTGGTGGATACGTATTCATGGTAGAAGTAATGGAGACCGGAAATAGGACAAGCATTGTTCTTCCAGGGATTTCCCCAGCAGTATTTGAAGAGATATAAAATAAATAATATGTTGTCCATTTATATGGCGTGTACATTTTTTATTGTACTCACACTCATTTTCATCCTTAAAAACACTTCTAAATCACTTTTTGGAATTTGGTGGGTATTTGTGAGCAGCTTCCCCAAATTTAGGTTGCTTGTAATGGAAAGGCAATATGGTGATTTAGGAGGAAATCTTCCCAGGTGGAAAATAAAATAAAAAAAAAAAAAACTAATTTGGTAATTAGTAAAAATTACTTAAATTGCTCTTTTTAACTTAAATGCTTCGGTATCTGATAGAAGCGATCTTATGAGTGAATCCGCTTATGTAAGTAACCCAGGCCTATGGTATGAGCATGGAATGATCCATTCAGGTAACACCAGTCTTTCTCTCTAGAGTTTGGCTGTCCGTCACCTTCTCCCATTGACCCTCTGAAGCTCAGGGATAAACCTGGGAATCATGATTTCTCTGAATGTACGGTAAGTTAGACTACACTTAATACCACCATGGAGCATGTTTGCTGCATAGGAACTATTTTCATTCAGTCAGCCGGCAACTTACTTGGCTCAATTTGTTATTTCAAACTGCTCCTTGAATGTAATATTAACGTGAATTCAAATTAGTAGAATAGGAATTTTTTATTGATACTATTGTGAAGTATATATACTAGTACGCTCATATACATATGAATAATAGTATATCAGTAAGCAAAACACTAAAGAACCCTCAAGTTGTTGACTACATAGATAAATAATGTTAGGTTGTATCAAAGAGTTGGTTAGAGGGTTAGGGCTGGTGTTGTTGACTCTTTAACTCTTACCAGGGAACTCTTACCCTAAGAGTTGCAAATATTTTTTTTTTCACCTAAGCATTACACAATAAGAAAAGGAAGGATTACATAACACAGCGTAGAAGAAAACTTGTTACAAAACTATAGTTCTACACTGTTGCTCTTACTGTTTCTTTTCTTATGTATCTTAATTGGAGTTCCCAGAAAAATCCATCTCTGTGTAACCTGAACAATTTAAATAAATGCAGGCCATTGACAGGATTTCTTTTTATCACAAGATTATTTTCTAAATTTATTAAAGTCTCTGGGTTTTATATTATAAGCAAGATGATGCATAGTTCAATAGTTCAAATTTAGTTTTATAGTCCACAAATTATAGGTTTTTAGTGATATAATTTGAGAAGAGCAGAGGGCAATTTCTGCACAAATTTCTGGTCACCTCTGATAGAAGCCTGTTAGGAAGGTTATTTCAACAGTGCAGGAGATCTTGAAGTAGAGTTGTAGGAATAGGTATGAAGAGAAATATATTTGTGTGTTAAACATTTAAGTGAAAAAATATTCACATTGATAAAACCTTGGATGGGGGATGAAAGAAGGCAATTATTAAGGATGCCTCTTAGGTCTCCGAGTTATGTATCATTGTCTCTTTTAAAAATGGAATTTCTCATGAACACACATGCATCAAATATTAGTCCTGCCTTTTAAATGTGTGTTTTTTGGTAACCATGCTTTTCTCACACTCTTTTGTTTTCCCTCCTAGTTTTAATTTTAGTTCCTTTGTTTGCAGATTTATAATTCTAATCCTATTTTCATTTAATGGGTAACTAACTTTTTTATTTTTAACAAATACATTTTAATGTCTTTTTTTACCATTTCTATTTGCAGGCAAAGACAAAACATTTATAATAATCTTACTTACTCAACTTGCTTATTGACATTTTAAAATCTATTGTAGCAATCTAGAGTTTATTTTTCCAGATTAAAACTTTAAAAGACATCTTTTTTCAAAATATTTTCTTTAAAATTCAATGAATCTTCATAATGAAATTATAAAAATAGCTTACCTTAAATCTATGTTTTATCTGCAATGTCCACAATTCCTTTATGCTTATCAAGTTGTACATCCCTTTCCTTTTTCTTCTCTCCTCTCCTATAAATGGTAAGATTCAACTGGACAGAATGCCCACCATGTTTACACAGTGTTAAATTGGACAAGCCCCAAACTGGTAAATATTGAACAGTCAATACTTGGTTGAATAAAGAAATAAAATCAAGAGTATTTTAATAGAGATATATTTTTGAGTTCTTATATGTTAAAAGATAAATCTGATGTTCACAATACTCTTCTTTATATCTATGTAAACATGTTTTGTTTTGTTTTTTCCTTTTGGTCATCTTCATTCTAGTAGGTAAGATATTTAATGGGAGACAGATTAATTTATCTTTGGAAATACGTGGTTTTAAAATATTGATGCTTACAAAATTACCTTTTAATCCTAATTTTTTAAATCCTAATTCTTTTCATCAGATTATATTTAAATAAGCATAATAATATTTATTTTTAAAGTAAGTGCAACTATAACTTGATAAACTTTTCAATTAAAAAATTAAGTTTCCCTTTAGATCAAGGAAATAATCTTCTAATATATATTTAGGTACTTGTTTCAGATAGATTTTGAACCTTTCTACAGGACTATAGAATCAGAATATTTATTTTTAACTAGCCATAAGTTGATTACGCTCTTCTACGAAGTTTTAGAATCACCATTGTAGGTAATATCAAGATAAAGAAAGTGTGGTTTCTACATTAAAAAAAGCAAACAAATAAACATAAAAGAAAGGTTTCCACCAGGTGGGATGAAAATAATTAATTTAATAATAATTGGGAACAAAAGACATGTAAACTACAAAATTTTGCTGAAAATTGAACTATTTCAATTTTTGCCTCCAAATTTTACTCTGGTGTTGGTGCTTTCACTTTGAAATTGCATTCCAATGACTTTCTTCAAAATCCCAGAAAGATATAGTTTTAGGTATAAATGCACTCCCAAAAAAGATTAAATAGATATGTATATACAAAAAGAGGCAATTCTCTCTTCCTCTCTCCCTCTCCATATCTATTGCCTGCTTACCTGAATTTCTTATTTTAAGAGAAAATTTGAGCATGCTGTTTGCATGAAAATGTATTCATCATGTTACAGCCAGCCCCATTTTTCAGAGACGGCCTTCCTACCACCCTATGAGGCCACTCAGGACTCCAAAGAAGATGGTGAGCATTTCTAGACAGTTACCTGCCGTATAGCCCTAAGTTGTTTCGTTTTTAAGTGAATTCATATTGAGTTAATTAGTAGTGGCCAATACGCTTTTTATAAATGTGTGAATTTACAGGGGGTTTATTATTTTTATCTTTTCACTTAAGTCAGAACTCTACAAGTGAATTTTTTTTATAAATGAGCCAAAGTGTTCAGCTTAAAAAGAGATGTTTGACTTCACTCCCCTAGATCTAAATTTAAAATATTTGATTTTGAAAAACAATTTAAATTTTCATAGATTTACTAAATCTTGATAAATATCCCCTCAAGAATATAATTCACCAATTTATTTATGTTATGATAGCATTTTAAAATATGCCATCTTATTTTTCTGCTTTTTGGATTTGTTGATAATATCTTAAGGTGGAATATATCTTTTAGTGAATTTGCTACTAAAAAATATGACTATATAGAATTTGGATTTCAGTAAATTTACTTTCATAAATATTTCTAGTGATGAGATATATAGTCAGTCCTTAAACTCTCTATTCTAATGTAATGTGTTAAATATGTATATATGCCTGATGTTATTTCTCTTGCCTCAATAAGGCAATAAATATTGAGTTTGTTTTTTCACATGTAAAGAGGCATTTAGTATTATAGGTTATTTGTGCTGAAAGTGATCCTCATGATCATTTAATGTCTTCACTTCATTGTATATTTGAAGAGTATATTTGAGTTATCCACAAGGTGACAGGCATTATAAATACAAAGAACGATCCATTGAATCCTACAGAGCTCAGGAGGAAAACCATAAGAAAAATAAGACCAAATGCTGTGAAGTGAATCATTAGAATCTAAACCCACCTCCAGTGTGTTGTACTTTTCACAGCCTCTGTACGGCTGTGTACAACTGCTTGAATCCGAAATGCAACTGTGTCTGAGGAAGACAAACCAAAACCATCTGAAAACAGGGACTTATTGAGACACATAATTATCAATTCATTACAAACAGAAATTATTCATTAACATTGTCTTACTGGCAATGTTGTCTATATTGCCAAATTAGAATAAAATATATCTAATCAATAGCTGTATATAAGAATCTACTAATGCCTCAGGAGTTATTTCTTAATGTAATTCAGTAGTTTCCAAACTGGAGGTGCACACGATGATATCTAAGAAAACATAGTGAAAACCATCTACTTCTATTTATGTTATCTAAAGTATAATAAATCAAACATCTCTAATAATTAATATTCATTGACACTGGCAACCTCCTCCAACCCTCTGTTGTTGTTGCTGTTGTGGTTGTTTGTAACCCATACCACACCTACTTTGTTCCCTTCCTCTAGGTTAAATAAAATACTTGGTAAATTGTCTGAGGCCCACACTTTACCGTAACCAACATAGACTGTTTTAGCCATGGGTGTGCTTCTGACTCTCATCTCTCTGTCAAAATTTAAAAAAAAAAAAATGAGGAAAAATGTGTTTCTTCTCCTTTTCCTCCCCTCTTAAACATATGAGAGTAGGCTTCAGATGAATTTTTGATTTTCTGTCATAATGCAGGCCATGAAGAGTTTGAGTAAAGTAATTGATCTGAAAGTGAGGCCCCATCTGTTAACTTCTCACATAGGATGTTAGTCTTCAAAGCTGAAAATTCTTAGGAATGGATATATAACTATCCTGAGATACAGTTGAGTATTCAAAATGTGAATAAAGTAATTTATCTAAAAGAAATGGCTGTAAATATGCGGATATTTAAGAAAATGTGGTGCTTTTATAATAAATGCCCGATAACATTAAATTTTTAGAAATGTATATTAAGCTATCTAACTTGAAAATGCACATTGAAAAAAGCTTACCTAAAATTAGTCATACTATGTATTCAAAACTTTAATTAAGATTAATTTAAAAATAATTTATATTCACAAAACTATAGTAAAAAATCATATTACTTGTAACAGTCCTTTTTGAATCACAGTTATTTGGAGAGAGCAGTAAGATCCCACATTTGTGTGTATCCTCATAAGACCAGGACTGCTAAGACCTCAACTTTCTTCTATTTTTAAGTATTTGGTTTTATACCAGATCTGTTATCCATTTTTGTTTCTTGAAATAAAGTTTTCCTTTTTTTTAAAGCCACTGTGCAATAGAGAACTGTCTATCAGATTTAAATACTTACCTGAATACATTTTTTCTCAAGAGTTTAAGATAAATAGCTATTTGACATACTTAGTGTACATAATAAATGGGTCATGATGACATTTATTACTCAGATTTACTTGTTGTAGTTACCAATGTACATTAAAAAAATCCACATAGATTATTGCAAAGAAAATAAAGACTTTAAAAAATACATCAATAAAATGTAAATTCGGTCTTTTACTCCATTTCTCTTGGAAAGAACTAGTGTTAAATTTCTTGGCTATTTGAGAAGAGTCTGCTTTCATCATTCTTTCTAGTTTCTATTTTGTGTCTCAATTTTCTACATTTTGGTGTGAAATTCATTATTCAAAAATGAGAATTTTATTATTCAAAAATGCTAATGTATTTTGAAGAAAGAGCCCTGCCCTGAACAGCACAGATTGCTGGATTTTATGTCCAGGTGTGCTTTCTGAGGGTTTCCCCGGTAAACAGCACTGTCCCCCAGGGAACTTTTGGGGCACGCTGGGAAGTTCCTTTGGCTTTGCTGGAGAGGCTCTTCTTAACTGTGGTTTTGCTACTCACCTTGGCAGTCACTGCACAGAGTTGAGACTTCAAAACTGATGCCTGCTAGTCCAGTGTTAATCTTTGTGATAATTATTTTGACATTCATATTTGGAACCACTCTTGTTTTCTTTATTCACGGCATATCAACACAATGTCAGGTAACCCACAGCAAGCAATTTCAGGAGCTGTTCTTATTTGCATCTCCCTCAAGCTTGCTTAGATTTATTGTGGCCTATACCTCTGTCATACTCCCAAGGCCCCACACACTCATCACTGGGACAGCTCACCCTTCTCAAGACCCTTGGATGTTTCCCCAGGGTCTCAAAATGATATATTGGTATTTCACCTATTCTGTGTCAAAACCAGACCATCATAAATATGTTCAGAGTTAGATAAAATGCCCCTAGTCATTTCCAGGTGATGTCATAAAATACAAATACTTGTCCCTTATTTGTCCATATGTACTTGTCCATAATGGACAAGAAACACTTGTCCATTATTTTATTGATTATATACAAAAGAATTTATGTATGAACAGAAATAATAATGTATTTATTTTGATTGAGTAATTGGAGAAAGTTCTCTAAATTATCAAAGTTCTTTACTTCATACAAAGGAAGTATGGTTTGTACATAAAATTTTAACTTCTTTTTAAGCTTGAAGTCTTAATAAGATGATGATGGTTTCAGAAGTAAGCACTTATTCATAGCAATGTCCCAAATTGTTAACACTCTCACTCTCAAAGTTCACAAAATTTGCATCAACTCTCATTACTTATAATTTGAAATAATTAGGAGCTATATAAAGGTGAAACAGAACCTCATCATACTTTTTTATCATTTATTATATTTACTGTCTTCTCTCTTTCAATTATTTACTCTCATTTCATATATTTGCTGTGTTCTACCTAGAACCTCCTCTCCCTCTAGTTTTTCTTTCTCTCTATTGTGCATCTACTCTTCCCCTGAAATAATTTTCATATTTACATCTGATAATGAGAACAAGTAATGTAAAAACTTATACAAAACATGAATTTTAAACTTTATGGTCTCAGAAATTATGAGCAAGCATTTCACTTTACATGGGCTTAAGTTTTAAACCCAGATTGATTTAAATTTTTTTTCAGGGAAGTATTTTAATGGGAGCACACTCAGATCAGGTGCAGAATTCAAAGAATTGTCTACCCAAATGACTGTGTCAGAAAGGGAGGTGTGACTATGTCCGCATGAGACCTTTTTCATCTTCACTGAACCTGGAAGTATGAAGACAGAGAAGTGCAATTCTAAGAAAATATGTATGATGTGCTTCATTCATTTTTCTTCACATTCACCACAAAATTTTCATTGGTTAAGTTCCAACTCACAAAACCTGCCATTTCAAGCTAGACTTTATGAAATGTTCCCAATTCACTTGTGTATAATTTGTGTGCATATTTGCTAGAGATACAATGGAAATTATTTAAAAAGAATAAAATTTGAGAGGCACTATGCATTTCCTAAGTTTTATACCCTTAGGTCATTGTAGTGATTGCTAAAAAAAAATGCACTGCAGAAAAATATTAGTACAGAAGCAAGTAAAGTATAACCATTGGTGCCACATTGCCTAGATTTATATCCCAGCTCCACCACTGTCTAGCAAGTAATTCATCATCTGCAAAATCAGATAATAATAACACTTATCTGTGTATTGTTTTTGAGAATAAAGTCCTTAGTGTAATGTAAGTTCCTCAGAAGTGTGCCCGGCTTAGAGGAAGGATAGATCCATCAGTCTGCACAACTCTTTGGGCCCCATTCATGTTGAACGTGCTCTGATAAGTGCTGGCTAGAACACAGGGTAGTTTGTGAGCAGAGCCCCTTGACACTGTGCTACACAACAGTTTTGTGTAGCGTAATGCAAATTAGCTGGGATTATTATGTGATTTGGGCAAGGATGACTATATTCTCACTTTGTCCAGGACAGTCTCAGTTTGTATACCTTCCTGGAAAAAAGTAATAATAACAACCTCTTTCATTCTTGGAATCCATTTATTTAAGCCTATTTAGATGACATTTTCTAGTCCATATGTTTAATGAAGAGTATTTTACTTTTGTTGAATTTAATATCTATGGACTTAGACTCCATTAACTGTACATGATCTTTTACACAAAGTGGGTATTTTTCCCATTGTTGTTACTTTTTGTCTTCCAAATGATCCATAGTTTTATTGTGTGAGACTCTCAATAGTTATTTTGACATGATCTTCTTAGGATTAATCAACTTGATATTCCATATAAAACACTCATTTCTAGATAATTGAAGAATGAATACTACACACTTTCTCAGCATTTCCCAAAGGTTTCAGATTATCATCCCCATGAAAAGTGATACTTGCATGGAATTATTTAGCTGAAATCTGAGGGATTTGGGGTATTTATAACAAACCTGGTAACATAACTCATCACATTTTCTTTAAATTATATGATTAGAGGAAATGGAGATTAGCAAAAATATTAAATAACAAATTTATCTAAAACTACTGAACACTATCCTTTAATTTTTTAAAGAAAAGCTAGAGCTTGCTTTTATAAATATATATCAGAGTTTACATATAATTCTGAACAAAGTGTTTCAAAACAATATTTTCATTTAATTTCCAGTAACCATTAGTGATAAATCTGACATAAATAGGTAGCAATGAGTGCTTTTAAAACTCTGAGTGTGCATGTACATATGTGTGCTATGCATCATCAAGATTGTCTTTCTCACCATTACTCCAAATTTGGTTAATTTTATTTCTTTAAATTGTATGCCAGGTATAATTGTTCTTAAAATCTAACATTTTATTCTTTTTAAATGTGTTGTGTTGAAACATGTAATTTTCTTGTGAAAAAAACTTCAAAATCAATTGGACTTCTCCATATCAATATTGTAAAAGTAATCATAAATTTTTCTTCAAGAATATGTAGCTGTTGTTCTACTAGTCTGCATTTTTAAAATGGGAATTTAATTCTCTAAAGTTAGATATTTTCCTCCTTATGAATCCATGCTTTTCATTAGCATATGTTAGCTCATGTTCATGGTGCTGTCAATTTGTAATTAAGTTTACTCATGCATTTAAAATTACTTGTTATTTTATTTTTTGAGGACAATGGTTCAACAAATCTGAAAATGAGAGTCATTTGCAAGTTTCTTTAGCACATGTGATTTTTTACATTAAAAATAAAGCAGCTTTAATGAGGTATAATTAATGCATAAAAATCTGTACATTTTTAATGAATGAAATTTGATAACTTTGGGCATATGCATTTACTCTAGAAACCATAACCACAATTAAGGCAATAAATGCTTCCCTCACTTCCAAAAGTGTCCTCTGTCACTTAGTTGTTTTTATTTTTCTTGTGGTAACAACACTTGATACGTGGTCTACCTTCTTCATGAAAATTTTAGTGCAAGAAATAGCTTTGTTAACTATAGATGCTATATTTTAAAGCAGATGTTTAAAACTTACCCATTTTGTAGAACTGAAACTTAGAAAAAGTCCCCATTTCCCCCTGCCCCAGCCCCTGAAAACCACCATTTTACTTCCTGCCTCCATGAGTTTGACTACTTTAGATAACTTATATAAGTGGAACCATGCAGTAGTTTTTCTTCTGTGACTAAGTTCTTTGACCTAGCATAATCCTCCAGATTCATTCATGTTGTCTCATATGGCAAATTCCCTTATTCTTTAAGACTAAAAAATTTTTCTATGTGCATACAATTGGGTATATAGCCAAAAAAATGAAAATGAGAATTGTGAAGATATATATAAACTCCCATGTTCACTGCAGTGTTGTTCACAATAACTAAGATATGGAAACAACCTAAATTCACCAATAATGGATAGAGTACACGAACTCTTGACAACATCCTCAGGACAACCAACATTTCTGTGTGAAATACAGGAGTGCTTACATTGGATCCATCGTCTTACATAAAGCTGAATAGAGGTGAGTTTAGGCACCTTGATTCTATTGTATTCAGTGAGTTGATACATTTATTTATATAATTATTCAGACCCATAAGACAATGTGTATGTGTAAGAACATCTCAGTGACTGAAACCATGATTTATTTGAGTATCAGAGTATTGTGATTGAAGATGTATGTACATGCCTCCCTTTTCTCATTGTACCAGCACCATCATTGCACACACTTATGGAACTGTCCAAAATATCTCATTTTTTAAGGTCTTCATTTATCACTTCAAAGTTAGTTTTGGCATATTTTTACTGAACGCGTATATTTATTTTAAATATTTATTTTCAGGGATTCTATCTAGTGCAATTAACTGTGCACAAGGACTAGCATCTTTGAATTCCAGTATGCAATGGACACTTATGTTTAAAGACCATCTGGATTTATGTGGGCTTTGTCGTCTGATATGTTGTCGCTTCCTGTTATAAGAGTTTGTTTCAACGGTAACTATTTTATTTATTTGCTAAATTCATATAAAACATGGCTTTAAAATTGCAAGTCAGCTGGGAAAATAAGCAATTTTACAACTATGTGAGATATTTTGAATTTAACTCTTGATTGCTGTGTTTTCTAAATAGTTTGTTGAGTTGATCTCAAAATGTAGTAACTGATCTCATAGAAGCACGGTGCTTCTTAATTTGAAATTACAAAAGAAAACTGAAATCAGTTCAACTTCTTTTTTGCGGGGTAAGGATGTGGTAGACCAATTGCCACCATTGTATTATTTCATAATATTTTCATGTAGATAGAACTCTTACACCAAAGAAGAGAAACATACAGAAAAACCTAAACTAAATTTGAGATAATCCTCATATAATAATCATTATCCTGGTGTGCAGTATAGGAAATATATTAATTTTCATTAAATTCAAAACTATAATTATATTTAAAATAACAGAAATTTATGCCAATGTAATACCTGTTTTTGATAAAGTAATTTTCTTAAGTTGCAAAGGTTGCTTTTGTGAATTATTAAATTTAATCACTTTCAATTATTATTTTTATAAACTCTATGTGGTGTTTTGGCAAACAAGCAATAATTCATAGCATAATTCCACCATGCTCAAGAATTTAAGTTATTATTAACATCAAAAGCCAAAAATCAGTCCTGGCTGGTGGAGCTCAGTGGATTGAGCATGGACTGTGAACCAAGAGGTCACCAGTTCAATCCCTGGTTGGGGCACACGCCTGGGTTAGAGGCCAGGTCCCTATTGGGGGATACATGAGAGTCAACCACACATTGATGTTTCTCTCCCTCCCTTCCCCTCTTGAAAAAAATAAATAAAATCTTTAAAAAAAAACTCTTCAAAAACAGGCAAAAATTGACCAATATCAACAAAACTAATTGTATTCTATATTGAAATATGTAATATCAAATACAACCACTAATGCTGTTAATAAAGATATAAAACATATATTCTTTACAAAAATATTGTGAAAATTTTAGAAAGACTTAAATCAAAATATGTACTAGATGTTTTACATGCATAAGAAAACTTAGTTTGCTATCTAACTCACATTCAAAGTAATAATCACACTTTCTTCATGTTTCAAGAAAAAAGTCAAGTTCAGGTCTTATGAGCTCCTAGACCAACCAGAACATTCTGACTCCTGGGGCTATGCATTAAATCTTTTATTACCAGATAAAAAATATTAAATGTAAGTATGTTACAGAATGATTCATAGAAATATTTTCCTAGTATTATTATAAGTATTAGAAAATTTTCAGTGGTTGTTAGAATGATTTAAAATTCTTTATTACTATAAAAATTTATAAACATTCATATTTCATTTCACATTATATTAATTTGTGGCTCACTTCAAGGTCATTCAATACTTAATTTTGAAGCTTTGTATTGAGTGTAATTTGACACAGGTAAGAAGTAACTTAAAGAAAAAACGGTAAATCTTTACAAGTAAGATATTTTAAGTATTGTATGGAGATTTTTAGTATACACAAATATCCTCAGCAAATCATTCCTCACTACTCTTTTGACCAGAGTTTAAAAGATATATTTGTTTTAAGGATCCCATCATTGAGCAGGAAAGTGACACAGAACATAGACTATCTTTGAAATATGTTAATTATAACATTACTAAGAATATGTTTGTCCAGGTTCAATATGGACAAGGTGTTTCCATAAAAATTAACATATTTGAGCCCCCCAAAATCTTGGGAGGCAGATCTTATACAGAAGGGGAATAACTCAGAGTAATTAAAAGAATTTCACTAAATTACATAGTTCACGAGATGAAAATATACTCTGATTTTTTAAAGTTTTCCTGGATTCCACATAACCTCACATTTTTTAAAGGTAGCTTGATGGATGAGATAAATTCTCAATAAGATTTAAGTAGCAGCAACTATTAACTATGGAGAATCCTAGAAGTAGTGCTTGCTTAGCTTAAACTCACCATGGCAAACGTATTTGGGTTAAGTTTTGTTGGGATAATACATTTTCTAACAGAAAATAGTAAAGAAATAATAAAGAGATGTCACCTTTTTTCAATAGGTTTCACAATTCAGGATTGTGGCATGGCTATATTTCCCTCTCCCTAGAATAAGTGTAGGTAATACTTAAACCACATTGCTAATACTCTTTGATTGACAAAACTGAGGGGATACTAAATTAGCATTGTGCATGCATATGTGTAACATACTTTAAAATCTATATGATATACTGTTAAAATGCTAATAAACTTTTCATTCTCATTGAGTTTAAGCAACCTACTAAACATTCTGAAGCATTGCACAGAAAAAAGAGAGTCATAATAGTCCGTTGTCTACAGGTTTCTGCTATAATTCTTTCTACTTTACCCTTGATTACATGGCTCTAACCTCATTTTTATTTTTTTCTTTTATGTTAATAAGTTAACAAACTTCGTGTTTCACTCTCAATAAATGTGATTTTCATCAAAAAAATTCATTTCATTTCTTCCTATTACCACATTCCCTGTTTGATCATTTCAAAACAATTTTTCTGATTATGGGTTTCCCGTATGGACTTGTACAGTCCATACGAAAGAGGATACGAAAAACTGTCATCCTCTCCTAAACACATGAAATATTTTTCTCCGTTGATTCACAGAATCATAAATTTCTGATAATTTCTAAAATCACTCTTTTCCAGTAATAGCAATCATAAAACACATTCTCTGCTTGCAATTTTTAACTATGTTAGGTAGGATAGATAGCAAACAAAGGAGGGAGGAGGAGGGACACATGTCCCACCCACTGACTCAGCAGTCCTTGAAATTCTATGTATCTCTCCCATTATCTGGGAAAGAAAGCCTTTGAAACTGTGCTTTCATCGCAAGGCCTCAGAGGCCCTAAAGTGTCCATAGTGCCTAAAAGAAGAAGCCCATTAATACCTTTGTGTATTCACTTTCCCATCCTGGAAAGCTAGCATTACCTTTGCCTGTCAATCAATACGTAACTTCCTCACCCTCACCAACTCTAGAAGTCCTCAGGTTAAAGGACTGGGGTCCCAGCACTCTTGACTATCTTGGCTCTCTGGCTGTCCTGCCTCAGGTCACTGGGCCTTTGGCCACACACACACTTGTCACCCCAACCTTTACCCTTACTTTGCTGCCCTTACCCTACTTCACCCTGGACCTATGACTTTCAGCCTGGAACCCCCATCTTAACCAGGCCTCTTCTCTTCCATAAGAACAGATTACTAATAAACCTTGCTTGCACACTAATAGACTCTCTAATTCTTCCTCTTCCAGTTATCTCCCTTCCTCTTGCTCTCTGGTTATTCTTTATTGCATTGGCAAGAAATACCGAGCTTCTGGGAGTTTCTCTCATAACACCTAGATGTATGTGTGTGTGTCACAGACTTTGATTGGACATAAATTTTTAACTGAGCACAACTATGTAGGCTCACAAAAGAAGATATTTACTGCATGATGTTTAAACATAAAAACTCATTAATATTTTAAAATTAAAAAACATAATTCTAGCTCTAGCTGGTGTGACTCAGTGGATTGAGCACTGGTCTGAGAACCAAAGGGTCACTGGTTCTATTCCCAGGGAGGGCACATGCCTGGGTTGCAGGCCAGGTCTCCAGCTGGGAGCGTGGCAAGGCAACCACACATCGATGTTTTTCTCCCTCTTTTTCTGTCTCCCTTCTCCTCTCTCTAAAAATAAATAAATACTCCACTGTGTAAATGCACCACAGTTTTTCGATCCACTCATTTACTGATGGGCACTTAGGTTGCTTCCAGCACTTGGCTATTGTAAATTGTGTTTTTATGAATATTGGGGTGCATAGGTTCTTTTGAATTGGTACATAGCAGAAAGAAAGAAAGAGCTCTTCCTCTTCGCAACAGCATGGATGGAACTAGAGAGCATTATGCTAAGTGAAATAAGCCAGGTGGTAAAAGACAAATACCATATGATCTCACCTATAAGTAGACCCGATCAACAAAACAAAAAAGCAAGCTAACTATAACCAGAGACATTGACATAAAGAACAAACTGACAATAACCAGAGGGGAGGGGGAAAAGGGATAATGGTGGAATATAGAGGAAGCGCCATTAAGGAACATGTATTAAGGACACATGGACAAAGCCAAAGGAGGTGGGTTCAAGGGTGGGAGGTGTGGAGGGGTCAAGTGGGGGTGTGGTGGTGGGGAAATGGAGACAACTGTACTTGTGCAACAATAAAAAAATAAAGAAAAAATAAAAACATAAAATGTAAAAAACATAATTATATTATTAAAAACATTTTACATTACAGTTTTTTACTTAAAATAATAATTCTAAATTACAACTAGAAATATACTTTTTATTATTTTTTTATTTATCAATACTTACACATTCTTTTATGCCTCCATTTCTTTTTGTTTTTCTTTTTATTATCCTGCTGCCTACAAACTATAGTTTGATTACAGTACTGCAGTAGTAAAACTAGAACATAGGCTTTTATAAGATTCTATTATTTTTAAATTTGAAATTATCTGTAATACTGTTTCCAAGAATGGGCAATACTTTTTTGTTTTTACTGATGAAAGGTCATTGTGTGATCAGACATCATTCAAGCATATAGAAATGCTGTAGCATTCAAAAAGAAATGATAACATGAATAGGAATTTTCTAACACATTTTTGAAAAGCAAGTTTAAACATGTGGACACAAGGTGTTGATTTTCTTGGTGATTTTTCATCAACATTATAACAATTATTTTGTGCTATGTGTAGATGGCTAATTACTCAGAGGACCTGATAAAGCAACATAGATTGTGAAAATAAAGACAAAAAGAAGGCATCTAAATGCCCAGGCCAGTATTTCCTAGACACTATTGACAGACAGAATGAATCAGAGGGAAATGCAAGAAAAATAGAGGTAAAAGCCTCATTTTGGATAGGACAGGAAATAAAGGAAATAAAATATGAAGTTGCTAGTCAGCTCAAAAATCAACATACTTTCATAAGGGCAAGGGATTCTACATGTATTCGTCACGGACATATCTCAAGTACCCACAGCAAAGGAGATACACAATACATATCAAATGAATGGGAGAGTAAGTGGGTAAGAAATAGCTGTCAGTGCTTGCTTCATTTAAGTCAGGAGATAAAACTCAAAAGAACAAAGGAAATAAAAAAAATGGTAGCCAAATATGAACCCAAGTAACAACCCAGGTAATCGACTATTTTCAAAGTAACCTGAGTAAAACTAGCCATTAAAGAGGGAAGGCTCTGCTGACTCTGAATACCGTTATCAGATGATTTCAGTTATTGGACTGTACGTCTATCTCTCTCTCTTCCATTCACATTCAAGTTTCATTGTTCCTAATGCAGATGAACTACACTTTACCTGTAACTCCTAAAATAGTTTTAGGAACCTAGCCTGAATGGAGGGAGGGGTAGCCATGGGGTGGAAATATTTGTTTTAATATACTGAATGTGGTGACCCAGATTGACAATTTTCAATTATTCATACAATGAAAGCAAAACTATTCACCCTTTTGACCTTATGACATATTAGGTCTGAGGCATCCTACAGGCAATGGCAAATTTAGAAGATTTGTTTAATGTCTCACTTATGCTATGGCATTTCTGGAGGCAAATAAGTAAGCAAACAAAGAACTAAAACCTTCCCACCTTTCTGAGATAAAATTCTTTTCTGTTACAGAAAGACTACAAAAAACTGCAAGTTACAGTTCTCTCAGCTGGGCAAAAAAAAAAAAAAATGTTCTGTAGTTACTATAGTTACTCTCAGGTCACAGAGAATATCCCCAAACAGTTATCTTGAATCTCAAACTCCAGTCAATATGACAACTGGGGAATGACATTTGAAATCTTTCACTCAAGAGGAAGTAACTCAGTGACCTCTTCTTTCTTCCAGTCCGCTTTCCTATAAATCAGAGTGAAACCACTTCATAAAGTCTGCAGCTACTGAGAAAGGAGTCCTGTTACTCAGTATCACGAGAGATCATCATTCCCTTCACCAAGTTTATTCTTAGTTTTCTGCAGTGCGTGTTGGCCAGGCCCAATTACACAATAAAATAAATAGTGTTGGGATACTTACAATTTTAGCACATCTAGGACTTTCTTTTACCATAATGCAAGCTTTTTATATTTGGTACTTGTTATCTTCTTTGTTCTCTAATGTATGCCTTGTTCTTAAAACAATGACATAATATGTGTCAGAAGTATTTGCTAAAAGAAGGATCACAAGCAGAGCCTTGTATATTGATATGGCCTTATCCCCCAGTGATAAGGAAATGAGCCTGCTCTTAGTTCACTTTCTTATCCTGTAGTCCCTCACTGACCACTTAACTCAGGCTCGCCTCCAGGAAAAGTAGGAAGGCCCTCAGAAGTGACTCCATATATTTGAATCTTATCTTTTTGTTGCTGGTCAAGTAACTAAGGTGAAAGCGCCCACCACCTTTGAACACAGGTCAGTAACCTCTGTCCACGTCCACCCCAACTTCTATTCTCGTGCTCTTCCAGAGATAAACAAAGATGCAATTCCTTTCACCCATTACTTAGAGCAATGATACCACCAAATACTTGCAGGGAACAGAACCTATCTCAACGTAGTGCCTAACGCAGATATGGTGCTCACAAATATTTAATGAAATAATCAAAAGCATATTGTGTATGCCTAAGGCTTATTGCTCATGACAATTCACAAATTTGGCTAGCATTAGCTAAAAAAAAAAAAAAGGTGTTTGCAAAAAACTGCATTTGCCAAATGCAAAAGGCAATATATCATCTGTGAGACATGACGGAAGCCCTCTGCGATACTATGAATGGGAAACTGGATGTGGTTAAGACAATTAGGTAAGTGAAAAGATGAGCCTGTACATGAACACTGCAAAATGAGGGATGCGTAAAGTCAAATTCAAAGGTGGACCAAGCCCCTTAGTCTAGAGAGGACACGGCACCTGATTAGGAAGGAAATAATGTTAAGTCTCCTTTAGAGTGTATGAATTTGCATACAGGGGAAGAAGAAGGGCATTGCATTAGACACTGGCTACGTTAGTGTCATGCACCCCAGGCAGGTTTTCCTTTTTTCTGTCCTCAAATGAGTGATTTTTTTTCTCACCTGAGGGCCTTCCACATGCAATTTCCTTTTTTTGGAAATGCAGTTTGCTCCCCTGCTTTCTCCTTGATTCACACCAGTTTCCTTTTAGTTCTTAGCTGAAAGTGTATTTATGCAAAACTCCCCCTCTCCCCACTCACCCCAGAAAGTCACTGCTCTCACGCTGATCGGGCCAGCTTCTTCTACAGTACACTTTGGTAGCATTTAATAAATCTTCATAGGACATTTGTTATGACTGTAATTAAATAAAACAATTAAATTGAATTTATTATTTATGGTCTTAATTGATTTATGACTAGACTCTTAACTCCATGCTTCAAGCGATTTTATCCTCCAAATCAGCAACTAGCACAACAATTTTAGCAGAGGGCACTAATTAAATTCTTATTAAATTACTAAACAAGCATTGAGTTTTCTAAGGTACTGGTCCAAATATGGCAGGGTCCTTAAAAATTCTAATTGATTTGAGTTCCATAACCTCTGAGCTAAAATATCATAATCTCCTATGGAAACCTTGGGCCTCTTAGACACCACAGACAGCTACAATTTAAGAAGTCTGAAAATTCAAGAAGCCAAATAATTCTTCCCACCAACAATTCTTTACATTTTATTTCCAATTATAGTTGATATACAATATGCTAGTTTCCAGTGTACAACATAGTGGGGATATATATATAAAATAAAATCTTACAAAGCGATCACTCCATATGTCTAGTGCCCATCTGACATAACAACATCATTGACTATATTACATATGCTGCAGCTCACATCCCAGGGACTATTGTCACAGCTGTTTTAAAACTGGCACTTTGTACTTCTTAATCCCTTTCACCTTTTTTGCCCATCCCTCCTACCTCCATCCTATCTGGCAACTATCAATTCATTCTCTGTGTGGATGAGTTTGTGTCTGTTCTGTTTATTTTTTTTTAGAGTCAATATATAAGTGAAATTACATGGCATTTGTCCTTCCTCATCTGACTTATTTCACTTAGTATAGATCCTCTAGTTCCATATATGTCACAAATGGCAAGACTTCACTCTATTTTATGGCTGAGTAATACTCCGTTGCTTATATAAACCACTTCTTCATACATTGATGGACACTTAGGTTGCTTCCATATCTTGGCTATTGTAAATAATGCTGCAGCAAACTTAAGGGTGTGTATATCTTTTTGAATTTGTGTTTGGGATTTCTTCAGATACATATCTGGAAGTAGAATTGCTGGGTCATATGTTATTTCTATTTTTTAATTTTTTAAGAAACTTCAGTACAGTTTTTTTCTTAGAGTCTGTATCAAACTACATTCCCCATCAACAGTGCACAATGGTTCCCTTTTCTCCATGTTCTCATTAATACTTGTTATTTGTTTATTTATTAATAGTCATTCTGACAGATGTGAGGTAATACCTTGCTGTGGTTTTAATCCGTATCTCTCTGATGTTTAGTGATGTTGAGCATCTTTTCATGTGTCTGTTGCTATCTGTATGTCCTCTTTGAAGAAATGTCCATTCATGTCCTCTGCCTATGCTTTAACGAAAACATTTGGGTTACACAGGACATAAAAGAGCTTACTCATTTAAATTAAAAGATTAAATTCATTTATTCTGTCAAGAAATATTTTATGAATCATAGGTGCATGGAATTGGGTAAACCATAATATATGATTTTTGGTCATCTTTGAGTTATGCAGTGATTCCATCCCTGTGAATTTATTCTAAGGAAATAATCAGAGAAAACACAAAAGTTAGACCTAAATGGTACTTATTTTAGTGTTACCTAATAAATTTTTGTAAGCAATATTTAGAGAAAGCTAAAATATTGTGTTACCATGTCATTAAATTTACAAGCATAATGTTAACAAAATTAATATAATATGTATGAAGAAATATAACAAATAAAGTTAAACCATGCTAATATTACTTCTTTTAAAAACATATTTCTCTTTCTTGATAAAAGTCTAGAAGGTACATGTTGGGAAGAGAAGTAGCACTGTTATGTTGAGTTTTGCATGAGAGTTACTTTTACTTTTGTGCTTTTTGTTTGTTAGTAAAATGTGATATATTATATAATAATTCAAGGAAAGGAAACATGTTGAGAAATTAAAAGACCAATTAAACCAAACTGAAATCAGAAATCTGATCCATAACATAAAATATTAATATGTTTAATATAAAAATGAAAAGCATTAGATTTCATTCCATAAGTTGATTTTTCAGTAAGGTCTTGCCCTTTCATCAATAATAGAATTTTTTTAAAAAATCAATTTTGACTATAAGTTTTTGGGTAATTTGAAAGGTAATGTTATTTTAAAGGCATTTTATTGAAATTTGAACTGATAAAATAAGACAATAGCTACCAATAAAACAAGCCATGTGGATATGAGAGTCAATAGAGAGGCTCACCAAGCGTTTCTCTCTCTTTTAGCAAACATTATAGGAATAGCCTTCCTCATCCTCCTTTGAGGAGAATGACCATATTATTGCTGTGGCCAATGCAATATGGATGAAATTGATATGTGCTTTCTCTAGAAAGAAACTTTGTAAGCCAGAATGTGACTCATTGTGTTCTTTTCCCATATTGAGGTGGTTTTGGAAGCGCAAAAATGAGCTTCCATTAGCCCACGTGATTATGATGAGCAGAGCCTCTCTACAACCCTCGACACACAAGTAGTAGTATGAGAGTGATGCAAACATTTACCTTATTAAGAATCTTACACTTCAGCCCTGGCTGGCATAGCTCAGTGGATTGAGCACGGACTGTGAACCAAAGGGTCGCCAGTTCAATTCCCAGTCAGGGCACATGCCTGGGTTGCAGGCCAGGTCTCCACTGGGGGCCCTGTGAGAGGCAACCATACACTGATACTTCTCTCCTTCTCTTTCTCTCTCCCTTCCCCTCTCTAAAAATAAGTAAATAAAATCTTAGAAAAAAAAGAATCTTACACTTCAGTTCCAGGTTATTTCTGTATAAATAATATTTCTAACAAAAACAATAAAGATTTGCTACATTAGGAAAAGTGTATTATTTATTTTATTGTAAAGAAAAGCATCACCTCAACTAAAAAGAGTGTAGCAAGAACAGAGCAAACTCTGAATCAGTATTTTCACTCTTATGAATATGTTCCTATAATCACTGTCACCTCAAGCCCATTATAGAAAAAAATAGTGAAAGAACACAAAGAGTACATGGGATGGATTCTGTGATACTTTATAACAATATCTGGACTATAGTGAACATTTAATAAATGTTCTCTAATGGGCTCTTATCTTTTTAATGACATTTAAAATCACAGATTTTTAAAAATATATCTGGTCAAAATCTGATATGAAAAACAACTTCATAAAGCAAATCAGATATGAAGAACCAGATATGAAATCCACTAAGAATTATTGAAGTTCCTACGCCATGTAGTCAATGATGAGGAAAAAGGGGCAAACAAGCATAGATAAAGCCATGTTAAATAGGTTGCTTTATTAGCTTCATCAGCTTCTTAATATTGAATAAGTATGCTTCTGGGTTTAATTCCATTTATGGATAATATTCATGATTTAATATAAATGATAAAACATCTCAACCATAAAACTAGAGATTTTAGTGAAAAGCAAACTTGTATAAAAGGAAATTCATGTTCAATAGGCAAGAAATTAGACATATTGTTGAAGAAATTGGGTGCAGCAAATTGTACTAAGGGGAAAAAAAGGCTGTTGGGTGATGTGGAGAGGTGATGTGCACTTTTGAGTCTTGAATAAGATTTGAATATATTACAATATTGTTAGTATATGAGCAAATTCCAAGAGGAGATAATTTCTAGTGGAACAGAGTTGAACTTTACTTCTCCTGAAGGAACTCAGAGAATTAAATTGCTAACTTGATTTTTGAAAAAGAGGCAGATCATGTAATATTCCTCCAGAGTGGCACCTCTAGGCTGACATGAGACCAGCAAGAATATAGTTTTATTTCATTAATGTTACAGATAGGAAACGCTTTCTGGAAACCCACCCTCAGGAAAAAATAAAAAAGGATAATTAATGTAAGGAAATAGCATTTTACATCAACAAATTACTTAGTTTACGGACTATTTTTTACTCACCCCAAATTCTCCATCTCTCCTCCATCCCTCAAACATACATACATAATGTCAAGAACAAAGGGCTGCTCAGTTTATAAATATTGTACCCCAGAGACCTAGAAGGGTGCATAAATAATACATGTGCAATAAATGAACTTGGTAAAAATTAAAATAAAACAGTTCACCAAGATGAGAAATTATGAGAAAGCACTGACTGTTAAAACGATTGACAGCAGTTGTTATTCTGGAGAAGAGTTAAACTCATCTTGGTCTACATTTTTGCAAGAGCTAAACTTGTAGCCCCTACATTGAACCTGGTACCTTTTACTTAATACTCCCTGAGCAACTCTATGCCTCCCAGATTTTTGGCAGACTTTCCTGGGGTTTTGGGACAATGTATGTATTATCTCACACAAGCCCCCAGCTTCTTAGAACTGAGTAATAAAGTCGTGTAGCAACTGTTCCAGCAAACAGGAATTTCACAGAAGCCAACTTATTCCTCAGGATCTTGCCTCTTGTGACATTTTCAGGATCCTGCCCTTTCTCTGGCCTCCATCTCACCCCCAGCATCTAATACTTCTTATGCACATAAGTTCAACATACAATTGCATTCTTATTTTCTTATAAGTCACCTTAAAGACACACTATCTCTTCCAAAATGATCTACAGATAGAGAACTTAGTTTTTCTTCTTTTGTAAGAGGAACTTTGATACTAGCTGTTAAAATTTATTTGAATCCTAATACAACAAATAGTGCAGATAGATTTTTGTAGTATACAGATTTATCCAGAACATGTTGATCATGTCATAAGTGAGAGACAGAAAGGGAAAGAGAGACAATATATAAATACATGAGAAAATGTTGGCATGTAATAGACATTTAATATATTTTTCCTTAATTCTATTGCATATTGGGATATTTCTTCCAATAAAGACATATTCTTTTTATAATAACTTGCAAAAATGATGTTTTTCAAATTAATAATGTTCATCACTTATTATATGTTGTTTTAATACTAATTTCTAATCTCTGTTGCTAAGATTGCCTGTTGCCTCTTTTACTCTCTTAAAAATGTCACCGTCAAACTTCAGATTGACTGACCACCATATATATGGGCGTGTGCCCATTCTATGATGTCTTAATATAATTAAAATAGGTTTATTTTAGGTTTCCTTTTGGTTTTCAAACTTTTGTTATAATTTTTGTAAGCTTTTACTCAAAATGCAGTATTCATTTGCTTTTCAAATCATTATTTCAGTTTAGAGTCTGTGTGAAAGCTTTTTTATTATCTTTTTCTTTAGAGAAGAATGAGGCATTTCCAACCTCTTGTTTGCCACTCTCTTCCTTTTCCATATTACTCCAGACACAGTGGTTTCCTTACTGATTCTCAAATATATAAGGCACATTCCAATATCAGTGCCTAGCACATGTTCTTTCTCTATCTGGAATGCTCCAGTTCTGAATATCCATGAGAGTATATCCTTTACCAGCTATAGGTCTTAATGTAAATGGAACCTTATTGCCCTTCTGGACCTGTCTGTTTAGAAATGCAGCACTGTCTGTTACATTTGACATCCCATCAGGTATACTCCATTCCCTTCCCTATTTTTTTCTTTGTAGCAATTTTCACCATCTAATATACTATATTCTTAACATGTTCTTTCTTATTGACTGCCTTCTCTTATTGAAAAATAAGTTACATGAATGCAGGGATTTTTATACAATTTATTCATTGCTGTATCTCTAGTCTTCTAAGAGTTCCAATTAACTGCCCAATGCAACCCATTTGAATGAATGAATAAACTTTCTTGTACACAATATTGGAAATAGCTGTTATTTACTATGACAACCACCTAAAATCAAAAGTTGGAGATTCACCTATTTTATTTGTGATTTAATATTTTCATGAGTTTGGGAAAAGTACCTGTATCCTTCCATATCCTTAGCTGTAAAATTGTTATTTTCCACCAAGAAGTATGACTAAATTTTATTTAATGCATAGAAAAAATACATAGAGCCCAGATGTTTGTTTGTAAATAATATTCTAAAGGTACTAAAGATCTTTTGAAAACTTGCTGATTCCAAGTCTAAGATCCAAGAATATTGTATTTTTTTTAAGATTGTATTTATTTATTTTTAGAGAGAGGGGAAAGGAGGGAGAAGGGAGGGAGAGAAACATCAATGTGTGGTAGCCTCTTGCACGGCCCCACTGGGGACCTGGCCTGCAAACCCAGGCATGTGCCCTGACTGGGAATCAAACCAGTGACCTTCTGGTTTGCAGGCTGGCAGTCAATCCACTGAGCCACACCAGCTAGGGCAGAGCCTAGAATATCTTGTTGTGTTAGAAATTAAAGGAGTGCTCAAAAACTGATAAGCATAGAAATAAAGACAGAGGAGTCTTTGTACAGGTGAGGGGCACAAGAACTATATAAATTATTGTCAAATGAAGTTAAATCAGGAGGCTGACACATGCTGCTTGACATGGGACTACGCCAACCTGAGATGCAAGCGGACCACGAAGAGCCTCTGGAGCAATGACAGTTCCTGCCAAAACTGATTAATACCTACTCACCCACACCTTGTCATTTTACCCATACCATAAAAGGATAACACAAAATATACCTTGCAAAGGGAAAAGTTAATTCCAGCTTTTTCCCACTCTCTGTTTCCCTGTATCAACAATTTCCCATAAAACTACAGATATGTACAGGCTCAACCCTAGAGATGGTTGGAGTCTCTCTTTCATGAAGAGCAGCTGCCACTCTATCTATAGAGTGGCTTTTCTTGCTTGCCCTTTCTGCTCGATAAAACCACTTTGCACTATAACTTTCCATCTGGCTCCAGTTTTTAATCCTTTCCTGACCAAATCCCCAACAGGGATTCATCCCTCTGGCATCAGTCCCACTAAACAAATCTGGGACAATTTGACTATTAATGTTTATAAAGATAGTAACTCGAATAAAATACGAACACATGATTTACAGTGCTAGCAAGAAAAAGGAAGGAAGGAAGGAAGGAAGGAAGGAAGGAAGGAAGGAAGGAAGGAAGGAAGGAAGGAAGGAAGGAAGGAAGGAAGGAAACTTTAATAACAATTTTGTGACCAAATATCTAGACCTTTCTGCAATTTCATCTCTTGCCCGGCTTGAATGACTAAGCAGTTTTGCAGTTTGAACTCTGACTCTGTCTACATGACATTCCCCCACAATCCCTGCATTGTCTATTTCATTGCAATAAGTAACCATAACTAAATTCAATACATGATCTCCAATTGGATCCCAGATTAGGGGAAAAAGGAGTCATGGAGGACTCCGGGGCAGTTGATAAAATTTGAATCTTTTGCTAGTCAGGGTTTTTCAGAGAAAATTAATAGAACCAAAAAAAAAATGTACATATACTGAGAATCAGAGGAGACAGTAATTTAAATCCCAGTCACCTGGGAGCCAAAGAAGATGAGATCAGATGCCCAATCTCAAGCAGTGATACAGAAAAAGCCAAGCATTTTCCTTCTTTTCCACCTTTTGTTCTATCTATTCAAGCCATTAATGGTTTGCATAATGCCTGCCCATATTGGGGAAGGCAGTCTACTTTACATAGTTCACTGATTCAAATATTGATCTCATCCAGAAGTACCCTTATAGCCATGCTCAATAAAGGATGCTTAATCTGGGCACCCCATGGCCAGTAAACTCGACACTACAATTAACCAAAACAAATACGGAGTATAAACTAAATAATAGAAACATTTCAGTGTTAATATCTTACTTTAATAATTGTACTGTAGTTTTAGGAGTAAAGAGTAAAATTGTTGTGTATAAAAAGTACTATATCTATAATACTGTCAAGGTACACAGGAAAAAAACAGAAATAATAAACCAATGAGTCAATTAACGTATCTGGTAAAAGGTACAAGAGAGCTCCTTGTATTACTCTTGAATTTTAAAATGCATCCAAATAAATCCATAAAAAATGTTTACTGAAAAAAATAGTGTATTATGACTCAATAAGATATTGAACTATCCCTCAGAAAAAAAATGAATTAAGATATCACTGATTACTTAGACACACAAGAAAGAATCCTGTCTCATTAATATAATTAGAAAATATTACAGGACTTTACAATTAAAATCCAGGAAGCCTTCTGAGATAATTGTTTAGAGTATGAAAATGTTATCATCAATAGTTAACTAGATATTAATAAAGGAAAGAGAGCAAAGGGAATTAGAGATTAAGCTTAATAAACTGGGGAGCATAAGCCTGTTTGTTTCACCAGAAAGCTACAGCTTCACACCCAGGGGATGATAGCATCACTCTGCCAAAAGGATTAACACTCCTTTCTTTCACCCTCTGGTATCAGATTGCTGGGGGACATAGGTGAAGGTGCTGGACCATAGACGTCTATCAGTCTAACTAAGGGGTATAAACCTATGAAAAGCCCTTGAAAATTTTAGAAGCTGATTGGTCATTTTGAGAAAGTACCTGGACATTCCAAACATAAGCTAATATAATTCCAGGGGAACAAAGAACCTCTCTCTGTCTCTTTTTCTCACCTGCCAAGTGACACCCTCACCTGTCCTGTGACACACTCACCCATGCATTCTGTGCTGTCTCTTGCTTGGGAAGATGTGACCATGCAGATCTAGCAACTACTTGGGCTGACCCAGACGGCGTGGGTTCCAAAGGACTGAGCTTTAAGATGATGCAGAAGCTCTGGACACTGGCTTTTGCTTTGGCCTTGCTGATGACATGGTTGGATTTTTCCATGGCAGGACAGAGGGAGATGGGACACTGGAAACCCAGGGGCAGCCTTCCACACTAATAAACCATCTTGCCACACCACAATCTCCTATGTGTGGGTCCCTGGGATGGATTACTTGTGATCCCATGAAAGAGCCTAATTTCTACTGATGATAAAAGAAAACAAAATAAATATTCTTATTCCTTGCTTTCAGAATTTTGACAGATAACAGAAAAATGTCTTACTAAGGTCCAATTGTACTTTCATCTTTTGCAATGAAAACAATTTTGTCTGTTGAAGTAGAAAGTATATGGCTAAGAGGAAAGATGCATCCCAAGATAAATGACTCTTTAGAGAGTACTAAGCTAGATTTAAGGAATTTGTTTTTTAGGCCATGAACATTGCCTTTGTACTGAATAAAAGGGAGAAATGCATTCTGTAAGAGGATATGTTATTTAATAAACCATGGAGAATACAAAAAATGTTAGAGCCAGAAGGTAGCCAGCTGTTACTTAATGTTCTAAAAGAATTTAAAGTGAATCAAAGATTCTAAGGACCCTTAACTTTAATGATAAAACTCCTTCAACATTCTTATACAGATATTTTTTGAGATCTCTGGATGAAGGAATTAATGAACCATCATTGCTAACCATCTACCTCTTTTTATGGGTATCAGATCAAAGAAATATTAAGTACCTGATTCAAAAATGCATTACAATAAATCATTATGCAGTGGTGAATAGTTGATAAATAAGTGTTGGGTAATGATAGAGTCTTTTATATATGTGTATATATATTATATAATATATATCCAGCTTACAAAATCATTCTCAAAGGACACTAATAAATGAAGAAACAAGCAATTTCAATCCAGAATGTGCTCTCCAGTTGTAGAACATAAAAATCACTGCACTTAGCCATGTATAATGTGCACCCACATTTTTTGGCCCAAACACTCAGCAAAAAATCTTTTGTTTTAATTTTTAATTCAATTTTTAATTTATTTGTATTTAAAAAATAATCATCATATCCAGGATATTATTTTGCATATGGATAGCATTATTGTTTTCTAGTTACACATTTTTCTTTTTATATTTTATTGTTTTCAACTACAGTTGTCCCCATTTTCTCCACATGACTCTCCCCCATCACAGCCACCCCCACCTCCCACATTCAATCCTATCCCCCGTTGTCTTTGTCCATGCATCGTTTATATATGTTACTTGATGACCTTTTCCCTTCTTTCCCTCGTTATCCCCCTCCACCGTCCCTCTTCTTACTGTCAGTTTGTTCTTTATTTCAATGTCTCTGGTTATATTTTGTTTGCTTGTTTGTTTTGCTGATTAGGTTCCACATATAGGTGAGATCATATGGTTTTTGTCTTTCACTGCCTGGCTCATTTCACTTAGCATCATGCTTTCTAGCTCCATCCATGTTATCACAAAAGGTAGGAACTCCTTCTTTCTTTCTGCTGCATAGTATTCCATTGTGTAAATGTACCATAGTCTTTTGAACCACTCATTTACTGATGGTACTTAGGCTGCTTCCAGTACTTGGCTATTGTAAATTTTGCTGCTATGAACATTGGGGTGCATAGGTTGTTTTGAAATGGTGTTTTAGGATCCCAGCAATACAATTGCTGGACCAAAAGGGAGTTCCATTTTTAGTTTTCTGAGGAAATTCCATAATGTTTTCCATAGTGGTTGTACTAGTCTCCATTCCTACCAACAGTGTACTAAGGTTCCCCTTTCTTCACAACATTACCAGTACTCGGTTTTTGCTGATTTGTTAATAATGCCCATTTTGACTTGTGTGAAGTGGTATCTCATTGTGGTTTTAATTTGCATCTCTCTGATGGCTGGTGATGCTGAGCATTCTTTCATATGTCTCTGCTCCCTCTGTATATCCTCTTTGGAGAAGTGTGTGTTCAAGTCCTTTGCCCATTTTTAATTGGACTGTTTGTCTTCCTGGAGTGGGGTCCTGTGAGTTCTTTATATATTTTGGAGATGAAACCCTTCTCTGAGGTGTCATTGGCAAATATATTTTCCCATACAGTTGACTCCCTTTTCATTTTGCTGATATTTTCTTGACCATGCAGAAGATTTCTAATTTGATGAAATCCCATTTATTTATTCTTTTCTTTATTTCCCTCACTCTTGGGGACATATTGGTGAAAATATTGATGCATGGAATATTTGAAATTGTCCTGCCTATGTTTCTCTTATAGGACTGTTATGGTGTCATGACTTATATTTAAGGTTTTTATCCATCTTGAGTTTAATTTTGTGTATGGTGTAAGTTGGTGGTCGAGTTTTATTTTATTTTTTATTTTTTTGCATGTAGCTGTCCAAAACTCCCAATACCATTTGTTGAAGAAGCTATTTTTACTCCATTTTATGCTCCTGTACCATTTGTCAAATATTAATTGACCATAGAGATGTGAGTTTATTTCTGGACTCTATTCCATTCTATCAATTTATGTGTCTATTTTTATGCCAGTATCAGACTATTTTGATTACAGTGACTTTGTAATATAGTTTGATATCAGGTATTGTGATCTCTCCTACTTTGTTCTTTCTCAAAATTGCTGAGGCTATTCATGGTAATTGCAGCATTGAACAACAACCTAGATCAAATGGACTTAACTGATATATATGGAACCTCACATCCCAAAGAAGCAAAATACACATTCTTTTCAAATGCACATGGAACATATTGAAAGATAGACTGCATGATAGGGCACTAAACAAGCCTCGACAAATTCAAGAAAATTGAAATTATATCAAGCATCATCTTGGACCACAAGGGCCTGAAACTAGAAACCAACCTCAAGGAAAAGACTCAAAAAAATTCAAATTTGTTGAGCTTGAATAAGACGCTATTAAGCAATAAATGGGTTAATAATGAGATCCAGGAAGAAATCAAAAAGTTTCTGGAAACAAATGAAAATAAACACACAATAATCTAAAACCTATAGGACACAGTGAATGCAGTCCTGAGAGGGAAGTTTGTATTTATACAGGCCTACCTAAAAATGATAGAAACTTTTCAAATAAACAACGTAAGCCCACATCTATAAGAACTGGGGGAACAATAACAAACAAAGCCCAGAGCAAGCACAAGGAAGGAAATAGGCAAAATCAGGGTAGAATTAAATGACATAGAGACCAGAGCTACACTTTTAATGAATAAGCATAAATAAAAGAATTAAAAATACTTATATAGATACAAAATTACTGCTACCCATGTATAATGTGCATTCTTATTTTACCCTAAAAATTATGGGTGAAAAAGTGCGTATTATGCATGGCAAAATATGGTACTTCTTCAGTTTTTCTTTGACCACTTCTGCTAAATGAATGTCTGAAGACATTTGGCCTTTTTCAGACTTCCACATAAATATAATCATACAGCATGTAACCTTTGAGTCTGCCTTTTTTTCCCACTTGGTATAGTGTGTTTGTAATTTACTCAAAATGATCTTGTCTTAGGTCCAATATCTACTTTAATCTCTAGAGGTATGGGTTACTGCAAATGTCTACACTCTTGGGGGACTTTGCTGTGCATGTTGAACTGTCACTTGGCTTTTTCCATGCACTGCTTAGCATTTAGGTTTCTTTTGTTTCCTAGTTTGGAAACATTTATTATCTACCTTCCAATTGCCAAAATTTTGTGACTACTATCTCCCCTTCATATGGTTTTATATGCTCTTTCATAAACATAATTTATATACCATTTTACACATGAGCAGGGGAAAATGTATATGTTTATTTTTTTAATCTTTACCTGAAAATTAAACAAATGCTTTTTGTACTCAAAATATATAGGGAAGGGATCAATTTGGGGGCTATGATATAGTAAGAAGAGAAGGAATTGCCCTTCTATCCAAAAGAACTAAACAAAAAATATAGGGTAACAAGCAAAGTTGCTCAAAAATGTCATAGAATATTTCTTGTGCCCAACCAGAGTCCAAAAACCTCCTAATACATTTAATATTTAGTGGAGTCATTAAAATGGAATCAAAAGAGGATCTTCTTAGGAACAAGACCAAATTTGCCTGTACCAATGGCTGTTTTGACCCCACCTTACAGAGTTTAAGAGCAAGCTTCAATGCATCAAACTGTTTTTATTGAACTTAACTGTATGCTAGAACAAAGCTTAAATTATAAAATTTCTTAAAAAGAATAAACACAATAAAAATCAAAATAATGATAAGAAAAAACAATAGACAGAAATAGATTAAAAAATTACACAGATGATGGAAGTAGTAATCAAAGAAATTTTAAAAATTGTGTGTGGAGGGGAAGGGTCAGAGATGTGTGGGAAAGTGTGAGCACAATGAGAAAAAAAATACAGAGTAAAACAAATAAATAAATAAAAGATGCTCATCAAAATTCCAGAAATAGAAAACACAATGTGAAGATTAATAGCAGATTAGGCCTACAGGAGAAGGAATTTGACAAACTCTCCAGAGAGTAACATAAATGAAAAATATCAACAGAATATGAGTGAGCTATGGACAAAATATTTGAGGGAAGCTGTATAGAAAATGACAAAGGATCAAGACAAAAAACAAGGAGAAAAAGTATATAGTCCCTTTGCTACTAATACTTTTCTAACTCATCTTAAATTATACTTGTCAATGGCTATACTCTCTGATATGATTATTTTACTGATGCAATTAATTGAACACCTTTATATCTCTTATTCAATAACGAATCATTACATTGATCTTATTATGGGCCAGGAGCTGTGACAAGATGTGACCTCCACCCTCAGAAAAGTCAATGTTGACTTGTTAGTGACAATAATCCCCACATAATTGTTTATGATCCAGTAAATATGTAAGAACTAAGCATTTTGCTGACTCCTCAGATACATTGACCTCAAAGTACCCAAAGGACATTCATTAGCTTTCCTACCAATTTCTGCTGCATAAACAATTGCATAACCATCATAGTGCCACTTTAATTGTTCATTCCATGAAATAAAATAAAATAGCTAAGTATTACTAAATATTGTAAATATTTACTGAGTCTTTGTTTTGTCTTCGAATTTGGAACTTTGTGGATACAATCACACAAAGGAAGAAACCTGGGCAGATGCACAGAATTAAAATTCCAGGTGAGATCTTTGAAAGTATGTATCCAAACTTTTTAAAGGTAATACTTTTATAAGATTAATAAAACTATAAATCAAGAATAAAGTGAGAAAAAGATGCTATGATTTAAGTGCACATTATTTTTCAAACTTCCTTAACTAAAGTGATTGAAGAAAATAAAAATTTTTACCTGTCTTTATAAAAAAGGGAAGAATCGTACTTGCTGTTTAAGACAAAGCAATTATCAACCTTTGATTATTTTCAAAATGTTTGAACTCTCTTGTACATTTCATCTTACACTATATTTTAAAAATATAGTGAAAACTACTCTTGAGTTAATTAAATCCTATTAAGTAGAAATTAAGGAATTTTTAAGTGAAATACTAGAAGAACCTAAAAAAAAAGAAATACATCAGGACAGTAATGGAAGGAAGTAAACTAAAATTAAAATGAATAATTGATTTTGAGTTTATAATTGGAAATGTAAATTATTATAAAGTTTTATTTAAAGTATTTTTATTTAAATGACTTTGATTCACTACTGATCTAACTTACAGAAGAAAAACATTAAAGTGGTAGCAACAACTGAAAAAGGACAAATCTATAAGACTGGCATTTAGTGTTATTTATCTCTATTAATATGTAATTAGTTGTCAATTTAGCATGTATTCATTGAATATTATTCATTGTTAAGCAAATTTTGAGTTCAAGAGTTTAAATATTATAATTAGATGTTTAATCTTGTGTTTACAGTAGTTTTAATAAAAAAAGAAATGTCATGTTACCAGACTAGAGCAGGTCTATTTGTCTGTGTGATCAGAGCCCAATATGACACAAACAGGAGTGTGCAGCTAAGAAAGTAAGGGCTTATTATTTAGGAAATGGCCCACACCCAGAGACCCAGGTGAGCTAATCAAAGACCTGGCTCCCTTATGCCTTCCAGAGGATAGGATATACAAAAGAAAAATCACTAATCATGGTGACTAAGGGTAATCAGTGTACTGGTCTATACTGATTGGTCAACACAAGAATACTGGTTATTGATCACTACCTTAGTCCTGATGAGCCATGGTTTCCCCATTTTTCTGAGCCTGTAGTTGAAATACAACCGATGACTAGAAGCTTTTTTTAGTTTGATTGAAACTCTGTCTCTTTGTGCAATAAATCCAAAGGCTTTGTTCCTAAGATTATCTAATGCTGATCAGAAATTTGGATGTGCAAGGGAGAAAAAGGGAGGTGAGTTAGGCTGTTTCTGATGGAAGTGGAGTTCTTAAGGTGTCACAGGAAAACATTGCAGGAAACCCACAATGGAGGATGCGGTCTGCTGATAAGGATTATTTGGGTGGAAATGGAAAGTGGCCCCTGGGTTTTCAATATGCCTTCTCTGTCCATCCTACCATGGAAAAGGTCCAACCATGTCTTCAATAAGGCCAAAACAAAGGCCAGTGTCCAAAGTTTCTGTGCCATATTTAGTCCAGTCTTTTTCAATATCTTAGTTTGTGTTCCACCTGCAATCCATTGCTGTGCTGCAGTACCCAAGCTCCCACCTAGAGCCTGTGTTTGAAGCTCTTGTGGCTGCTGGCCTCATGGCTGCTAAAGCCACATGGCTATGGAGAGAGAATGCATGACTACGTGGAGCGAGTGTTTCCGAGAGAGAGAGAGTGCAAGCTACTTGGTTAAGCTGGATTATATTATCCTGGACTTGGGGTGGACCAAGGGCTTTTTCACAATAACCAATCAACTTCTCAAGGTTTTGTAGGCTCCCAGTGGGTTCACCTTCCAACCAATCCTCTCCTTATACGGGCTAGAATGCTAATGTATGAACAATGATGACTTCACTGTAGTAGTCAGCAGAGGTGGTAAACATCACTGAGTGAGCATGTGAGCTGTGTGGTGTCACATTCAAGGACTGAGAAAGTAGAGCAACAGATCTGCATCAAATTTTGTGTTAAGCTTGAACATTCCTCTGTGGAAAATATTTGGATGATTCAGAAGGTCAAAGCGATGGGCAGGCAACTGGTGATTGACAGCTTTAACGTGACAGCACACCCTGCTCATGCATCACATCTCAAACAGAGCTTTCTTGGCAAAACATCAAATCACCCAGGTGACTCAGACTCCTCTACAGCCCAGATTTGGCATCCTGTGACTTCTGGCTTTTCTGAAAACTAAAATCACCTCTGAAAGGGAGGATATTTCAGACAATCAAGAGATTCAAAATAACAAGACAGTGCAGCTGCTGGTGATCTGGAGAACTGTGTGAGGTCCCAAGGTGCCTACTTTGAAGGGCACAGAGGCATCATTGTCCTATGTACAAAGTGTCTTATATCTTGTATCTTCAGTAAATGACTCTACTTTTCATGTTATATGGCTGGATAACTTTTGGACTGGAGATATATATATATATATATATATATATATATATATATATATATATAATATGAATTCACTGGTTTGTTTCTCTGGAGAATTCTAACACAATCTACAACCTGAAAGGGGGAAGAATTATAAATCAGGAAGCTTTGAGGGTGGTAACTCCAGTATAGTTATGATCCTTTGCCAATTATTCAATCTAGAATTTATTAGCTAGAGAGGAGTACCCTTTGTAGCCCAAGACCAACTGCAGTGATTGAAACTACATTTGCCCTATTAACACTGCATTTCTTTTTCTAAGTTTCTGCCTGAGAAAAAGAGGTCAGTGGGAACCATCTAGGAACTACTTGCTGCACTCAGGAAGACAATGTGGTGGTCATAAAAATACATTGCTTAGATCTACTGTGAGACCCATTGTTGCCTAATAGCTTCAGAAGATTACTATGGAAATTCAGAATGGCATTTGTGCCAGAACCATTTTTCCTATAGTCTTCTTTTAATGATTGAGTATGGTAGAGATACTAATTCTGGACCTTTCTTACAGGATGCAGGATTCTTTTGACAGGCAATCTGACTCATGAACTCTCCATTTGCTTGATTAAATTTTCTTAAAACTGTCTTGCAATCTGAGGCTCTTCCTGCCTAAACTTTCTTACTTTCTTACCACTCTTCTTCAAAAGTGGCAGACCTACATACTGGTCCAAAGTCTCTCCCTTTTTGTGACTTCTTCTCATTATCCCTTAAAAGTATTCCTTCAAATAAATCATTTTCACATATAATTCTGTCTTGATTTCTTCTTATTATAGTACTTCAACTAACTACTCTAAAACATGCTAGAATCACCTTGTAGCAGAAACTGTCTTAACTCTCTTAAAATTGAACTCCATACCATGTACAAAGTAGATATTTAATAATTACATGTAACTTTTTAAAATCATGGATATGTAAGCATTTAAAAATCTGTAATTTTGTATAATTATATATCTATTCTTTGCTACTATGTGTAGTAATGACGTGACAGAACAGAGCAACAAACACAAGGTAACACAAGGCAACACAAGGTAAAAGATGCAATAAATTAAGCATCTAGAGTTCTGTAATGTAAAATTGAGAAGCTAAAAAAATCTGAAGTTATTGATTTAAATGTGTTGAATATTTTAGAAATTAATCAGTACTATTTAAACAGAATATAAAACTCAATTGTTTTTCTTATACTGAAAAAAATTGGAGTCATAAGGCATCATATGCACAGTTATTTAGACAAAACCCAACATCACACTGAATATCTGGAAAGACTTCTATCTGTGGTGCTGTGAATTTATTAGTCAGTGTTTTTTCTACCTGAAAGGTTTTGAAAATAAAGCAAAGAAAACCAATTATTAGTGAAATGACATGTTCAGCAGCTCTCTATAGCACAGATTTTACACTGCAAAAATTGTCCTGGCACAACTACAGGTTACTGTCAAACAGATTGTGAAAAATTGCTTTTGGCAATGAACAAGTATTTATTAACTTTGGTAACCATAGTTTGCATAATTATAATGACATAGGTATCAATTATCAGTGCAGCAAATTTAATTGTGTTACTTTGGTGTAACAGTGTATATTCGTGTAATAGCTTTTCTTCTTATCAGGCTATTGTTCAGGTAGGTGCTGAAGAAATATCTATTTGTTCTCTCTCTTTCTTGTTCTCTCTCTCTGATACAGTAAATCATTAGACCTTGGTATTTATTACTCTTTTTACTAGCAACATAAAGTTTAATTCCTTTTTTAAATGGGCCTTTAAGAGATTTGTTAATTGATTTTTGGTGGTATGAACACAAATTCTACCTGCTTTACAAATTTCTAAGTGCACAATGGAGTATTGATAGCTATAGGGACAACACTGTACAGCAAATCTCTAGAACTTATTCATCTTCCATAACTGAACTGTTGGAACAGCTAACAACTTCTCTTTCCCCATAGACCATAGAAACCGCCATTCTTCTCTCTGCTTCTAAGAATTTTATTATTTTAGATATCTTGTATCAGTGAAATCTTGCCATATTTTTTCTTCTGTGACTGGCTTCTTTCACTTAGCACATTATCTCCCAAGTTCATCTAGTTGTCAAATGTGGCAGGATTTTCTTCTTTTTAAGCCTGAAAAATATTACATTGTATGTCTACACCATATTTTCTTTATTAATTCACTGATAGACATTTAAGTTGTCCCCATATCTTAGCTATTATGACTAATGCTGCAGTAAACATGGGAAGGTAGATAACTCTTCAAGACCCTGGGTTTGAATTCTTCTGGGTATATACCCAGATGTGAGATGGGTGAATCATAGTACTTCTGTTTTTATTTTTTTTCTGGAACTTTTATACTGTTTTCCATAGTGGCTGCATCATGTTACATTTCCACCAACAATGTATGTAAAAGATTCCTGATTTCTTTACATCCTCAGCAACATTTTTTTACCATTTTTAAAATAACAGCTATTCTAGCAGGTGTAAGGTAATACCTTATGATGGTCTTGGGGAAACATACTTCCTGATTTCAAAATATGTTACAAAGCAATGATAATAAAAACAGTATGGTACTAGCATAAAAACTAACATATCTACCAATAGGGCAGTATGGAGAACAAAAAAAAATAGACACATATAGATGGCCATCCATGTTGAACAATAATGCCAAAAATACACAGTTGGGAAAGGATAGTATCTTCAGTAAGTAGAGTTGAAGAAACTGGATATCAACATGCAAAAGAATGCAATTGAACCCTTAACTTAAACCGTATCCAAAAATCAACTCAAAATGGATTGCCAACTTAAACAGGAGACCTGAATCTATAAAATTTCCAGAAGAAAACATAGGGGAAAAACTTTGTAACATTGATCTTAGCAATAATTTCTTGGATATGACTCCAAAAACACAAGCAGCAGAAGCAAATATAGATGAGTCAAACTATGTGAAACTAAAAAGCTTCTGTACAAGAAAGGAAACAATCAACTGCCAAAAGGCATTCTACAGAATGGAAGAAAATATTGACAGTTCATACATCTGATAATGGGGTTAATATCTGAAATATTCAGGAAACTCCTACAAATCAAGAGCAAAAACAACAAACCAACCAACCTAAAACAAACAAAATTCAGTTATATTCTAAATAAATTCGACTTTGTTATGCCTGGTAAAGTCAATAGTCATTCCCAAAAGACCCTTGCTATTTTGCTATTCCAAGACTAGTTTGACTCGTTTAATAATTAAGTACCATTGACTGAGTATTGAACAGGTGTTTTATTTTATCAACTTCATTCTGATATAAATTATGTGTAATGAATTGTATTCATTTAATTTGTACAGTATATTGAGTTTCATAGTTCTATACCTCTTTACTAAGTCTTGAAATCAGGTGTGAAGTTCCCAATTTTGTTCTTCTTTTTCTGGATTTTGTTCTTCTAGAACATTGGCTTTCCCATATAAATTTTAGAATTGCTTTGTCAATTTCTGGAAGGAACGCTTCTGAGATTTGATTGGTGTTAAATAAATCTATACATCAATTTGTTAAGGTATGCCATGTTAACAATATTACTAACTTTATTCAGATCTTTCAATTCTCTCAAAAGCATTCTGAATTTTTCAATGCAGAGGTCTTGCATTCCTTTTGCTAAATGTTTCATAAGCATTTTATGTTTTTCAGCTTAAAATGTAATTTATTGAATAGCTAATTTTAACTTGCCATTGTTTGCTACTAGCATAAAGATACAATTTATATGTTTAATGTTAAGCATGCCTCAACTGTCTAAACATTTTTTAATGCATAAGGCAAGTGTAAATGATACTGAACAACTTGTAGAGTTGCTGTGAGTATAAAGTACCTAGTTCTTATAAAGTTCTCATAAATAATTCTGTCAGTGACCTACACATCCTCTTGGTCCCCACCAGTTCTGTTCAGGTAACCAGACTTCCATCTGCCCGTAATCATGTTTCTTGGCTGAAGGGCTTTATCTGGCCATTCACACCTGCTTTGCTCACAGATGGGACAGATTAGAAAACATGGAGAATTATTCCTTGAGAGCAGCTGTTAACCAATGATTGACAGAAGTAGTTAGATAAACCTCTTGCTCTCTCTCTGCTAGAATGGAATAATCCTAATACATTTGTTTATTGTCTCCCAGTCCTTAGTGGGACTGAACTCCAGTTAACTCTAGCATTAACTTCTTTGATAATTTCCTCTTGACTGTTTTTTTTCCCTTCCCCATCTCATAAATTAATGTAGGACTAGTATTAGTAATGCAAAATGAAGGATTGATTGAAGAGATTAGAATTTAGAAAACTATGAGACCTAGTAGAAAAGTCTATGGAAGGCTATTGTCTCTGCATTGTGTGGGGAACCTGAAATTGTTCTCAGTCAGCAGGCCTGGAGATTGGGAAAACAAGCTTCCTGTGAAGTCAAGGAAAGAGAGGCAGGTTGGAATCTATGAAAACAAATAGGAACCCACGTTTGTCTCTCACTATCTCTGACTCAGTGCTTCCGTGGCACAGTGGTCTGTAGAAAAGGCTGGAGCTGCTTGCTACAGAAGTGTACGTGTGCTGTCCAGGAATCCAAAAGCCCGGAGGGGTGATACTGTGAGATCAGGACAGCCTGCCGACCTGGCGGCTGCCACACACTAACAAGTGACCCAATAGATCAGTGGAAGGTGCATGAGGGACAGAAATCTCTGCTAGCATAGTTGAGAGTATAAAGTCACCACATTTTGTTCTCCTGCTGGATGTTTTCTTCATCATGAAAATGAACTATTTCTACTTGAATTCTTTCTCTGGGCTCCAGGCTTCCTTCTGGGGGGAAACTAGTTTAAGACATTTATTAACACAGCATGTAGTAAAAATGAAAAAATGTCTTGTTATTTATACTCCTCAAAGCAATCTTTCCCGATGGCCATTAAAACAAATATTTAGTCTCCCCATCTTCTAAAACCTACCCTATAAAGCCATTATTGTTGTCACATTTTAGTGTATTATACTAAATAACAATCTCTCTCTCTCTCTCTTCCTTCCTTTCTTGACTTTTGGGATCCCATACATTGAGAATATGGTTCAGGAGCTACTGTAAGTTATGGAAACATCCATATGTTAAGTAAACACTCTAGATGATTTTGAGGAAGGTGGTCCATGAGCTACATTTTGAGAATATCTGATCTAGTGTATACATTATATATTCTGTATAAGTGTTTTAATTTTTATTACATACAGTTCTATAAGAGCTTTGGATTTCTAGTTTTAGATTATATATAATCTTATTTATTTATACCTGATTCTAATGATGAGGCAGATATGGAATTAATGAAAATAGAGAAACTGCTCCACATTTTCATAGCCAAGAGAATCTTGATTGAATTATGTCAAAAGACAAGCAAATACCTGAATATTTATAGTTTTTAGATTTTATAGTATTATTTAAAAGCACAAATAAAATTATGTTCAAAAGAAATCTTGTTTAACAGAAGAATCCTTGAAATTCTTTAACCAAATATTTCAAAATACTCACAAAACCATAAATATAGCAACTATATTATAATAGTACACCTCTGTGAAATATTTTAATTGCTTGGCATTGATACTGCTGTTGGCAATTTTAAAAAGAATAATTGAATCTCTTTAGCCAAGTATTTCAAAATACTCGCAAAACCATAAATACAGCAACTATATTACAACTTTATGCCTTTGAGAAATATTTTAATTGCTTGGCATTGACACTTGCTGTTGGCAGATTTAAAAAGGGAATGAATAGAACTCTGCAAATGTTGGCAGGATTTACCTTTCCCCATAGCAAATACTATGAAAATGGTCATCATAACCTGTGCAAGAGACCAGTTTCAGGAAGGAGGCTATAATCAGAGAGGATCGTTGACCTCTTCTAAGATATTTTCAGGATGGATTCATCCTTCATTATATCTCTGCTAACCTCAGTAAGTACAGAAAATTTGATACTTATGCTTCATTTATCTCTGTAAACTGTTTATCTGACCCTATCTCCTGATGTCTCAAATTTTTCCTCCGAGAACACATAATAAGGCTTCAGCAAAGTTATTTCTATCCTAATGTCTTATCTGAATGCCCCCTTAACTTTCTTACTCTAATGGATACCTGGCTGTTTTCCAGAAACACTGTGTCACATAATAGTACAACTTTATAATCTTTCACTCCAAGGAAATTGTACTTTAGGTCTTTATTAACATTTGCATATCACTGATATTCTCTCCAGCTTCACATCTCCCTTTGAAGCTCATTATATTAAACAAATTTGCCCTCTAGCCCATATAGTTCTTGCATATTGATTGGATTTCTCCTTCATTCCTTAATAATTCATATTCTCTCTCTCTCTCTCTCTCTCTCTCTCTCTCTCTCTCTCTGGCTTCTTACGTCTTTAGGCTTTCCATATAACATGAACCTTGATCTCCTCTCCCAACATTACCATGGCCTTTTATTTTCCTTTCTAGTAATTTCACACACTTCAAATTGTTTTAAAGATTTTGTTTATTTATTTCTAGAGAGAGGGAAAGGGAAGAAGAGAGGGAGAGAAACATCAATGTGTGTTTGCCACTCACACACCCCCAGCTGGGGAACTGGCCCGCAACCTGGGCACATAGCCTGACTGGGAATGAAAACAGCAACCGTTTGGTTCACAGGCCAGCACTCAACCCACTGAGACACACCAGCCAGGGCTACTTCACTTCAAATTCTTAAAGCTTCTCATAATTCAGTGACTACCTAATGTCCTTCCATTATACTCACACTAATAGCCTAAGGCAAAAAAATTCTTATTGGCACAGCCTATCTATTGATTTTTTCACTGCCTACCATCAACCTCAAATTCTTATTCCACTCCTTTCCTGCTATAGATTCATTGACTTATTTGCTTATTGTCCTCAATGCCATTGCCTCTGTCTGCCTCTGAGAACTCATTCAAACACACCTGCAATCTGAGTTCCATACTAACATCTCTCTTCTTTTTTTCCCATGGGTATGGAAAAATACAAAAGCCTACTAACTGCCTTCAATTTAAATGTATGACTATGTGAGCCTTCAGTGCATCCCATCAATTCTACTGTATTTAAGCCAGTGAATCGCATTTCCTTTCTCCAGACATTTCTTTCACAACTCTTGCCCCAAACTTTCAACACACCCCTAATTTCTCTTTCTTTTGAATAGAATACAGAAATCAGAAAAAATAAACTTCTGTATATTTTAACATCAAATCTACCAATCTGCCTATATTGGTGCTCATATTTCTGCTTTATTTTTTATTTTCAATGGATAAACTTTCCATACTTTATAAGGGCATCCCCTCACTGCATTTTTTTCTATTCTTATTGCCTATTCAATTACTTCATGGTAAAAAAATTCTCTTCTTTCTTTTATTATTAATTTTTACCTCTTTACTTATTAGCAACAGAATACATGACTATATAAGTTTACAATGACCTTCTCTCAATCTATCCCTGCCTGGCTCGTGCCTCTTGTATCTGCCTTCTTTCTCACAAAACTCCTTGACCAGTTGTCCTTTCTCATAATATCTACTTCCTCTGCCTTTATTCTTAAACGCATTGCACTCCATTAAACTGGTAGATATTTGTTAAGTATTCTTATCACACATAATAATGACAATAAAGATGGAAGAAACTTTTGGAAGTGGTATGTTTATAGCATAGATTGTGATGATGGTTTCTAAGAGGTATAGTTTTCTCCTAGTTCATCAAGTTCTGTACATTAATTGTACAGCATTTGAATGCCAATCATATCTCAATAAACTGTTTTATAAATAAATTCAACCAGTTAATTAATTAAAACTGATCTTATTAAAACTACCAGGTTAGGCCAAAAATATTGGAGTTGATTTTATTCCTTTTTTCTTTTATTTTCCACATTTCACTTATCAACAAATTATGTTTGAAAATCTTATTGCCCCTCTCAAGGTAAGTCGAACACAAACCACATCTGAATTATTATTACATCTTTGTAAGGGTCTCTTCATTCTCAATTGCCACACCATTTTTTAATAGTTCATTTTTATTGCATTTTTCCACTATAATTTTTCCCTCCTATATCTTCTTCTACCTCCACCCACCCCTGCACCCCACAATCACCACACTGTTGTTCTTGTCCATGAGTTCTTTTTCTTCATTACGACTACTTTTAAATAATGTCAAATTCTGTTAATCTTCCTCTCAAAACCAGTGTTTCTCACCTCATTCAGAATTTAAAATTTGATTCAAATATGGTTACAGTGGCCTATAAGCCATACGTTACTTGGTCCCCCTGCTAGTTTTCTCATATAATGAATCACCTTCCATGCCGTTCCTCCATCTCCACCCCCTCGTCCCCTTACTCTACCTAGTCTATACCAGGACAATTACAGTTATGTGTTTAGCAATCACTCTACCTGGAGGGCTGTTTTCAAAGTATTAATACAACTCCATTTAGGTAGAAGTTTGAAAAGTAGAAACAAAACTGTATGTATTCTCACAAAAAAGCTAATAAAGATTCACTGACAAAGTAAACATTCTTCTCCTAGAAGGCAATGGTTTCCTTTTTCCCCATCCTCATCAGCTTTTGTCATCTCATTTTTTGTTGTTATTTTTTGATGATAGTCATTCTGACAGGTGTGAAGTAATATCCCACTGAGGTTTTGATTTTCATTTCCTGAAAAACTAGTGGTGTTCAACACCTTTTCATGTAGCTGTTGACCATTTTAGAGAATGTCTATTCCATTTGCACATTTTAAAATTTATTGTTTTTTGCCTTTAAGTTATATATTTTCTTTATATATTTTGAATATGAGCTCCTCATTAGATATGGTTTGAAACTGTTTTTTCACATACCAGTGGTTGTCCTTTTATTCTGTTGACCATTTCTTTTACTTTGAAGAAGCTTGTTAGTTTGATGTAGTTCATCTTGTTTATTTGTTGCTATTGTTGCTTTTGCTTTGAGTGTTATATGCAAAACAATTATTACAAAGACCTATGTCAAAGAGCCTTTTTTATGTTTTCTTTTTAGGAATTTTATGGTTCCAGGTATTATGTTTAAGTCTTTAATATATTTTGTGTTACTTTTTGTGAGTGTTATAAGATAGGGTTCTAGTTTTATTCTTTTTAATGTGAATATCCAACTTCTAGCACCATTTATTGAGTACTGTGCTCCACTGAGTATTCTTGGTTGCCTTGTCAAGTACTAGCTGACTGAATATGCATGGCTTTATTCCTGAGCTCTCAGTTTTGTTCCATTCATCTATGTGTCTATTCTACACTAGTACCATACTGTTTCTATTACTATAGATTTATAAATATAGTTTGAAATCAGGAGGTGTGATTTTTCCAGCTTTGTTCTTTCTTAGGGTTGCTTTGGTTATCTGGGGTCTTTTGTGGTTCCATACAAACTTGATTGTTTTTTTCTACTCCTGTAAAAGCTGCTACTGTAATTCTGTTAAAGGTTATGTTGAATCTACAGATAGCTTTTGGTAGCAGGACATTTTCCAGCCCATGAACATGGGATATCTTTACATTTATTTGTATCTTATTCACCTTCTTTCACCAGTGTTTTGTAATTAGAGGTCTGTCACATCCTTGGTGAAATTTATTCTACATATTTCATTGTTTTGATGCTATTATAAATTAGGTATTTTTGTATCTTTTTCAGATACTTTGTTTTTTTATTGTTGTGCAGTTACAATTGTCCCCATTTCCCCCCATTACTCTCCCCTGCCCTACCCACCCCCACCTCTCACTTTAACACTTGTAAATGTTGCTGATTTTGTTTGCTAATCTTGTATCTTGCAACTTTACTGAATTTGTTAATCAGAACTAGGTTTTTAACGGAATCTTTAGAATCTTCTATACATAAAATTAAGTCATCTGCAAAGAGCAATAATATCACCTCTTTCTTTCAAATTCTGATGCTATTTATTTTCTCTTCTTGCCTGATTGCTATGGCAAGGACTTCCAGTACTATGTTGAATGCATGGTGAGAGTGGGACCCTTGTTTTGTTCCTGATCTTAGAAGAAAAGTTGTCAAGCTTTTCACCATTGAGTATGATGTTAGCTGTGGGCTGTCATAGATGGCCTTTACTATGAAGAGGTAGATTAGATAAAATTTTGAGAGACTTGAGATTTAGCACAATCCATTTTGCCAGCTTGTTCAGTGTATGTTTTGTAGTAACAAAGTGCTAGAGTTGGAAAGGGCTTTGGTTTTACTAATTTCTTATTTCATTATGCTCACCCTTCTATGGCCTATATTTTCTCCTAATAAAACATGCTTATATATATATATATATATATATATATATATATATATATAAATCTCTATTTTGAAAGGTTTTACTATTTGTAGGAGAATAATTCAGAATTTTCTATTGCATTATATAATCTTTAAAATACTTTTTGCTATTCATCTCAATGTTTATTATCTTTTTACATTTTAATGTACTCCATCAATTAACTTAATTTAGGCTTTTAAATAAATTTATTTCCCTAATTTTTTTTTAATATTTAGGATGAGACAATAGTGCACAACACAGCATTCAGGTATTTCAAGTTAAGATACATCCCACAAAGCATAAAAATTAATGCAATTTGCAATGGTAGCTGTGCAAAATTGGAGATGTCATATAAAAATGTTAGAATAAAACAAAGACACAAAAGATTGATTTAAAAAGAAGTGGAATATCTACTGATCTTTTTTCTTTGATTTTTTAGTTGTTCTTTCTATAAATATTTTTCAAAATAAGTACTATAAATGTGCATAATATGTTATACCATTTTTCTGTTCTCTAGAACTTGTCATTTATGAGATTGTATTAGGCCTAGAAAGATGGAGAATTGCATGGTAAGAAGAGCAGGGAATCATAGACAATTAGCAAATGATATTTCAAATCCTGCTCACTGAGCTACACATGGTGGGGTGTACACATTAAAATAGACACTTTTTTTTAACAAGTTTAACCATACATAATGGATTTTATTAATTTAATAATTTTTCTGATTCCTTGCAAATATCTAGATTCAATTACCTCTCCCTTGCCACTGGAACTTAAGACAAAATAATCATACACAGAGCATTTTACAGTTAGAAGACATGTTGCTTTCAACTATACCTTAGATAGAGCTCCCAAAGGAGAAATAATCCAACTCCTTGTATTAAAGCAGTTGCTTCAAAAATAAGTTAATACAAGTGTTGATATTTTATTCATTCATACTTAATAGAATAACAAGTTGTTTATTTCTGAAGTTTAAAGAGGATGGCTTCCATTACAGCCTGCTGCTTGAGGCAAAATTTCGTGTTCTTTTATAATTTGTAGCCTGGGGTTTGGCTATGTAACACTTCCCATTTACTATGACTCTGTATTTTTACCTTGATTAATTATAATATACTACATTAAAGGTCAAATAAAGCCTGGCAGCTACCTAAGGCCATAATGGTGACAAATTTAAATTTGTGGTTTCCAGAAAGAGTAGGATTTATTTTATTCCTGTCATGATCTTATAAATGTTGCACAATATTCCCATAACAAAGTAGCTATAGTGAAAGAAACTATATGCAGTTCATTTTAAACTTTTTAGCTTTCTTAGTAGTTTACTGCATAGCTAAAAAGCTGCCTGGTTTTATAGGAATTCCCTTTCCTCAAATGAGATTGCCTTTTCGTTCCAGAACAGAAATTGGGCTCATTCTTTTCAATGGTTTCATAGTGTCCAATGTCAGGATCTACTATTATTTGTATCATTGATTATTCATTGATGGATGGTTAGGTTGCTTCCAGTCATTTGCTATTATGATAGTTGCATAACTGTTTTTATTATTTTGTGCAATTTCATGATTATATCTGTAAAACAAATTTTTAGAATGGATTTGCTGGGTCTAGTTGATGTGCATTTTCAACTTGGAAAGATGTTGTCAATTGTACTCTAAAGAGTTTCAGTATTATATAATTTTGCTTGTTTCACCATGCTTTTATAAACATTAGGCAATATCTAGTTTTGTGCTTTCTACATGTTTGATAGCTGGAGAAATTGGTCTTGAGATATATTTTATCAATTAGTTGTGATCTTTATTTGAAGACTTTAAGAGCTCTGGGTAAAGATTTGTCTTTATTGCAGCTATTCAAGTTGAATATTGTTAGCAGGGAATTGGCAACTTAAGGCACCCAAGGAGGTTTTCATGGTACTGGGGGATCTCAGAAATGCTACCTATTACACTCTTAATGAAAATTCTACAAGCAAATGAACCTTAAGTACTTTTAGCCTCTTGAAAATAGCCCACATAAAATGAGATAATGAAAGAAAGCAACTTTAGCAGTTAAAATAAATTGTTTCATGTAGGAGGAGAATGTAGGCTCTTGAAAAGGAAGAGACATTATGAAAGTCATTTCAGCAATTGAGGACATTTAATTTTTATGGCCACACACTGTAGTTTTGTTTGCCCAAGAGGTAATAAGGAAGTATTTCTGTCCAGCCTACCTCCAACACCTGAAAGTTTAACGTAGTATGAACTCAGTAGGGGTTTCAGGTATATCTAGTTGTGGATAAAAGAGGCCTTCTGACCTGATACAAATGAAAATTTATTGAAGTCCATTTCCTCAAGAGATGGACATCACAGGAGCTTTTCTGACTTTCGTGGGGTTCTGCTCTGGCTAACCCCACTGAAATGACAACAAGTTCAGTGAGCCAGCAAAACCTAATCTGTTTGAAATCTTAAATCTCTAAAAAAATCCCTAAATAATAATCAGTTTTTCTAGAGCAGTAGTTTCTTCCCTAACATGGTCTCTCTCCACCCAGTTAAACTATAGCATATTCAAATTAAATAAATAAGGATAGTGTTATTGTGCATAATCATTTTAAATAGTATTAACATAGGCAAATGTTTATTGGTAATGAAAATGAAAACTAAAATGACAAAGGAGTTGATAATGCTTAATGATAGTTTAGGGTTTTTAAATCTCGCTGGAAAAATGACTTTGTAATTTTTGCTGCTCTTTTGATAGAACTGCTTATTTGCAATAGTGTATGGCAGCAAGATTGCAAGAAAATATGGGGAAACTATTAGACACCTTTAAAATCATGCCATTCCTAAGAAATGCTATAAACTCATTAAAGTGACAGAATGGACAACATCTTAGGAAAAAGAAGCACTCTTCCACCCTACTGAAACCAGAAAAGTTGGTGTTAGTGCTTCCTGTTACCACCAAAACCAGTAAGTAAAGACAAGGATTGAATCTTTATGGGCATTTTTTTAGATGGCTGGTGATCAGAGAAGACAGTGGGTTTTGTATCCTAACAGACCATCTTACCTTTCATTTCAAGCCAGTCTTTTTTATAAGGAAAAAAAAAAAAGGTAGATGAGGGGTTTGGAATTCAAGGAAAAAATTTAAGGGATTTGGAATTCAGGAAAAAGTTTAACCAGATAGAAGCTGCAGTCCAGCAAGTTAAGTTCCCTACCATCCTCTCATCATATTGACTGATGAGTGGGAAATTTTCTGTCTGCATCCTTTGTCCTGGGTAGCAGGATGTCTCATCCTGGAAAACATCCTGATTGCTTACAATTCCTCTCTGGCACAAAGGCTGAATTGCTTGTGGTCTCTTGGAGTCAGGGTGGGTCATATCTTCAGTTCCTGAAACAATAGCGTTACATGCATTCATTACTAAACTTAATAACTATTACTTAAAACTGAAAATTCCCAACTTTTGAGTTTCCCATCAATTCCACACCTAAGAAATAAGTATATATATCATTTATGTGACTAAACAAACTTTGCAATACAAAATGATATGAATTCATGCTGCCTAATAGCAAGCCTTTACAGAACACAAGAGTAATAAAAATTTATGAGGCAAAAATATAACCTATGTAATTAATCTATACAGATGCAGTAAATTCAAATAAAAATCCTAGAAGGTTTTGCTTTATGGCATTGGTGACACTACAGTGCATGGCAAAAAGATAGTCTTTTGAATAAATGGTGCTAGGTCATTTGGAACCCATATGAAAATATATAAATCAATTTTGGTATCCATCTTACACCATGCACAAATATCATTCCAGATGGATTGTAGTTCTAAATGTGGAAGTTAAGCAATAAGGCTTTTAGAAGATACCACAGGACAATATATTTATTAGCTACGAGTAAGCAAAGATTCCTTGAGACAAGAAAACATTAACTGTACCAGAAAAAAATGATTAGTTACACTATATTAAAATAAGAATTACTACTTATCAATACTTACCAATAGAAGAGTTAAAAGATAAGGTGCAGAGGGAGAGAATATATTTGATATACATGATAGAAGATGAAAGGAATGCATAAATAAATGCTACAAATCAATTAAAAGATGATGCTATATTTTAAATAGGCAAATACTTAAAAAAACTTGAAAAAAACAGATTATTCAAATAAACAGTAAATATATAAAGTTTACCCATTCTATTAATCATCAGAAAAGATGCAAATAAAACTATAAGTTAATACTGCCTCACCCAAGAATGCTAAAATGGAAAGACTAACATCACCACAAGCTGGCAAGGAGGTAGCAGCGGCCGACTTCCCAGACACTACCGGTAGCAGTACGAATTACTTTCAAATACTTTGAAACTATTCTGCAGTACCTGCTCAAGCTGGACATATACATCCTCTGTGACTCAGCAATTTGATATGCCCCAACAGAATTGTGCATACTCAGTGAAAGATGCGCCCGTGAATGGTCGGAGAAACACTGTAATAGTCTCCATATTACCCATCCCAAATATCTATCAAAAATAAGATAGATATATGAATCGTATATTTATAAAGCACAATGTTATAAAACAGAAAAAAAAGAATCACCATATTCAAAAATATTATAGACAAATCTTGCAGAGAAGGCTGAGCCAAAGAATCCAGAAAGAAGTACATATAAAGAAATTCAGCTGGGAGTTGCAGAAGGACAGTTGGAAAACTGTTTATGTGATTTAGTAATTGGACAGTTAATAGTGATATAAAACACCAGGAAAGAAAACAAAATTACTTTGGGTTAATGAATAACAAAAAGTGAAAAAGGGTATGTTAATATTTTTGTGCAGTATGAACTGAAAGTGGAAAGAGATGATATCATAGCCAGGGGAATCAAGAAAGATAGTATGCTTTACGGAATGAAGATGAACTGTAGATGTTGAAAACATTAGATGAAAGAATATAAAATATAGGATAGGGACTTAGTAACTTATTAAAAAGTAGATCAGTGCAAAGAGAACTCAAATTAGATAAGACAACACAAAGAAGAGATAAGTGAAGAAATTAGGAAGTTGTATAAAAAGACAGAAATAAAAATTAATGAGCAAATAAAGATTTGCAGTAAAGGCAGTAAGACTTCACAGTTATAATAACAATGGGCCTGATGTTACAAGTATTGTAAGTAGCATTTATAATCTTGCAGACAGAAGAATTCTAGGAGAATAAAATTAAGTAATACAACCCATAAACTCACTATGGACATCTTTAAAGGATAAATAAGAATCAAGAAAAATGAAGAAAGTGACTCCACCAGATATAGCAGCTAAAACATAATCAATTCTTGAAAAAGATTTGGCAATAAAAATTTAACCCATATTTTTGTAGTTGGAGATAGAGGCAATTATGTATAAATATTCCCTTGGTATAGTTAGTCACTTTATGATTTTCCTTATAACTGTATGTGTAATTAACTTCCATAATTGCAAATCCTATGCTGTAACTTTGGCACCATGTGTTGTAATGAAAATAGTATTACATTATTGGGTATATAGCTGTGGCCAAGCCATATATATTCTGTGCATTAATTTTCTTATCTATAAAATGGTGAAAATAATATTTTTCTTTCTTGCAAAGAAGGTTGTCATGAGGATCAATTGATATAAACATATGTGGAATTATTCTATAAAAGTTTTTGATATCATTATTAATGTGATTATAACAATTATTATTATTGTAATTATGACAATTATTATAATTTGAGGTACTGGAACAAGAACTCAATCTTAAATTTATTTTTCATAGCAAAACAGATGTTTAAACTGTAAAATAAATTATCTACTGTGCAATTTACTTACCTGTGTGTTGGGTTTTTCTAACATACTCCTAAAATAGCTGGAAATTATTACAATATAAGAGTGCTGAACCTCATAGAAAAATCTAACATCATAATTCCCTGGTTGATGTAAATACACTCTTCTGTCCCAATAGTGAACACTGAATGATAACTCATTCATTCAACCTTGTTCTGTCCTTACAAATAAAGTGCTGAAACTTCTGCATGTACTAATAATGTAATAGATTAATTGAAATAAACAAATAAAATGTATTACACCATGTAAATTTTGCTTTAATCAACAGGAAACAATGAAATTTGTAGTTTATCAAACAGAAATTAGCAAATTTTCTTTTGTCTAATAAGCAGGTATAAAACAGTAAATTAAATTCAATCTTATTAAACATCTTGAAATAGATTTTGAAACTTAAAGTGTATTGCTTTAAGGAACATCTTCATTAAAAGTGTTTACAACTCAGGCTGTTCACCATACAAATATACAAAATGTTCTTTATTTCATTACTTTTGTGTTTTGTTTTGTCTCCTTAGTGGTCATCAAACAGAAATCTTTCCCCCATTAAGTCCTGGGAAAGACAACAGGTATATTTTCTTTCTGTCTTGAGGCAACTCTGATATAACACTTTCACTTAAGTGTCCATTGTCCATATGTAACCATTTCACATGCACATCAGTGCAAATTAGTAAACTATGACATTCTTATTTTCATGTAGACATATTTATACTCAATTATATTTTCATGTTGAGATATATTATCCATATTTTACATATAAAGATCAAATAAGGGGTCTATAAAATGATCTTATATTTTTCATTCTTCATATCTTTCTCTGAAAATTACAAATGTACAGTAAAATTCTTTAGGTTCTAATAATGAGAGTGAAGAAAAACTTTATTTTGCAAAATGACTCAAACATTTTTAAATGCCAAAAAACTACAAAGTCTGACTCGTAGTTGTGTGGTTCAACTAGCTTCAATGAAATTAAGATAAAATTTCAAGGTTATATGTATATAATTGAATATGTATACTGCTTATACTAGAGAAAATTTAGTATCCTTTTTCCCTCCTTCCATGATAAATTATTCTTGTCATCTAATCATTATTTGGTAATGCCTACAACATGCATTTTTAATATAAAAGTATTTTATTCTGGAAAAAGGCTATTTGCATAAAGAAGTGATTTATCCCAGATACCTATAAACATGAAGATTTATTTTAAATATTAGTGTATATTGCTTTACACTTTCATGAGAATATCTGATAGCCTCTAATATAATTTTACTTATAAGTATTATATAAAAATCAATAATACAGTCTATTTGGCAAAACATTCTCTTTCTGGTTCCTTCTTAAAGAGCAAGGAAATGAATATTTTTAAATATCAATGGAGTGTGCTTGGTAATATCTATCACAAAACTCCTTATATTTGCTCTTTAATGAATTACATAGAAAGATGACTTGTATTTTAGAATAGACTCAGTAAGAGCTTGGGTAAATTGAATGTAGCCTATTTCAGTATTTCCTAACTCATCTCATGTTTTAATGGGACATTTTTTTGTCAATTATGTAAAAGAAGAAAAGGTGTACAACATATTTGAGGATGTGGAGAAAGAAGAAAGTAGTATTGATTGAATTCATCTCTCCATTTTCCTACCTCTGGGTTTAAGGATAACATTCAGTAGAAAAAAATTGATCTTCTCAGATATTTGCAAGTCAGAATGGATTCAGTGAAAAGGGCTCCTATGGATAATGACTCCCATGGATAATTTCACTGATATTTGCAAAGTATCTACTGAAGTAGTCAGGTTGAGGCTTGGGTGGCACCTTGGTAGCGCCAACTCTCTTCTCTCACTTTTCCAACTCCTGGTCCTCTTCCTCATGATATGTACCTAAGACATAGGTAGGTCTGGATGGTTGAGGTGGGAAGACAAGTAATTTCTCACATTGCCTTCTTTCATTCTACAACTCTTGTCATCAAACTGCTCCTCTAATTACTTTTGATAAACTGTTTTGTTTTTGTTAGAGAAACAAGTAGGATAATTCAAAACATGTTTAGAACTTGCTGACCACTCAAAGTATTCTTGAAAGATCTTAAATCAAAATACTTGGTCTCTGAATTCTAAGTGTGTATGCTATAAATCTTACTTTCCATATTTAAGGGCAGAACATGAAAATGATGTTCTTTTAACATTTTACTAGATTTTAAAAGAGAATTTGGGGTGTGTGAACAATAGTAGGTTTGACTGCAAGTTGGCAGCTTTGAATTCTCAATTATGGGCTGAAAAATTACTGACGAATTTCTGTCACCACTTAGTATCTCAAAAAGAGTCGTGTTTCAATGTCTTCCATAGATATTAAAGTAAACTCTTTATTGTTGAATGAAGTGCTCTCTTTATTGTAGAATGTTAGATTTCAGAGCTGGCAGAAACTCTGAAGCTCATGTAGTTCGAATATCTAATCAGTGTTTGATTTTTCCCTGTGTGCTTTTTTCTCTAAGTGGCTGTTCAACTTGTTTATTCTCTTGCAGAAGCAAAACTCCCATTCTTATAATGCAAAACATTGACATGTTATCAAACATAATTGCTGAAACAGTCTTCTTTACAAGTTCCCTGTGGCTCCCATCAAATAAAATTTAGTTCTCCCCTTTGGATCATACAAAACAAGCCGCATTCCTCTTTCATAGAGAAAATCTTCCAGTATCTGAAGGCATTCCTAATTGTTTCAGGTTCAATGAGTACGGTAGTTTGTCAAATTCAAATGTGCTCAAGCTCAAGTTATTTATTTTTTTAAAGAAAGGTGCCAGAATTAAATACTCAATTCAGCTGAGTGTCTAAACATTTGATTACCAGGCCAATATCCCTAGCTCTGGGATCAGCTTGTAGATTTTCCTCATTGGCTAGATAAAGGGGAATATCTAAAACTGAAGAATGATCAAATTCCTCAATTGAAATTTATATTGTAATTTAAATAACATATACTAAAATTCTGAGTAAGTAATAATGTATATAATGTTTCACCCACTTTTGCATTAAGACAAATTCATATATTGTCCCACTTTATGCTGTACAGAAAGAACATCATTCTCTCTGTTGTACAAAACCATTTGCTTGTACCAAACCCTTTAAATATTTCTCACCACAGTCCTGGAAATCCTTTCATTAGCACCTGGTATGGACCAAACTGTGCCTCCCATCAATACATGTGTTGAAGTCCTAATCCCCCATAAAACCATATTTGGAAATAAGATGTTTAAAGAGGTAATTAAGGTTAAAAGGTTAAAGAAGTCATAAAGACAGGGCCCTGATCCAATAGGATTGGTACCCTTCTAAGAAGAGGAAGAGATACCAGGACAATTTGAAAATATAGCAAGAAAACAAGCATCTGCAAGACAAGGAAAGAGGACTCAGAAGAAACCAAATGAGCCAACAACTCAATCTTAGACTTCCAGCCTCCTGAACTGTGAGAAAATAAATTTCTGTTATTTAAATCACTCTTCCTGTGTTACTTTGTTGTTGTAGCCTTCACTGGTAATACAGAACTCCAGGACTTTGTCTTGAGTACAGAACCACAAGCCAGCACCCAGAAAGTATTCTGTTCCCTATTTTTCTACCAACCTATCTTTGTCCTAAACTAATAAAGTTAAGACAAATAATGTGTATTTCTTAAGTAATAGCAGACAGAATTCTACATGCTAGGATCTGTTCATCTGTTACTTCTTAGAATGGGGTCGGGGGCTGGATACATTGTGATTTGAGCATTAAAATCCTCTTCTTTAAAATATCTCTTATGTTTCACTTTATCCAATGATGTTGAGTTCTCAGCCCCCTTTTGAATGGTATAAGCAAACTGAAGCATATACAGAGGAAAGAAAATGAAATGGTGAGAGAAACACGTCTTAAGATAAGCACTAGAAGTAAGATTAGTATTAACTGGGAGAAGACTTCTCATGGTCTAAGTGCTGCCATGCAGAAGAAATATTAGTCTTTATGACTCCGGTACTAAGAGGTAGAGATAGGAAAAATGGATAGCATAGACAGGCTTTACTTCCTATATGTAATAGATACTGTATTTTTCGGACTATAAGACGCACCCCTCCCACACATTTGGGAGGAATAATGGTTGTTAATGCTGCTGTTGAGTTCTGTTTACATTTACATTGGTGAAATACTATGTCATTCATGTTATTAAATATTTTACCACATTTTTTGCTTCAAAATTTTTTTCCTGTTTTCCTCCTCTAAAACCTAGGTGTATCTTATGTTCTGAAAATAAGGTATCTCAGTCCTACAATCCAAAACTGAAACCTTGATTCCCTCGCAAATTAAACCTCATCTTATAATGGTCAACCTTCATATTAGTGAATCAAATCAAAACACATTCCTTTGCTTGAGTCAAAACTTAAGTGTCGACCAACTGTCTATTGTTTTCTTTTTCTTTCTCTCTACACATAATCAGTGAACAAGACTAAGTTCTACCTCTAAAACATATCTAGAAATCATCCACTTACCATCTTCACTGATACAAACTTATGCCAAGATAACACCATTGAACTGCAACAGGCTTCTAATTCCATACTGATTCAACACACGATTTCAAGGATTGTTTCTTTTAAAATATAAATAATGTCCCTTTTTAGCTTAAAATCGTCTGCTCTGAGAAAGGGACTTTATTTCCTCAATAGGATACACCAGGCCCGCAGGTCATGATTCTTCTCTCACCCCCTCCCACAGCTGTCCTGACAGTCTACTTTCTTCAGACACACAGACCTACTCTCTTTGTCTAGAAGAGATCATGCTTGTTTCCTGCCTTAGGAAATCTGAATGAAGTTTCCTTTTCCCACTTCATGGAATGTTTTCCTCTCTATCTTCACATAGTAAGAGTGTCTATATCATTCTAGTTTTAGCTTAAATGTTCTTAGAAAGACCTGTAACCATCCAATTCAAAATACTCCCCTACTCAGTGTTCATTTCATTAATTTGTTTTGGATTCTTCAAAACCAATATTACAATTTAATATTTTATTATTTACTTGGTTTATATTATTGCTTCCATTAATATGTAAGTTTCTTGAGGCTAATAATCTTGACTTTCTGTTTGTGGTTGAATCTTAAAAGCGCAAAACTTTGTGAAGCATTGTATAAATGTCTCATTCAGAAGAAAGCAGCCCAAAGATGGGAAGGGCTAGGATCTGCTTTGGTCCTTGCAAATGTTTACCTGCAGGTAGACTGTGGGCTTGGTGGAGTGCAATTCAAGCATGTGTTTCAGGGCATTGTATGAGATAAATATTAAGGGTATAAGCATGGGATTCAATCCACCAACAATGAAAAATCTTTTTCATGTGAGGCTCTTTGGCAAGTCATATATGCTGATGGTGAATAAAAGCTGTGGAGAGAGATGAATCAGGATTCTAGCACTTACTAGCTGTGTTTGGTGTTATCCTGGGATAATTAACTCTCTCTCTCCAGATCTCAGAATCCTCATTAGTAAAAGTGGGTAATAATAGAATTTGTCTTTTAGAACTCTGGATATATTAAATAAATATAATGAACACAATATAATTAGAATGAATATCATAATGCTTGGCATGTAGCTGGTACTCAAGAAATATATTTTCTTGGATTTGTGTCAAACAGCAGGTTTACATGGCAAAAATAATTCTCAAAAATGGCTTCATGTTACCATGATGGTTATATGAACTCAGTAACTTGATTACAATTAATTGTCTCAATATTACCCCAAAGCTGTATTCCCATATTTGGTCTCCACAGTTTTTTCTTCATTGGGTCCCCTAGCATTCAGTCCTACATATTGTGGAGCTTATAGAGTTCATTAAAAGTTAAAATGTCTTCTTTTACAGCAAAGACTCATATGGTTTTCAAAATATTTACAAATTATAAAGTCTTATTTTCAATAAGAAGAAAATGATATGAATAGATTGTACTCAAGGGAACATTTTTAATATGACTTTATTGTTTTCCAGATGAGAGGATGAACTATTAAGGAATAAAAGATTATGAGATCTCTAAGCATGTAATATTCTCAATTAATACTTCTATTCAGAAAAGTTTCAAGTGAAAGACACTTTGAAATTTATTCCTATGTAAATTTTATGCAAAATTTTATTTTTGTAGTAACCTCCAGACAATTTTCTACTTAACTTTCCAAAAAATGGATTATTTTAGAAAACCAAATAGAGTAAAAAAATATTCAGATTTGAAATTATTCTCTCATATAACAATATTATCTATCTTCATGAGTATAAAGGGAAAATTTAATATAATATTATTTTGTAATTGCTGTTGCTATAAGACATGCTGTTAAACACTCAAATAAATTTTGATCAGCCTCTGAGAGAAGTTTGCAATGATATGTCTTACATACTGACATAATTCAAACTATCTATCTTCAGTTATATTTTAGAAACCAAAAATATTGGCACTTTTGAATTCTAAACAGAAAATGGTTTTGTTAAATGATGTTGAAAATTAGTTCATTTTAGTGATAATAAAATCAATGGACTATAAAATGTAAAATATACAAATAAATGCAAAAATAATTTTTCGTATGTACTCAAATGCCTTACTTAATAGAATTGAGAAAATAAAAATGTAAGTGGAAACATTTTAAAGTATAAAATATGTTATTGTCAGGCAGTTTAAAGATTTAAGATTGCCATTTCTGCTTTTTCAATTTATTATTTTTTAATCATTTTTTTCTTCTAAATGATCCAAGACCTAAGAATGCACATGTGAATAATAGCGTCTTAGTATGTGTTTGTTTTCTCCAGAAGTCAAAGGAGTTCAGTCTTGATCTAGTAATTTGGTGTGAACACAGGGAGCATCACTTGTGTGGTTTCAGGATGCAGGGAAATAAAATGAGGACAATGAGGTGCCACAGAGACCACCTAACTTCTCTAGTACATGCTTGTACAAAGTATATTCATTCAGTTCTAATCCTCTGGTAAGGTTTTGAAGACACTGAAGGCAAGTGATCTCAAATGATTTTTTCTCAGAGTTAGAACTTCATTTTATAGATTTTCATGTGGCTATAATGCTAAATATATTTTATTTTACATAAAAAAACACAGATTAATTGAAGCCCTACAAAATTATACTCTCATACTAAACTTTGAAATTTTATTGTAGTATATAAATATTATATTTTTACTAAAGATGTGCATTAGTTTTGTAGCTAAAATTATTAATACATTTCCTTTAATTGTGTGAGATATTAAGTAAGAATTCAATAAAGGGACAATCTAGGCCAAGACTGAGAAATTTGATAAATCAAAATTGAAGAAGACAGAAATGCCAGATAAAAATCCACTGCCTTCCAAAGAAATGATTGGACAGGAAAAGCAACCAGGCAAATCGTAAGGAGGCCTGCACCATCAATATGCACTGTACATTCCACAAACTACTTCTTCTTATTTTACTTTTTTTAGCTGTTTAACTTTGTAAAATGGGGAGAGGCTGAATTAGTTTAAATGACTGTGCTGTCCCTTTTCACATCAAAGAACTACTGACGATGAAAGCCACACCTGCTTCTCCCATCTGCCTCTCTGGCTGGCAGGGAAGGAAGAGAACATGCATGTTGGTGAAGGAAGAAGCTGGGTGGGAGGACAGTGAGACCTAGAGTAAAATCCAAGCCAGTCCAGGTGTCCTGCAGGCTGTAAAATGCAGTTTAATCAGAGTGCCATTTTTTTTGTTAAAATGATTTTAATTATTGGAATGTATATTTTTAATATGCAAATAAAGTTTTTAAACCTAAAAAAGGGGGAAGTTTTATCTCATACAAATAAAAATCAGCTTATCTATACAGTGGAAAGTAAATAGGTGAAATTATTTCAATAACAACCTCCTATTATATTTTTTATGTGTAATCAAAAATTTTTGAAAGCTCTAAGAGTTTTTTGTATTGGTAAGTTTACAATTTTTTAATAATTTAAGAGTACAGTTTTGTGACTACACTTTCCATTGTTGTTATTCTGCAATGTTTATGATCAGAATTTACATTTATGATTTAAAATTAAATATTTTTATGACTTTTATTCAATTAAAATAACTATACAATACAGAGTTCCCTAAATTATTAACTAAATGTTTTCCTTAGAGTCATCAATTAAGTTTACTACATTCAAGAGAAATCTTCACATAAAGGAGCATTTATATAGAGTCTATTGAAATTTGCAGTATCTTTTAAAGAAAGAAAAATGCTGAACTATATGGAAAGAAACATATTAACACTATATGCCTCAGATTCTCTTGGAATGCTAAGGTACTTATCTTTATAATAATAAATGCAACAGTTACAATTCTATTAAAAATGAATTTAGACTAAAAGTTAAGATGTGACAGATGTGAGTGATGAGTAAATAAAACAAAATTCACCTATATAGATAAGCTCCTAAGCTTAATTACCACTGTACTATTATGTTAAAAATGATAAAAGTCATTATGCAAATAAGTGCAATAAAATCACATCTGAAACTTTTGACTTGATAACCTGCCATTTAAAACTGTTTGTTCTGATTTATGTTGTTTCAGTGCTATACATTTATTGAGAAAAAAATTGTTCCTCTTCAAGGGAATAGAGAAATTCTGGTCATAAACATTGTAACATAAGGAGAATGGCAAGTATAAGTACCAACACTGCATATCTTTAAAGAATGGCAAAAATTCATAAACTTAGTAAAATCTTAGTAAAATTTTTCTTAGTGGAAAAATCTTAAAGCTCTCAAAGTTTTATTGATCACATAAAAATAGAGTTGGAATTGATTGTTGAAATAATTTCCCCTATGTACTTTCTGTAATAGATGACTTTACTGAGGCCACTATGCTAACGCACTCAGCAAGATAGTCGTACTGTAGAGATAAACTCTCAGTTCTTTCCATTGAACTTTCTGCTATAACATGTAGCTTACTTTCTGAAAATATTTATTACATTTCAAAGTGAATTTAAAATCTATGATGTTCTATTTTAATGAAATTTTATGGTATTTCTATTTAAATTCCTCGGGTTTGGTTCTAATTAGAAAAACAATCTGTTAAATATCAATATAATTCACTTAAAGGACAATGCCTTTGCTATGTCCCATAGGTTTTGGTCTGTTGCCTGTTCTTTTACATTTGTTTTCAGAAACTTTCTGATTTCTTCCTTGATCTTGTTATTAACCCATTCATTATTTAACAGTATGATATTCAGTCTCCATGAGTCTGAATATTTTTTAGTTTTTTCCTTGAGGTTGGTTTCTAGTTTCAAGCCCTTGTGGTCCAAGAAAATGCTTGATATGATTTAAATTTTCTTGAATTTGTTGTGGCTTCTTTTGTGTCCTATCATGTTGTCTATCTTTGAAAATATTCCATGTAGATTTGAAAAAATATATGTATTTTGCTTCTTTGTCCATCAATAAATGAGTGGATCACAAAACTATTGTACATTTACACAATGGAATACTACACAGCTGATAAAAAGAAGGAGCTTCTACCTTTTGTGACAGCATAGATGACACTGGGGTGAATCATGCTAAATGAAATAAGCCAGGCTATGAAAGACAAATAGCATATGATCTCACTTATAAGTGGAACCTAATCAACAAAACAAACAAGTAAAATATAACCAGAGATATTAAATAAAGAACAACTGACAGTAATGAGAGGAGAGGGGAAAAGGGGTAATGGGGGAAAGAAGGGGAAAGTTCATCAAGGAACATGTATAAGGGATCCATGGACAAAGCCAAAGGTGGATAGAATTAAGAGAAGGAGATGGGGGTGGCTGAGGCAGGGAAAAGTATTGGGGGCAAATGGAGACAAATGTATTTAAACAACAATAAAAAAGAAAAAGGAAAAAAAGTACAATACCAAATATTGCCATCATACTATTCTTACCTAAAACATATAAGCTCTATAAGAATTACATCAGTATGTTCAACAAAAATAGATATAAAGTAATCATTTATTTAAATACACTTTTTTAATGAATGGAAAACATTCAAAACAGTACAGTTTTATAATCTGCACATTCTTTTGTGTGTATGTTTTAATTCAATAAAGTTATATTTTTTAAATGAATTAATGTTTTGAGTTCTAACAATCAGGATATGTTTCATTGACAAATAAAGAGAGTAAGATGAACAGTTTGAAGATTAGTAGAAGATAGATTTTAATCAGTAGTCTCTTGGCAAACAAAGAACACTAGTAGTTACGCATGCTAAGGTTAACCAGCTAAACACAAGCATTTAGTGGGTTCTGGCCATTGACAGTATGTGTTTCTTTAAAGGATATGGATGAATAACACTGTTTTTTTTTTCAGGAAAGTCAGTTGTGGAGGATTCTGCTCAATATAATAATAGAAATAGTAACTTTTAATTGGATTTTTAGTCACTGGTATAGTGAGTAGAAGCTTAGTTTACCAGTTAATTTACCCTCAGGAAACCTAAAGTGGGTCACATGAAACACTTTAGAAGTGAGTAATGCTGTTCATTTCCTAGGCAAATATTTGTAAAGTGGGCAGAGAAACACGGGCTGGTGTGATAAAGAAATGCTACATAGTAAAGGTGTGAAATGAGTAGATAACTGAAGGACATTCAGGAAATTACTGAGCAAAGTACACTAGAGATAAAGGATATTCTTTCTTTATGTATGTCACTGTCCTCTCTCCCTTTTAAAATTATGTGACCATGGGCAGATTATCTAACTTAATCTGTTTTTCAGATTCTTTCATATTAAAATGGGAATAAAAATAATATCTACCCCATAATGAATGTTCAGACAACTAAATACAATAAACACATTAGTTTACACTGGAGTTGGAATTAATAACCCTAAAAAAAAATTTACCCAGCAAAGTCCTTATCACTTATAAAATAGAAATCTGAAAGATAGCAAGTATGCAAATTTGGTTGTAGGAAGAGTTCTCAGTGGTTAGACTTAAATGATAAAGCAACAAGCTATTCACCTGCTTCAAGCAAGTAAATATTTGGGGAAAGGAGAATAGCCTTTAAGTGGAAATTATGAATTCAATCAGATTTCCCAATACTGACAATCATACAGTTAATGCATTTTCCAGGTCTAAATCCCTCCAAGATCATAAACATCTATTGTAATCAGTTACAAATGATATTTAAATGATATGAACAGCATGAATCATTCCAAGATGTATCTAAATAAGTTAAAGTGGCAAAAATCACCTACAGTTTTGTTTAGCATGATACAATGCCATAGTATGTTCTAAAATATGTGTAAATATGTTTTAGTCTTACAGAAACTTATTAGAAAGTAGAAGCACTTTTAGTAGGGGCAGAAAATGAAGGTATTTTTAGCTAAACTGGTATAGTTCTAACGGATTTTCATAGAATTATTGGAAAATTTAATGATGTTTTTAAAAAATTATATTTTTGCTCTTTATTCTTATTGTTAATTTTTCTATGGTAAAAAGATTCTGAATATTACATTATTGCCATTTCTCCTTCTGAAAGTAAAATGCAAAAAGAAAATGACATACCCCCATCAACAACAAAATTACTTTTTTGCATTTTTCTGTTTCCTCAACCACATAAGAAATATATTTGTTTTCATTTCCTTTCATAATACCTTTAAAGTAAAAGAACCAACCTTCCTGTACACCACATTTTCTAATCTTTTATCTCTTGCTATTTTATCCATTATTATTTGAAAATCCCAAATAAAGAAAATGAAAAGAAAACATCAGAAGTTTTGTTATAGGTAATGTCTAAACTCAAAGTCATGGAGGATTAGCTTTGACCTTGAATCCGTAAGATCTGACCATTTCAACCACAAGTCTTACATATCAACATGCAGTCACCCTATTCCTCAGAACACTACTTTTTCTTTAATCAGATATCTTAGAAGATTAATTTATATACACACATGTTTTCAAATTCAAACATCTGAAAAATTTGAAAAACTTTAGAGAAAAGTTCATCAGGAAACTGATACCCCCTTGGGGTGGTGCTTATCATGTTACAAAGGGCAACTACATGACTTTTGCACTGCAATATAGGGGTTTCTTGTCTGGGGGGGTTAAAGTGGGGTCAGATGGCAGAAGGGTTTGAATGTGAGGCTGGTGTGTTTATGCAGCTGCTTACTGATCATGAGGAATGTTCGAGATGTTCTAATGAGAAAAATACAAAGTAAAAACAAAAATTTATTTTTTTCAAGCAATGTCTTTGAAAAACCCACTACTAGACCCTGTACTTGGTCTCAGGGGAATGAATATAAGATGTAATCTGTGTATTTTGAAAACTCATTCTAGTCTGGGAAAAAAACACATAATTGGATAGATTAGGAGATTCTGTAAATACTACAATACAGGTATAGATTAAGAATATGATACGCTTTAAGGCACAACTGATTAATTCTGAATGATTTTAGAAAGATATTCCTGGCTTAAGATTAATTTCTAAGTGATTTTAAAAATGGATTTAGAGGGACAATAAAATCAATAGTTAATTGTAATTTTACAGATGTGAATTGATATCTGCCAAGGGTTGTGATGGTACAATTCTAATTTGGTAAGAAATATGAGACATTTTATTACTATGATTATTCTATTTCAAAATGAATTTTATAATACTCTTCTTTAGCCCATAAAATAATATCTCCATTAGAATGTCTTTAGTTCAAGCTTAGTTATTAATTAAATATCGAGAGTTATTCACATAGGATGTTCCGACATGGGTATGTGAACCACACCACTCTGTTCTGTATGGTTTATTTTCCCAAGGATAAAAAAATAATGTGTTTTTGGAATAAGGTCTGGCTCATCTTTAAAATTTCATCATAAAGCAGTAATGTTTCACAGCCACCCTTGCAGTGTGAGCCACAGCTTCACAAGGGATCAATCAACACTTAATATTCCTCATTTATTATCTGATGTTTGCTGAACATGTACCAGGGTTTCTGATTAGCTGCTGGGGATACAGGATATAATCCCTATCTTAAATTGGTTACAATAAATTATGGTGAAAGAGAGAAAAATAAAAATTAATTAATTAATTAATCATCACATATCATTCCATAAGAGATGTGTACAGGATCTAAGATTCCTATTTTGGGTGAGAAAGTGATGCAAGATGGGATGTTCAGGAAAGAAAGCTATGAAGAGGTGACATTTAAAGCATGTCAGGAAAGAGAAAAATGCTAGGAACAGAAAATAACTTCACAAAATTTTCTCTTTTTTTATTTAATTTTTATTATATTTTTCCATTCTCATTTAATCTCCTTATACCTCCCTCCTCCCAGCAATCACCACACTGCTGTCCATGTCCATGAGTTCTATTTAATTTTTGCTCAATCCCTCCACCCCCTCTTCTCCCCTTAAAAAATGGGCAAAAGACCTGAATAGACACTTCTCCAAGGATATACAGAGGTCCCAGAGACATATGAAAAGATGCTCAGCATCACTAGCCATCAGAGAAATGCAAATTAAAACCACAATGGGCCCTGGCTGGTGTAGCTCAGTGGATTGAGCATGGGCCTGTGAACCAAAGGATCGCAGTTCAATTCCCAGTCAGGGCACATGCCTGTATTGCAGGCCAGTTCCCAGCAGAGGACACACGAGAGGCAACCACACATTGATATTTCTCTCCCTCTCTCCTTCCCTTACCCTCTAAAGATATAAATAAATAAATTAATAATAATAATAAATAAAAATTAAAAAATAAAACCACAATGGGATATCATCTCACACCTGTCTGAATGGCTATCATCTAATCAAACATAACAAGTACTGGCAAGGATGTGGAGAAAGGGGAACCCTTTTGCATTGTTGGTGGGAATGCAGATTGGTGCAGCCACTATGGAAAGCAGTATGGAGAGACCTCAAAAAATTAAAATGGATCTGCTTTTTGACCCAATGATCCCACTTCTGGGAATATGTCCAAAGAAACCCAAAACACTAATTCTAAAGAACATAAGCACACCTATGTTCATTGCAGCACTATTTAACAGTCACCAAGATATGGGAGCAGCCCAAGTGTCCATCAGTGGATGAGTGGATAAAACAATTATGGGACATTTGCACAGTGGATTACTACTCAGCCATAAAAAAAGAAAATGTCACCCTTTGCCGCAGTATGAATGGGCCTGGAGAACATTGTGCTAAGTGAAATAAGCTACTCAGAGAAAGACAAATACCATATGATTTCACTCATAAGTGGAATCTAATGAACAAACTGAGCTAACAAGGAAAATGTCTTCTCTTTAAAGAACTCAAAAGAGTCCACTGTGGTTGGTGCAGGCTGAAGAGGGGAACTTCACAAAAGTTTGAAGATATAGGTGTAAATCAGAGCACACAGGCTCTCCTAGATGGAGTGGGCATATGGCCCAGTTTGTCATGAAGAATACTAATTTATGCCTATTTTCCTGGAAGGATTATTCATAGTGCCACGTTTCAGTCTCAAGAGAGCCCTAATTTGCAGAAAAATTATATAGTCATTGCTGATATAGGCCAAGATAAAATTGAAGTGTATTTGACATATGTGTAAAGCAACTGAAGTTTTCAATATAACTTTTAAGATATTATTGTAGTAACTATGTGGTGATAGATTAATGGGTTAAGTAGTGGAGGTGGGCAGACCATTTAGAAATATGTTGGCCAGACAAGAGATAACCATGGCCTGAACTGGGAAGATATTGGATATAATTGAAATAGCATTTGGGAGGCAGAATTAATAGGCCTTATTATTTAATTAAGTGTGAGGCTAAGACTCAAAGATTTTTAAATAAAAATATGTTCTCTCTTAGGACACCCTTTTAAAAGGCATATTCCATTTTCAAATACCAGAAGGAAAACACGTGGCCTTAAGTACCAAATCCATGTGTACAGGACAAGGAAAAGTACAATCCAGCATGGATTCTTCAAGTGGATGAGAGGCTTTTGGAGGGTCTAAGCAGTGAACATGGCCTAAATTGTCAATACAGAACTCCAGGTCATAATCTAAATATAACGCAAATGTGATTAAACCAAAGGACTGTGTGTTCATTTCAGAACCAAAGTACAGGGAAACATTTTAATCAAGTTGTTCATTGTCTCCTTGTACTTTTCTCTTTCTTGCCCAGACAGCAATTTGATTTATCTGCACTCATGGTAAGTAGCTGATTATACCCTCTTAGTCCCAATTTATTCAAGTGACTGGTTCACTAGAATTCATTTGCTTTTGCTCTGCCTGAGGCCCATGTTTCTTACGTAGGGTCTGGTAAATCTTGGTTGACAACTACCAGATGCTTGTTTATGTAGCTGCCGCCCTTCTTGATATGGCCTCTTGCTTTATGAAGTACTTTTCATTCAAAATGCATCGGCAATGGCAATGGTGTGCTGAGCTGAATATTGAAACCCTGCACTTTACAAATCTGAGAAGAACATTTTGAAACAAAGGCAGATGACAAAGTAAGAATTTAGCAAACATGATTTTTAGAACCAGCAATAGCCTTAACTTGGCTATCACTTTTTGATACTCAATTTCTTTTTGGATAAAGTAGGAAAATAACATCATTCCTTATCTTAGAGGTCTCTTTGAAAATTGATAATGTGATACAAATAATATGAAAAGGCAATTTAAAATTGCATTTTACACTTGCCCCAAAGCGCTTAGAGTGTTCCCATGCTACACATGTATGAGATTTAGCACATTCAGTTCTGTGAAGCTCAAGTGACACATTTATTGGCCACTCTGTGGAATATTGCTCAGGATTTAAAAGTGAGATAACAAACTCCTGTTTCATAAGAACATTTTACTGTACTGTGTAGAAACTATTATGCCATATAGTTTAATTTCTTATTTCAAGCATGAAAGACTCTTTAATCAATGTAACTTGGCTTTTTATTCAATTCACCATCCCTTTCTTATGTGAAGGGAAGAAAAAGCTGACACTCTGAGAACCAGGCTGCCCCCAAAGCAGCAGAGTTTTGCAATTAGAATAATGTTTCTCAATCAAGAGCGAATGTCAGAATTATCTAGGAAGATTTTTAGGTTTCACGTGCCATTGAACTCAACCCTCAGAATAGAGTGAAAAGCAAGATAGGCTAGTAATTAAGAGTGTGTGCTCTCAATTATGATTCTTGAAACCTTTGTTGTGGGTTTACTTCTGAGTTCTCTATTCTGTTCTATGGCTCCATTTGTCTGTTTTTATGCTAATACTACGCTGCTTTGATTACTATAGTTTCAGAGTATAGTTTAAAATCAAGTGTAATGCCTCCAGCTCTGACTGTTCTTTCTCAAGATTGCTTTGGCCATTCTGAGCCTTTTGTGGTTCCATATGATTTTTCCTTTTTTTTTTTTTTGTAAAAAATACTATTAGAATTTTGATAGAGACTGCATTAAATCCAAAGATCACTTTGGGTAATCTGTACATTTTTTTTCTTTTTTTTATTGTGTTCAATTACAGTAGTCCTCCTTTCCCCCCATTACTCCCCCTGCCCTACCCACCCCCACCTCCTACATTCAATTCTCCCCCTCCCACACATTGTCTTTGTCCATGGGTCCTTTAGACATGTTCCTTGGTGACCTTTTCCCTTCTTTCCCCCATTATCCCCCTCCTCCTTTCCCTCTGGCTACTATCAATTTGTTCTTTATCTCCATTCTATTTTGTTTTATATTTTAACAGTATCCATTATTCTTATTTATCAATAAGGAATATCTTTCCTTTTATTTGTGGTATATTCAATTTCTCTCATTGATATCTTGCAGTGTTTAGTGTACAGATCTTTCACCTCCTTGGTTAAATTTATTCCTAAGTATTTTATTCTTCTTGATGCTATTGTAAATGTGATTGTTTTCTTAATTTCTGTTTCTGAGAGTTTGGTGTTAGTATATAGATGCTCTTATATAAATGCTCTTGAAAATGGTATTGGTAATACAAATTTCAATGTCATTCACTAAAAATACAATATTGTGTAACATTGATATTTTAAAGGTCTACCATAGGTTAGGATTTTAAGCTATGTTGAGATGCAAATATGAATCACATGCTCCCTGAACTTGATGGGCACATGTGGAATACTAGACTGGAGAAGTACAATCAACTGGCAAGTATCTGAGTATTAGTGTAGTTATGATGCTATATAAGCATTTTCAATGAGTTTGAAGTTCAGATGAATTTCTATTTATACTGTAGCTACATGACAGAATATTTGAAAATTAGGGGATTAAATGTCTTTGGCTTTTATTTTTTGCTATATTTCATTGCTTAGCACAATACATGGCTTAATATATTTTTAATTATGCAGGTATATCTAATCGATTATAACAATTTACTATATTGAGTTATATGAATAGAAAGTTTTGTTGAGACTAATTTTAAAATCCTAAAATTCTGAGGTAGGAAGTTTGGAATTTATTTACTTTTTTGGTCAAAAAGTAGTCAAAGTTTTATAATTAAAAGAAGGGTACATTCTCAGCTGAGACAGACAAATTGATACAACATGTTGGTGATCACAGAAAAGAAAACCATAAGGCAAATTGTAAAAAAAAGCCCTTGAACCACATAGTCTAGAAAGAAGGAGAAACTGGGATCCTTATAATGGGAACATTGGTGAAGTAGTTTGGAAAATGCCCTGAGTGTATAGACTTTCCTGACTGTGAATGTGAACAGAACATAATAGAAGGGCTGTAGTACCTGACCTGCAAGAAGGAAGGAAAAGGGAAGAGGACTCAGGAAGACCAAAAGTAGAGTAGTGGTGTCCAGCAGTTCAGAGAAATTAGTATTTTGCCAAGAGCTGTTTCTCAGCCTAACTGAAGACTAATGGGGAAATGAAGTATGCTTCATTTTCTTTAACAGAAACTTAAAATTTCTCTTACTTCTGTGGTTTCAATGTGAACAAACTCACTTCTAATGAAAGAAGTTCCAAGAGAAGAATTTATCCTCTTTTTCTCTCTTCTTTCAGACTTAGCAGGTGGTGTGGAATGAGATGGATGGGAACTAGTACTTGGCATTTTCAATTCCCTCAGCCCATATATCTAGGTATCTACTATTTGTATTATTATGACATTATCTATTATGACCATTAATAGAAATTATTTGAAGTGACACAAATGTAACTTTTCCAGTTCCCTCTTAAAATTGAAAAGTGAGTATTTAATATTTCTTGCAGAGATTACTTACCTGATTCTCATAGCAAACAGGGATCTAGTCCTTTGGACCATTTCATTTATGAGAAAACAGAAATTCAGGGAGGACATGTGATATATACAAAGTTATATACCCATTGAGCTACAAAACGAAGATTGAAGATCCTACCTGCTCACTCTAGGTGTCTCAATACATCCTTACAGAGACACTATAATCTAATTCTTTTGTCTTATTTTGCCATATATATGAAATTTTACAAGTGAAAGAGGTATACATTCTTAGCTGAGGCAGAAAATCTGATGCAATGTGCCAGAGATCTTTCACTTCCTTGTTTAAATGTATTCCTAAGTATTTTATTAAGTATATATGTAATTTTTTTAAATATTCATTTTTTTCTAGAATTATAACATTTCCATTAAGTTTTACTTTAAACAATTGTCCTTTTATTTTTTCTGTGATCAATTTCCTTTAAACTAACAAAGATGCATACATCAATATTCAATATGGATAAATTCCTAGAAACATAAAGTTTACCAAGACTGAATTGTGAAAAAATAGAAAATCTGAACAGACCAACAAGGGAATGAATTGTAATAAAAAACTTCCCTACATATATAAAATCCAAGAATCAGATGTATTTAGTGGTCAGTTCTACAAAACATTTAAAGAAGATTAATTCATATTTTTCTCAAGCTCTTCCATAAAGTTGAAGAGGATGAAACAGTCCCCATTCATTGTATGAGGCCAGTATTACTTATATCAAAGCAAATAAAGACACTATAAGAAAAAAAAAAACTATAAGCCAATATTTGTAATAAAAATTCTCAACAAAATACTAGTGAACCAAATTAAAGATCACATTGAAAAGAGTATATTCCATGAAAAAGTGGGGATTTATCCCTAGGCTACAAGATGGAATGATATATACAGATCAATAAATGTAGTACATCACATTAATAGAATAAAGGGTAAATATCATGTGATCATTTCAAAGGATACAGAAAAAGTATTTGACAAAATTTATCATGTTTCTATGATAAAAACTCTCAACAATCCTTTCCTTTCCATGGTATCAGTTGTGCTATCTCCTTTTTAATTTCTGATTTCATTTAGATGCAGCAAAACCAGTTATAAGAGAAAAATATGTATCTATACATGCCTACATTAAGGAAAGAAAGATCTCCAATTAACAACTAGCTTTACATCTCAAGGAAACAGAAAAAGAAAAACAAACTGAACTCAGAATTAGAGGAATGAAGTAAATAACAGAAACCAGAACAGAAATAAATGAAATAGAGATCAGAACAATAGAACAGATCAACAAAACTACGAGCTGTTTTTTTTTTTTTTTTTGCAAAACAAATGGGCAAACCTTTATTATACTAAGAAAAAAATCTGACCTACTAATAGTATTATAAGAATAATTAATTTCAATAGCCTTCTGTGCCCTTTATCTTATCTGTTTCTGCATTTCCATGAACTACATAAATAATAATGGACTGCCCTGGCCAGGTGGCTTGGTTGGTTGGAATGTCATCGTATACGCCACAAGCTTGCAAGTTCGATTTGTGGTCAGGGTACGTTCCTCAGCTGTGGTTCAATCCCTAGGCTGGGGCACATACAGGAGGAAACTAGTGTTCTCTCACATTGATGTCTGTCCATCTCTCTCTCCACCCCTTCCTTTCCTCTCTCTCTAAAAATAATAATACATATTTTTGAGTGAGGATTAAGCAAAAAGAGTAACAGACTATTTGGTGTTACTTTCTATAGGTTGGCTATGAGCCTTATTATAGCTGCTAAAAGAATGCAAAACAGAAGTTTGAATGATATCAACCAGATACTGAAATTAAAATTTATATTAGAAAAAATAATGAGGAGAAACATATTTCTGTATCATTTTCTCTCGAACTGCTTCTTCTCATTTGGATCTTAAACCTGTAATTCTCATGGCTGACTTAAACATATTATTAATCCACTCCTTCTGGGAACCTTGAACATTCCAGGTGAGACCTGTTTGAAGCTTAATGATTGCCTGATAGATCTAGCTTCTTCAGAAATTTTGTTAAAGGAAATGAATAGAGAATATTTTAATAGAACTTTCAGAAATTTGAAGTAATGTTACAGTTTTCAGTTTTGCTATGTTTAATTGATTGTATAGAGCTATGGGAAACCTATACAGACACGTTTTAACCAAAATTGATTTTCTTTTAATATTTTTATCATACTTATTTATCAGTTTTAATTAGACTCTGGCTGAGAAAGATTATTATAAACCTGTGCAGCAGACCACAATGTGAATCTCATTCATGAATATTTTTAGACATTTTTCTCACATAGCTGTATGAAACAAAAATTCCTCAGATCCTTATTGGTCATAAATTATAACTGACTCAGTTTGTTCCCTTGTGATTTAATACATAAGTAAGTATGCTAAAATGTGATTGTCCTAAGGATATTCTTCACAGTTGGGGTTGATTATGCATGTGTAAGGATGCTTTTCTTACTTTATCACCAGATGTTCAACCTAAGTATAAACCAGCCTACTAAGCAAATACAGTTCTTTTCTAAATTTCTTACTGTGCTGCAAGGCACTGCTCATTAGAAGGGCAAAGGCATTATACTTAAGCTATTTATATCATAAAATCATTGAAAATATTTGCATGTGTTTATTCCAAATTATTATTCCAAATGATTAATTAAAAAGAGTACATAAGCTATATTTAACCATAGCTATATTTAACATGAACCTTGTAATTGAAGACAAATCACATATATAAGTATTTTTACAGATTAATTTCTGAACTTTAATGATAGAGAATGCACTTTTTAAATGAGTTTAAACTATAGGAATTATCATGAAACCAATGGTAAAAAGAAATTAATGGGGATAAGGGAAGTTAATATATAATAAACTCCACCATTAAATTGGTTTAATAACATTACACCAATTTAATGTTATTATATGAATAGAAATGCAAAGTAATGGAACCAAATAAAAATTCTACAAATAGGCCAAATTGACTATGGATCTTTAGTATAAAGGAAACTGTGCCACATAAAGCCAGTAAGAAAAAAGATGAAAATTTAATGAAAAGGTTTAAAATACTAGAAAATCTTATAGAAGATAGATTAAAACTGAATCACAAATGAGGATAAGAAAAAAGGGAAATACATATCAGTTATATGAAGATCTAGATTTCCTATGATGTCAAAAGTTATGCCATCTTATATTGTATTATTTATTCTTAAAAATATGCTTGCATTGTATAATGTTTCAGTAACATGAATACTATTCAAATCTCCTTTAGCTACTTAATTAGGTTAGCTGTAGGGTCTAAGGTCTAAGATTGCCTTTTTGACAAGTAGTTAAAGTATTCCCAGGAGTGCTAGAAGGTGAGAGAAATCTCGGGGTAAAACCATGCACCTTCCTGCTATTGTATTTGATGTCTTACTGTATTGGGGGGCATTGATGGTAATAGATTTATAATTAGCATGTTTGAAGCATTACTTTTCAATTAAAACAAATATCTGTTATATAACAAAATGCAAATTCTCTTATTTTTATTTATTAAACTTGACGGTTCCACGAAAAAAGAAAATCTGTGCTAAAGACTGTTTACCTTAGGTTGTACCCCAGACTCCAGGAAGCAACATCTCCCCTTCTCTCAGATACTAACAGCACTTCAATGGAAAAGTTGGAAAGCACTGCCTTCTTTTCTTCTTTTCTTCATCTTCTCCTTTCCTCACTTCCATTTTAAGGTAGACTCTTCCAGTTTTTCTATCCCTGGTCTGTAGGAGAAGAGACCTGTACCCTCAATGGATGAATTGCTGAGACTATTAACTGAAAATGCTATGAAGAACAGGAGTGAGCAGACCGTAGCAATAAGAGTGATACTTTGGCAGCAAAATATGAGAAAAAAATGAAGATTTGGAAAAATTAAATTGAGTGTGATTTCTATTTCTAGGAGATTTAACTCTGGGTGGAAAGAGGATACTTGCTTGTAAGCTAGTTCATTCTTATATGTCAACTGTGCATTTAAAGTTTTCAGTGGACTTCTGTTTTTCCATTATTCCCTCTACATGTGATTTTTAAAATGTTCTATGAGTCACAAGAGAGAGAGAAAGTTTGGATCCTCCTACTTTTTCCCACTTTCACAGTCACATCTGGACTTCTGGATGTTGGGTATTTCTTCAAACCACTGGGATAGCACAGCCTGGGTAATTTGGTTCATAGGGATTTGGCTTAGAATGTAGCAAAGAAAATGTTCCCATGAAAATAAATCAATAAAATGAGTACCAAAATCAGGTGAAGAGTTCTGTAAATCCAGCAGAGTGAATTCAATAGTGCATGTCTACTGGAGGGCAGGAATGATTCTCACCTGATTATACCCCTTTGTCTCTACACATTCTTGCTTCCTTCTCAGAGCACGTTCCGTCTTGGATTGAAAGTAGCTCTGAAACACTGTCTGTCTCCTCATTTTGCTGATACTGGGAGAATGAATTACAGCACTGCACAGCATTGAAGAATGGTCAGAGCATCTGGAGTTCCAATGAAGTAGAGTTGGGGGGATACAGGTTGTAGTCTGATAATGGCTAAAGAAAAGCAGCTGTATGGGCCGGAGCTGTAGAAAATGGAATTTACAATGTTGATTTTTTTTAAGTATGCTTTCTTATGCTTTTACTTGATTTTTAAGTAATCCTACATATACAAATACATACCAGTTCTTTCTACTGTATAATTTTCACTCAAGTAACATTAACACAGTAGATTCACAAGAAAATGTGAATTCATTCCTATTCAGTATACTTTGAATCAGAATGGGAAAGTAATTTCCTTCTAACATCCTACATGCCTCTCCAACACATGGTTCCTAGCTTTCTGGAAGATGTGTAGATTTATGCAGCTTGGAGAATGAGGAGTAAAATTTCATTTTGAATGTCATGCACTGAAATGGACCCAGCAGTCCTTCATCCTTCTTATATAAAATACTTAAAATGCCATTATTATGTATTAAGTTTTCCTTCAAAAGAGTTCTAATATTATATATGTACATATATGTATACATAAGTGTCTATACACACGTATTTTTCATTTTATCAGAAAAAAAATAGGTATTTCTTGAAATAATGAAATGTTTTTTATCCCTGTAGCTCTAAAGCCTGGTGAAAAGCAGTTTGTTAATAAATGTTGAATAATACATGGTTTAGAGACAGGTAAGCATTTGCATGAGAACATGCATGTAAAAGAATGGATGTGCAGATGCTGGCAATCTCCAGGAAGCACCGTTTGTTGGATGTGCATTACCTTTCATTCCTTCCACTCAGCATTTTTATAATTTTAAAAATATGGAAACCATGATGCAAAGATACAATTATCTTTAAGGTTAAATAAACATACCATTCCAAGCTAGTTTTTATTGAACTCTTACATCATAGAAAATAACAAATGCAGCATAACCCAATATCGTTTCCCTTAATTATTAGTTAATTGAATATTTAAGTGCTTCCTGGGTCCCAGGCCCTTTGATGGCCATGCAAAGGTGAAAAGACTAATTTATGCCTCTCAATTAGTTTATGGAATAACAGAGAGAAAATCATGCGAACAAGCAACTGCACCTTAATATCCTGGGGGAAGAGGTAAGGGTGAGATAGAGAATTAGACCCTTCTAAAAGCAGCTAAATGATTAGGACTCTAAGTTTAAGCATTAGAATAACAGACAAATTTTAAGAAATATATGTTGCTCTCTCCATCTCTGCTGCTATTGATATCTACCATCTCCATCTCCCCTCGGTGCATCCCCTCTGCCTTCACTGACACCAACTGAGACACCAAGAACAGAAAAGGTAATCTTTCTAAAAGATAGGAGAAGGCAGAGTTTATGATGTCAAATAAGTGCATCATGCACAAGTCAATTTTAGTACAAATTTAGGACCGTGGACCAATGAATGGGTAGTTAATAGAATGTATTTTACAAAGTATGTCTGCATGTAACAGGGCTCCTCCAGAACATCCACCAGTGTGAGGACTAAGAAGTGAAGCCAGTTCACTATCAATAGTGTATATTAATATTGATATTAAAATATATTTTCAGGACTTGTTTCTCAACATCAGTATTTTAAAACAGGTATTTATTAAATGGAATACAAGTACACTTATGCTTTATATTTGGTACACAAGGTGGTCTGTGCAGAAAGCCTAGGCATTATTAATATAACAAGAATGGTTTGCACGACATTGATGTAACCTGGCAGCCATGAAAAGTAGTCTGGAGTGCACATGTGTGAGCAATGACGACTTCACTGTACTAGACAGTGGAGGCAGTAGATGCTGTTGAGTGACCATGTATACTTTGTGGCCATCACATGCAAAATGACTAAGTGAATAAAGCAATGAATCTGCATCAAATTTTGCATTAAGCTTGAAGATTCCCCCACAGGAACTATTCAGATGATTCAGCAGCCCACAGCTATGGGTAACTGGTGATTGGCAACTTCATCACCACAATAAGCCAGCTTATGCATCATATCTTGTGAAGAGTTTTTTGGTGAAACATCAAATCACCCAGGTAACTCAGGACCCCTACAGCCTAGATTTGGTGCCCTAATTCTGTCTTTTCCAAAAACTCAAAACTAAAAATCACCTTTTAAAAAGAAGAGATTTCAGACCATGAATGACAGTCAGAAAAACATGATGGGGCAGCTGGATGGTGATTGGGAGAACTGTGTGTGGTCCCAAGGTGCCAGTTTTGAAGGGGACTGAGACATCATTGTCCTATGTGCAATGTTTCCTGTATCTTGTATCTTCAATAAATGGCTCTATTTTTCATATTACATTGCTGGATATTTTGTGGACAGACCTTGTATGTTTTATTGCATGTGTTTCTATCTAGTTATGAAGCCAAGTCTAAAAAATTACTGGATTGTACTTTGGATCATTCACCAGCTCTTGTAATTAATTTATGATAATAATTAGTTTTCTTAACACATTGCATTTACATGAAATGATTGAACTTAATCTTATTTAAATTTATTATGGCTCAAAAATTTCTCAAAATTGAAAAAATTGTTTAACATAAATTGTGCTTGTACTACAAAAGAAATTTTTGTTTCCTCTCTCTCAGGAAGAGAAAGGAGAATGGGAGGTGGGGGTAAGTGGAGGGGAAAGTAGTGCTGGGAAAATGGAGACAAATGTACATGAACAACAATAAAAAATAAAAGAAGAGTAGACAATAGGGAAAATGGAATAAAGAGAGAAACAGAAAAGAAGAGAAGCTGAAAGACAGAGACAGAGAGACAGAAAGAGAGGAGGGAGTATTCAAACTGGAAGAACATGTATACTAGATGGATTTTAAGATTATTTTGGTCAAGTACCTCCTCTCATTTTCCAAAGAAGAAAGATGAAGCTCTGGAAGATTAAATCAAAGGACCTAGAGTGATCTAGTGGCAGAGCCACAGGAAGAAAGCTTTTTTTATTTTTAGCTGGGTTTTCTGCATTCTCAGAAAACAAAGGTACACATTTTTGTTTTTCTGGAACTCCACTGAATAATTACTCCCAAACCAATTTGAATTTTCATTTTTTGTAAATCATTGGAAACATGGTGAGTTTTGCCATTACTCTGTAAAATCTGATAATGTAACAGATGTAGAAGACACAGTCTGATTAGAATTGACAAAAATCCTAATCATTTTAGCAACATTTAAAATCTTTAGCAATACATTGGAGCAAAGGTCGTCTTTTCAACAAGTGGTGCTGGAACAAGTGGACATTCGCACGCACAAAATGAATGCAGACACAGATCTTTTACCCTGTGATCCAACAATCGTGCTCCTTGGTATTTACCCAAAGGAACTGAAAACTTAAGTCTACACAAAACCCAGCTTTATTTATGGTCACCAAACTTGGAAGCAACAAAGACGTCCTTTGGTAGATAAATGAGTAAGTGACCTATTGTACATCCCAACAATGGAATATTATTCAGTGCTAAAAATAAAAGAGCTATAGAGCAATACAAATACAGGGAGGACACTTAAATATGTATTACTAAGTGAGAAAAAACAACCTGAAAAAAGCTACATATTATATATGATTCTTATATAACATTCTGGAAAATTCATAAAAGATATGAAGACAGTAAAAATATCAGTGGTTGTCAGAGACTGGGAAAAGTGAAAGATAAATAGAGGGTTCTACAGACTAATGAAATATTCTGTATATTAAAATGATGGATATATGTCATTACGCATTTGCCCAAAACCGCAGACCTGAACAACACAAGAGTGAATCCTAATATAAACTATGATCTTTGGGTGATTATGGTGTGCCAATGCGGGTTCATCAATTTTAAGAAAAATACCATTCTGGTGGGGGATGTCAATAATGAGGGAGGGTGAATATGTAAGGGGTAAGGGTACATGGAAAATCTGTATATTTTTCATAATTTTGCTGTGAACCTAAAAGTACTCTAAAAAGTAAAGTGTTTTTCAAAAAGGTCTTTTTATACTGTCTTCAAAATATAAGGGTGGTCATTTTATTAACGTACTATAAAATGATAATTTCAAATTGGGAGCCTCATTTAGCCTTTAAATGATTCTTGACCTTTAGCCTCTGTATTGCTCTCCTTATTGTTCTTTACATTGTATTTTGAAGAATGTAATTAGGCCTGTCCTGACTCTATCCACCTTCACCAAAAATATCTTTATGTTTTGTTATTGTTGAGTTTTAATATGTATGGCTTTCTTTTCTTTGCCTCTCTTTATATAATTGTGCCTCTCAGGGTTAAACTATAAGATATAGTAAGAGAAATGCAATATATTTTGCACCTGGCATCTGAAATCTTTTCAGTGTAAGATTACATTCTCTTACAAGTTTAAGTTATGACAGGAGTCAATAAATACACTGCCTTGTTTGTACTGTCCTAAGAAGCCCTACAAAATTATGAATACTTTAATTTGAAATTCTTGCAGCCCCACCTGGTACTGGAATTAATCTACCCATTTGTCTAAAGTATGGCATTAGTGTGTCCCATATCGGCAACTGTTTAACTCTTCACTGACATGTCCACTGCATCTTGAAAGTTGGCCTTAAAAACAGACGCCTATAAAGTGGTAGTTAAATTCAACAGTTGCTGTTTAGTTGTTTTATGTTGAAACCTTATATTTCTTTATTGATATATTTTAAAGGGACAAATAAAACAGGTATAAGAAAAAATATGCAGTTGTTTTTCAAAGCTATTAATAAATTCAATGCTTTTTGTATAAAAGGTAAAACACACACACAAAGTATCTCTTCAAGGAGAAACAATTAGCACAGCCATTAAACCACATACTTCTATTATAACTTTCTAGCTTTTCTACCTTCATATTCCACAATAATAAATGTCAGCAAAAATATTCATATAACTTCTGGAGCAAAATTCAGGGCAAATAAATTTTGCATTGACTTATATGTACTGTTAGTAACATGTAAAGCCTTGAATAGACCCATATTATTTTAGGTATTAATATTGAAGCAAATTTCATTTAGCAGTTTATTCTGCATACAGTAAAGCATGTCAGTGTCTGGGGCAGCGGAGGTGTGAAGAGCTTCCAGCCCTGTGCCAAATGCAACCTCTGCACTCTACAAGAATTTGCTGATGTGTAGAAGTGGCCTAGTCATTAATGTCCTTCGTTTTGCTCTTCTCTAAGAGTTCCTATCTAGTGCTGAGTCTTTCAAAACTGGTTATAGGGCACATTCAGAAAGTGGGACAGTTTTCAATGTGCTATAGTTTCTGGATATTTTTATTTTCATGCTATTTATAACCTTTATAAAAGTCCATTGATTACATCAGATTTGTAGTTAAAACTTGGAAACATTTTTTCATATACTAAGGATTATTCACTGCAGTGTTCTAGGTTAGTCCAAGTGCAGTTTATTAGCCACTGGTGAAATTAATTGTTCTTGGCTTCCTCATGTCTCAAATATCCACATTCTCTTAACGATGTTTGGACAGAAATCAATTGCATATAATTATTCGTCCTCTAGAGAATGACATTTCAGAATATGTCAGTTAAATTTTTATGAAAAATATATTATGAAATTTTATGCATGTGATTTCCTGTAAAACTTTCCCATAAAAATCTTTATATAATTTGAAAAGCTTGTTTCACTATGAATTCTGTACACAGCAATAAATGCCAATGGAAAAATTTGTGTTTTCTTGGATAAACTAGAGCTACAAATTCTTTACTAAAATAGGAGTGTTAGGAAGTTATAACAGAAGTCACTAAAATATAAATAGTCAATATATCAATTGATTAATTATATTTTCAAAATGAGGTGTGATCTAGGGTATTAAATTCTAATAACTGTCTCCAGTTTTTTTATTTTTCTTTCTCTGGATTACTTTTTCAGCAATGCATAGTTCTCTCCTCCTTAAAGCATTTTTTCTATTTACTTATTTTAATTTTTTATTGTATTTTTTCCATTACCATTTATCCCCCCTGTACCATCCTCTCCCACCCACCTCCCCCTCCCTGCAATCTCCACACTCTTGTCTGTGTCCATGGGAGCTTTCTCATTTTTTTTTCTAATTTGCTCTATTCCTAGAATCCACTCCCTGCTGGAGCTTTTATCAGAAACAAAGGAGTCTTACAAGTCAGACATATTTTTAAAATCCAATATTATTCCTTTAATATCTGTATGAACTTGTCAGGTTTTTTTAATTCTACAAAATCTACAGTTTACAAAATTAAAATGAAGGTTTTATTGCTTACTTCAAAGAGCTGTTCAATGGATGAGATATTTGCAATTTAAATAGCAAGATGGTTGATACATAGTAGGTGCTTAATCAGTGTTAGTTCCTTTTTCCATCTAATGTATGATAATTATAGCTTCGCTTGTAAATGTGAGCAGCTTGTGATTTTTTTTTTGATGCATCCCTTCTTTGCATGTTAATAGGTGCTTGATTCTATTACCCATTCCTGACAGTGGTTACATATATAATTATAATCCCAAACCATTTAGTCATTTCAGACAATCAGTAAGATATTTTTGCCTGCAGGATGCTAATCAACAATTAACTATATTGAAAGTATGTTTTTGGTATCAAAAGGACCAAAAAATCTTAAGTAAGGTCAAGGTTTCACAATTAACATTAAGTTGGTACTTAGCTCCACTGGAAATTTAAGCAGTGAGTACTCTGACCTGTAGGTGAATTTTGTATCCAGAACTAAGATTTCTGTTGAAATCATTTTAGCAATGGCAATTTCTAACAAGTAGTGTGATGGAAAGGTAGCGAGAAATGTGTGGAGAAGTAAATGGTATGTGAATGATCTTGTAAGTTATATCTTAGTAAAGATTATTAAATGAATTTTTTATTCTGTTTTTCTTAACTGTTCAAGTCCTCTGATTGAGGTTCTGATTACCATTGTATCTTTCTACTGTAGAGAGTAATACAAACACCTACTGCAGGCCCTGGAAGGGCAGAGGTAAAGAAATGAGAGTTTGTTTTGTGTTCTAAAAGCAAGTACTTTATCAGATATTTTCTCTTTGTGGCTTGTCTTCTCATTTTTTTAACAGTGACTTTCAAAGAGCAGAAATTTAACATCCTGATGAAGTGTTTAGTCATGATTTTCTTTTGTACATTGTCTTCTTGTGTCATATCTAAGAAATCATTACTTAACAAGATTTTGACTTTTTCTCCCTATACTTGCTTCTGGGGGGCTTATTAGTTTAGACCTTACACTTAGGTCTAATATCTATGTTAAATTAATCTTTTAATTTGGTGCAAGATAGAGATTGTCTTTTTTTAGTACATTCATGTTCAGTTGTCAAGGATCCTTTATGTAAAATATTCCCCTTTCTTGTCAACTTAACATCCTTATCAAAATCCATCCGAGTATATATTGAAGTTCAAGTATTGAACTTTTTGTTTCATTGATTCATATTTATATCCTTTCACCAATATCATTCTTACTTCATTATTTTTGAAATGAGGTAGTGTGAGTCATCCAACTTAATTGTTTTTGAATTAGGAAATTGGAATTCCTCTATTTTCATATAATTTTTATAATAACCTTTTTTAATTTCTACACAAAATTCTACTGAAATTTCAATTGGGCTTTGGTCATGTTTATGACCCAATTTACATGTTAATGACATGGACATTTTGACCCCTAAACATGGTATAGCTCTCCATTTAAGTCATGTTGGTGTAGTGAATGGTAATACTTGGATAATTGCAGTAGAAACTGTGTTTTTAGACTACTCAGTATCCCTATTTCCCTTTGCTGTTTGCATAACTTGGATTTTGTTTCAGATAAAAATGTGCCCACCAGCAGACTTGATTTCCAAGTCTTCCATATAGATAGCTATATCCAATTGGCATGATTTTTACCAAAGAGATAGTTTAGGTAGCTATTTGGGGATTCTGGCAAAGGTCTGGCTTTACTGATTAGAAAAATAACACAAAATAAAAACAGATACAATCATCATCTGTGCCTTGTATACCTACTCACCTTCCTGGATGAGAATAGTGAATGCTTGCTGGTCACCATTTTGCATGAGACTTTGAAGATTAGGTCTATACACTAAGAAAGGTAGAGAGAAAAAAAAAAGAATCTAGGTTTCTAATAAAATTAGTGAACCATTTTTTTTTTCAAATTTGGCTGTCTTCTTCCTAATTCTTATTGCATAAAGTTACATAAACCTCCATTTGTCTAAGCTTCTGTGGGCATATTTCTGTTACATGCAGTCAAAAAGTTTGGACTAATATCTAGAAAGGTGTTAGCACCATTCACTGATATGTGGAAGAAAGAATAAGAAATAAATGTTTAACATTGTTCTATTATGCCATACCAGAGTAGGTATAAACATCTCATTCATGGGAGTGTAGTCTAGAATAAAGAAGAAGAGTATTTTGCTTTAATTTCAACTTGAGAGAATTAAAATGAAATACCAAGAGCAAAAATGTGTCCAGACCAAAGCTAAGATCATCCTCAGTCTTGTATGTCCAAATACTATGTACAAGAATAAAAGGTGGGGAGTGAAGAAGGCTAATAGAATAAATATTGATTCATGTAAAATATGGTGTTGAAAGAGGGCTCTACAAATGCTCTGGACTACTGGGAAATAGGTGGGCCTTAGAGAAAATTAAGCCTGAAACATCATTGGAGGAAAAAATGGCAAAGCTGAGATATCTTAATTTGGGTATATCATGAAAAAGCAGGATTCTTTAGAAAAGACAAAAAAGCTGGAAAAACTAGAAGGCAGCAAGGAGAGAGTATGCTCAAATATCAGAAGAATTAACTCAATTAAAGCAAAGGTATGAGTTTACTGGAGCTAGGCAGGGCTATTGAAGACAGGCCATTGTGAACATCAAGTTCCAACTGCAAGGGCATGTAACACACACACACACACACACGCACGCACATGCACGCACTCTTGCTGTATATAAAGCTTCACACATTTTGTTTGGGCTATATTTGTCAAAGAATAAAATGATTTCAGAAAATTTATACTGTATATTGGAGATAATAAAATGCTCTCTATCTTAGTTTGTCATTTTCTGGATGAGCCACTTTCATACATGGGTCTTATGTTCCTTAAAAGAGGATGTGATATACCTAGTGCACATGTGTTTTCTGTGTGTCATTGAGTCCACTACATTATAGAGCTCATGTGAATCATTAATGTATGTGCCTTAAAATCAGTTATTTACTTTTTATTGAATATAAAATGTTAGCTTCACAATTTTGCAATGTATCCTGAAATCATTAAGTTCATACCTTGCCAAAAATCTTGTGTGCAACTTCATAATTTCAAAGTATGATATAACTTCTCTTATTAAATATAGGTGTTAAAAATTTACCTGTTACCTTTTGCAATCTTGAATAATTTTTAACAGAGAAAAGCAAGAAGCAACCTAACAATAGAGTGACAAAAACAAAATATCAGATGAAGGAATGTCAATTATTTTCAAGAATTCTATACATTATATATATATCTCATCTCAACTATTGGAAATTAAATACAGTCACCATCTGGATATCAAATTAAGAAAAGGTAAAGCTAGCATAATCTAACTGTAGTTCATGCATAATATCAAGATAGAAGTGATATACAATTCCATTATATTTAGGTTTTTACATATTTGGTTGGCTTAGGTTGATGGTAAAATTAATCTTTCCTGAATGGCTTCAGTTATTCTTGCTCTTTGAAAAGCTTCTATGCTATGCCAAACTCCAAGTCACAATCAAGTGTTTTGTCTTCCATAATTTCATAGTGCGTGTCTATATTTCCATCGTCCCTTTATTGTGTTCTGCCTTGTACAATACTTGTGCATGAATCTGCCTTTCTCATTAGGAAGTATATTACTTTAACATAGGATCCCGGCCTTTTTATCCCTTTCCACATTCTGTTTCTGCTGTCCTTTCCTTATTGATAGTTATTGCTGAGGATATTTGACAGATTTTGTTTTCTACTAAATCTACCATTATACATGGTGCAAATAGTTATAATAGCATTTATACAACTACATAGAGTGCTTAAATTTGTCATAACCATCATTATTTGAAACAATTTTCTTTATATACTAGAATAAAGCAAGTAAGAAATTGTTTTACAGTTTTCAGAATCAATAGTGTCCACTGTTATGAGAACATAATTACAATCAAAGAAAAAGAGGTAAAAACTACAGTATCCCAATGGGATTGGAAATATTAGTTTAAGCCCTATTAAATGGCCTGGAGGCAATGTCATTACAGTAGAAATGAGCACCTCTCACTCAACAACTTTCTTTCTTAATGCCTTCCACTAAAAGGGTCCAGAATGCCCTAGAGAAATGCTTGATGCTAGGTGGGACTCTTCCATTGGTTCTATTTCAAAGTGGACCTCCTGGTCTAAATTGTCGCCTTGGTTTTGCACTGTTGGGCTCTAAATCTAAGTAAACTTTTTGTTGTTAATGTTTTGATCTGTTCTGCCTGCTTTATTTTAGTTTTTCTTTGACTTCAGAACTGACTCAGTACAAAGTATGTTCAACTCTGGGAAAAAAAAAAAAAAAGCAGATGGCTATACGTCATGGAAGTTCCTACTCGTGAGAAAACCAGTTGTCTTCTATACAAATATGGAAGAGAGCTTCTGTGATGTTAGCCTTCCAAGAAAAAAGCCTCTGTCTCTTTTCCAGCATTAAGTCTTTGTCACATCAGTCTCGTATCATGTAAACCCTAGAAGTATGAGGCAGAGGAATTGGGCACTTTCTGCATGACAACACTCCGGGCACAGACACACGGTCTCTCTCAGAAGGAAGTTACAGGCTTCTCTAGGTTGACTCTTCATCTGAAAAGTATAAAATGTTCATCTTCACCTGAAACCGAAGGAAAGGCAAAGTTTTCCCTCTGCTGCTGAACTATGCCTTTCTGTAAACCTAAAGAGAAATACAATTTAATATTTGTCTCTGGCCTGGCAAACCCAGTTACCTAGGAAGAACCCTGAGCTTTTAAAGCATGCTTTCAGTTTATTCCACCAATGTGCCTTTCCAAACTCAATCCCCTGCCCTCCCACTCTCTGTACTATTATGACAAAAGTGAAACAGTAAGACAGAGTCAGGGACCTACATTTGATCCAAGATTTTTCAAGAATTCTCTAGATATTTATTTAAAATATGTAATTTTTCATCATATGAAATATAGGGATATATTACACATTACTATATTTTTAATGTTGTCTTTCAATGTTGTTGATTATTTTCCTATAGGAATATTGGCTAAAGCACATATATGTGAATTCTCTCTTGATCAACCCAAGGAAAGAGGGAAGGTTGTTATTTAGAGTTTAAATTAAATCTCTTTACCTGGCTGTAGTCTGGCCAGCAACTTTCTAAAGCACTACAGAAGTGAAACGGAGATAAATCAGTCATGACTAAAGAAGTAATCTTAGTTGAAACTAATGAGGAAGCTAATTGGAGCCATTTGTCTTCCTGTCAGTTTTATTATTCTACTACGGCTCTTCTTTGTCTTAAAGCGGTGAAAGTGTCCATGTGAATAAACAGTTTATCAGGTTCTTGCATTGTTGAAATAAAATGGAGCTTACAGTTTGTTAACAACTCCTTTTGATTTTTCATTGTTTAAAGTAAAACTATACTTCTACAAACTCTCCATTAAGTATGTATGTAATTGAACTATTTGGGTTATGTGACTTTATGGAGCAATTTCTGATTTTTAGGGCTGTTGAAATCATTCTGTTATAGATGCCATAGATGTCATTTCTCTCCTAGTGAAGAAATTTTTATGTAGTATGTGAATGGGCATTATGAAATCAAATTTTAATCTGGTATGATTTGATTCATGCTTTTATTATACAAGAAATAAAATGATAAAAGCATTTGATTATTTTTTAAATAACTTGCTCCCTCAAAGATAGCATCCCAGTACTTATACAAGTAAAATATCTTCCCATTATTTTTGCATCATTGTAATTACAAAAATAATTTTATATATGAGTGACATTCCAGATCATCTAGTATAATAATTCTTGATCTTAGCTGTACATTCGAACCTGTCTACTTGTAAATTTTACTTCTTAATTGAAGTCAGGTGTGCAGACAGATTAGTGATAATCCTTGGTACTAAGCACCTAAGCACATAATTATCTTTAGTCCATGATTATTTATTTACTTTATTGATATAATGAGCATTATTATACTCACCATTAAACTCTTTCTCTCTTATATACATATAGACTTTTGTTACATTAATTCTCTTTCTCCTTCACTGATAAGATTACTATTCTGGACAGTGAATTTTTTCACATATATATATGCATTTATATGCCCAAATAATGCATTTGTTTGTCTTATGTGCTCTGGACTTTATAAAAAGACAGTAATATTATGTATTTTTCTCATTAGTAGGTCACTAAAATTTATTGATGCTATTGCATGTAGCAATTCATTCTTATTGGCATAAACTATTCAATTGCATAAATTTACCACATTATTTCTTTTTCCTGTGGACATTTTATAGTCTTTTTGCAGCTTTTTTCTTTTCTCTTTTCTTAATCTTTTCTTGCTTTCCTTTTTTTTTAATTTTGGTATTGAGTAGCGCTACTATGAACATTCTTTAGTTCATCTTCTTTTTACAACTTTATTTGGAAATATACTCAGGAGTTGGAATACTCACCAGGAACACTCTTTGTCAGCAGAAGAGCCATAATAGGATGAGTGGAATCCAGAAAGGTTGGTAGGGGAGGGGGTAATGAATATACATTGCAATTTTAAGATAAACTGCAGTTATCAAGGATAGCTCATCCTTCGAAACAATGTATTGTAAAGTTTGCCCCAGAAATTGTGAACAAATAACATCTTGAAGAAGCCCTGACAGCATACAGTGAGCATGAGCAATGGAAGTGGATCAGAGAGATGCAAAGTTTGGGCTACAGCAACCCACACTTGTGACTGTTCTCAGAGGACGGCTACTCCAGTCACATACTACTGTACCCGCAGAAATCTTGAAGAGTCTGAGATTGCACCAATCTGGAGAGCCCTTCACCAATAAATGACTAATGCAGAAGTAATAAAATTTTGTTTTTGTGTCACTGGTTACAACCAAATCTAGGACAAATTTACCCCCAAAGTTCCCAGCATCATGAAGCTGAAGTTAATATTTTGCTTGAAATAACACTTTTCTATTGATTATTTTCCTTACTCTTGCTTCCCTCACTCCTTTACGATTTCTTATGAGAGCATTCCATTAATTAAAATGACTGAGGTTAAGTCCAAAAAGGCAATAAAACTTATACCTTGTCCTCTTGAGATGTCTCATGAGGAGCCCAGCTGCCCCTCTGTTAGAAAGCCAAGTACACACATTAAAAAGCCACTTTTAGATTTCCTAGAGCCTCAGCTGAAGTCCCAGTCAACAACCGGCATCAACTGCCAGACATATGAGTGAACAAACTTCAGGTGATTTCATTTCCAACAGGAAATTAGCCTAGCTGATACCCATTGGAGCAGAGAAAAACCATCTCTAATGTTACCTGCTCAATCTGTACATTTATGAACAAACAGTTATTGTTTTAAGTCACTAGGTTTTGAGTTAGTATCTTATACAACAATAGATAATTGATAAAAGACAGTAGGACCAAAACTATCTCAACAACAAAATACAAAGATATGCTGGGAATTAAAAAGAACATTATACTGTGATCAGTCTTTCAATGTGAAATGTGTTTGTAAAGCATCTAGGAAAATTTGTACCCTTTATTTTTACTATAAACTAAATTCCTAGGAAGTTTTGATAATAAGAGGTGCTTTGCTGGCAAGACAATGTCAATCATTAATCCATACTGTTGCTCAATTATATGTTTATTAGTAATAAGTATGGTCAATATTTTAAACATATTTTCTATGTGTTGTAATAAACACATTTCAAAGATGAGTAAAAACTTGAAAGTGCCCGGTGACTTTGAAATCCAATCCTTTGATCACCATATATAATAAGAAAACACAGTAATCATAGTCTAGTGTTCGGCAGAAGTATGGAGAATATACATTGGAGGAGCCTAGGGAATAAATTAAATAAAGAGAAAACAAATGCTCTTCTGAATGCTGAAAGATGAAAATTATGTTAAAGATATAGGTGTATATCCAGGGCCAAACTATGATAATTTTTCAAAAAGATGTCTTGTGAATAAATAATGCTTATCATCATATAATAGATATTTTAACCCAAAATATAGCTTACTTACCCCATTTTTTAGATGTGCTACCCAGAAGGTAATATCTAGTCTCTGAGTTGAACTGAATAATCTTGGGCAATAATCCATGATAACCTTAATTTTAGCCTGTGCATGGATGCCACTGAATCTCTCTTCCTGTGTAGATGCCTCTGGAAGTGAGAAGGCTCTTCTCCATTAACAATGAAAAATAATATCAATTATAAAGGGGTCTTCTGCATTTCAGGTTGGGCATCTTTACACTGAACTATACTCTCAGACTCACATTTTAAACCATATCCCTGAGTTGAATAAATGTTTTACTAGTCCAAGTATATCGCTTAGCCAGAGATATTTTATATACACTCTCTTCACTAATTAAAAGGGTAATAAAATCACTTTTGTGCATGTCACTCATGAAAACACTTGAAAATTGGTTCTGTTGCTAAAGAAAAACCCTGATACAAGTAACATAGATACATCTTTTAGATAGATAGATAGATAGATAGATAGATGTACAAATATATATATATCATTAAGAATATGATTGATTGGAATTAAGCAAAATGATAATATAAAAACAAAATTAAATTAAAGAGACTCTGGGGAAGACTCTTTGCTTGATAAACCCTAAAAAAAAAAAAAAGAAAGAAAGAAAGGAAAAATAAGATAGAAAGGGAGAAAGAAAGAGAAGGAGAGAGGAAAGGAGGACAAAATATGTGTAGCATAATTCTTCACCTTTGTTGTAGAAAAGTCAATGACTTGGAAGCTATACTGGTAAGTTTCTGGTACTATTTAAATACTTATTAAGCCACGTCACCTCTGTAATGTCTTTATTCTATGTATGATTCAGGGGTTTTCATTTTTTTCCTGAGAAAACTATCTGATTATCCTGAATCATTTATTTTAGTGGCTGTGGAAGAAAAAAAGTAAATGTCCACAGGCTTTGAAATTGTAACAATAATATAAAATATAAAGTAGTAATGGCTGAGTTATTTTACATTATTAATTCAACTAAAAGAGAAAATACATTAATTAAGGGAGGGTAAGATTCCATCCAAACTTCTGTAATCATCACAAATATTAGAAAAATTACTTGTTAGAAATTCTTCTACATTACAGTTCTTTTAGTATAGATATTTTATTATTTTGCTTTTTTGTTCTATTTTCTCTCCTCATTATTCCCTCTCTTTTTCCTCTACATTCAGATTAGTAAGGGATGATAAATACATTGAAGAAGAAAACAAAATTATGTAATTTTTATAGTTATATAATTAATTTTAACATTAAAAATAAGTAATTAATAAATCTAGTAAATATGGTGAATAGTGAATCTAAAAAGGTAATTTTAAGATGAAAATCAAAGTGATATCATAATAGTAAAATAATAACAGAAATTGTCAATTTGAATCATAATGTCAACCTCATCACAAAATACAGTGGTAATGTGATCTTGATAAAATAATTCAAATATATTAATTATTTACAAATGAATAAATGAATGGATGCTGTTATTATAAAATAGCAACCATTAAAAGAAATACTTATTTAGAGGAATATGTTTGTCTCTTATCTAAACTGTCAATGAATATTCACCTGTTTAATCTTTTATATATACTACTTTCTTTCTCTTCCTTTCTGCCTTTCTTTTTTAATATATTTTATTGATTATGCCAAACAGTTGTCCCATTTCTCCCCCATCATTTCCCTCCACCCTGCACATCCCCCCCCACCCACATTCCCACCTTTAGTTCATGTCCATGTGTCATAAGTTCTTTAGCTTCTACATTTCCCACACTATTCTTGCCCTCCCCCTGTCTATTTTCTACCTGCCATTTATGCTACTTATTTTCTGTACCTTTTCCCCCTCTCTCCTCCTCCCACTTCCCTGTTGCTAACCATCCATGTGATCTCCATTGCTGTGGTTCCATTCCTGTTCTATTGTTTGCTTAGTATGCTTTTGTTTTATATGTGGTTGTTAATATCTGTGAGTTTGCTGTCTTTTTACTGTCCTATTTTTTATCTTCTTTTTCTTAGATAAGTCTCTTTAACATTTTATATAATAAGGGCTTGGTGATGATGAACTCCTTTAACTTGACCTTATCTGAGAAGTGCTTTATCTTCCCTTCCATTCTAAATGAAAGCTTTGCTGGATAGAGAGCAATCTTGGATGTAGGTCCTTGCCTTTCATGACTTGGAATACTTCTTTCCAGCCCCTTCTTGACTATAAGGACTCTTTTGAGAAATCAGCTGACAGTCTGATGGGAACTCCTTTGTAGGTGACTGTCCCCTTATCCCTTGCTGCTTCTAGAATTTTCTCCTTCATTTGAATCTTGGCTAATGGAATTACGATGTGCCTTGGTGTGTTCCTCCTTGGGTCCAACTTCTTTGGGACTCTCTGAGCTTCCTGGACTTCCTGGAAGTCTATTTTCTTTGCCAGATTGGGGAAGTTCTCCTTTACTATTTGTTCAAATAAGTTTTCCATTTGTTGCTCTTCCTCTTCCCCTTCTGGTACCCCTATAATTTGGATGTTGGGACGTTTAAAGATATCCTGGAGGTTCCTAAGCCTCTCCTCATTTTTTTGAATTCTTGTTTCTTCCTTCTTTTCTGTTTGGTTGTTTCTACCTTCCTTTTGGTCCACTCCATTGATTTGAATCCCAGTTTTCCTCCCATCTCTATTGGTTCCCTGTACGTTTTCCTTCATTTCACTTATCATAGCCTTCATTTGTTCATCTAGTTTATGAGCAAAATCAACTAGTTCTGTGAGCATCCTGATCAACAGGGCTTTGAACTGTGCATCTGATAGGTTGGCTATCTCTTCATCACTTAGATAAATTGGTTCTGGGGCTTTGATTTGTTCTCTTGTTTGAGCCATTTTTGGTGCTTTTTGGAGTGGGGGGGTCTGGTCGAAGCTGTTACATAGTGAGGGGCAGAGCCTTAGATGTTCCCCAGGGCAGGGCAGCCCAGTTGCTGGGTAGTGATGCTGTATTTGGGGGCGGGATTCGAGAGGGAACAATGGCCCTTGCTCTGCTCTCTCTTGGATTCCAGTTCCTTCTGCCTCTTCTCCTTTGCCTGGATTATCTGCGGGTGAATGTGGGACCACCTGGTCAGCCAGCTGCCGTGCACAGCCTCACTGGGTCTGCACTGTTGCCACCCCATGCCTGGGGTCCGCTAGCCACCGCCTGCAAACCTGGGGTCTGCTAGCCACTGCCTGCACGCCTGGGATCTGCCAGCTGCTGCAGCCTATGTGCCTGGGTTGGTCAACCTCCACTTTTTCCTGCCGCAGCTCCGCCCCTCTTACCAGTCTAGATGAATGGTTGTTGGACTTCCGTACAGTTTAATTTTCTATCAGTTCGGGTTGTTTCCTTGTTTCTAAGTCTTTGTTGTCCTTAATTTTTGTTGTGCGAGGAGGCACAGTATGTCCACTTACACCTCCATCTTCCTTTCTGCCTCTTTCTTAAATGCAGCTCTTCCAAACCTTTTCTAGAAACAGTTTTCCTGTTTATGTAACAGGGTGGGTCAGGCCAGCTCACTGGAGAGCAAGTGAGGGACTCCAGAAGTGGCGTTATAGCCAGCACCTCCCCAAGCAAAGATAGAGGGTTGCAGGGGGCACCAGAGGCTGCCTGGATTGAAACTGCAACCTAAACTGCAAGACAACATTCCCATACCCTGAGGCTACTGAAAACAAAGATAAACCAGTTTATGTTGCTGGTTCTTTTCCAGGGACATAACTTTGATTTAAGATTTTCCACAAGAAATAAGATCTGAAGTAGGTGCTCTCACTGGCCACTTCCTAACAGTACTTCTGTGATTTTGGGTTTAAAATTTTAAAAGCAGAGCTGTGATGTGAATCCAGGTATGTCTCATTCTAGAGTCTACCTTCATAACTACCAGGCTGCTGTGCTCTTTAGCTGATACTATAAAGTAGCAAATTGATTGTGGTACCTCACAGCATTCCATTTCCCACTTCTATACATTTGTCCATGTTATTCTCAGCCTGGAATGCCTTTTAAAATCTTCTCGACCCCACTGTCTGTGACTTTTCCTCTGAAACTCACTATAGGAAACATTCCCTCCAAGAAGCCTTTACTGAACTCTCAATTAAATTAAAAGTTCCCAATAATATGATTTTCAAGAGCCCTCAAGAATCTTGCATATGCCTAATTTTTCTTAGAAATTCATTAAACACATTTTTATTGAGTACCTACTACGTACACCAGACATTCACACTCATCTAGGCACTGGCATTATAGCAGAACACAAAACAGACAAAAATTTTCGCCCTACATGCAGAGATCCTGGAGCTCATGTTATGGTGAAATCAAGACAGGAAACATAATCCATAGAGAAAATGACCAAGTTATGAGCCAAAGATCAAATCCTGTGAAGAATAACAAAAAAGATACCCTTACTGTTTAAGACAGAAAGACATAATGCAATCCCTAAGAGTTTATCCTACAACAGGGTCCTGGTGAGCTCCTGTACCCATGCGTCAGGAAGCAAGGACTTGCCGTCTCCCCTTTACCTTAGTGCCAAGGCAGCCAGGTCCATGCACAGGGCAGTCCAGGGGGATATGCAAAAACATTTAGAAGTCTATTCCAAGAACAATAGCATTTCTAGTCAAAGCATAAAGCAATAGTTGTGCAAATTTGTTTCAAAAATCAAGACAATAGTCTCTGAAATATAAAATTCTCACCACAAAATGTTTATATTTTTTTACCTACAACTACCATATATTCTATATTAGGGGATATATCCTCTTTATGCATTGTTCCCACAGTGAGCACTCAATGCATGCTACCAAACTAATGTGACCTCTTTCCCTTCTATGGAGCAATTGTGTCTTTCTGAAGTCTAGATAATGTTTTGTCTTATAGAGTTTAAAGTTCCATAAGAAAATGACAACAGGATTTTAAAAACTGCTTTTCTATGTGACTTTAAAAGTAAAAGTTATAATTGAAAAGCTCATGCAGATTTCCATCTTTGTTATTATTTTCCAGCATCACATCAATTTGTTTCTGACTGACTTAGCTGTTGTTTGCAAGTTTTCCACATGTGTTTAAATGCCATTGTAGATTTCTTTATAAGTGTTTCGTGCAAATCAAAGCAAAGCCATTTTATCCACACACACAATGCTTGTTTTTCATTAGCTATTTTAGACATCTTTTCTAAAGTTTGACAATGCCATTCAATTGCCTATTCAACTACAAGTATAAGAAATTTCCTTCACTCCTTTCACTCTTAAAATATCAACCTAGGTATTCTTTTTCAGCAAAATGTAAAACCTGTTTTTCAAACTTTAAATCTGAAACCTTTAGCTCTCCTAAAATATTTAATAGGCTAAGTCCAAAAGTTCATGCTTAATATTTATTTTTCTTTTCTTGACTTGATCTTTTTTGTTTAGTCTTTATTTCATATATCCAAATTTAACCACCACAAAAAATCAAAATGGTTCAAATTCTAATCCCCCAATCCAGTATGATTTATCTTAATTCTGTGTTTCTTGCTGCATACACTCCTATGTGAAATGTCCTGTCATCCTCTGAACATCTACTTAAATTGTTCTGTTCTTCAAGATTCAAATCAGTGTTTTCATCTACATTGTCTTATCACCAAAGTGTTATGTTAAATCTCCCCCTCCCAAGCTGCTGTCCTTTCTGTCTCTTTTGCTCATTACATTGCTTGTAAATGTCATAGATGCCCTGTCTTTAAATAAAATTCCATAAATTTCCCTCCAAAAAGGCCATCTACTTACATGGTATGTTTTTAGAAAGATTTATTTTAAAAGCAAGGGAGCTATTTTCATGTACTCAAGGCTAGAGTGATTAGATAATGCTTCATGACCTTTAAAGATTTTTGAATAACTCTTATTTGAAGATGAAAATGTGGGTGGTGTAAGCAAAAAAAAAAAATGATTCAGGTAGAGGGACAGGACTCAGGGACAAGAAAGTATAGTGCCCATTTATGGAAGGCACATTAAATGATGCAAACTGATTTTAAATACTCATAAATTTTAGACACCTGTGTCTGTGAGTCTCCTTTAATGTTATCTGATCACATGGCAACATGGAACTCCACCATTCTACCCTCAGAGTGGCCTGAAAAGCTCCCTCCCAGGGGTGCGCAGAGTGTCCACAGCATTCTTCATTGCTAAAGGGAAGACACAGGCCTGCCGGCCTGCTGAGCCATGCTTCTCTGCGGGAGATTCATTTGGACTTTTTCTTTTCGCCTGTCAAGTGTTGTTCCTGTGGTGCCTGCATCTGCCTCTGATCTCATTTTGTTTGAGATTATTTAATTTTTCTCCATGCTGGGAGTATTTACTTATTCACCCACCAGACACCTGCACCTCTTGGATGCTGTCATTTTGATTTGTTCATCAATAGGTAAAAGAAAATCCCACTGAGAGTGAAACACATTTTATGTCGGGTGAAAATGTTTGGCAATCACAGTAGAAAGCACATTGTTTTAATTTTTCAGTCCATTGAAAACATTCCTTTATTCACAAACTAACTAAGGAAAAAAGAGAAGTGATTTGGGATTGTGGATACTGCTTACTGTAGACAGTGTGCAGTAACAGAGCCCATAGATTTTTACCTCTAAGCACAAATCAGATCTCTGCCCAATGTCCTTCCATACCCGACCCTGTTAAATGTCTGCTTCTCCATCTAGTCTTTTTGTCACAAGAAATAAAATAGTTTTCCTGATTGGAGATGAGGATATGGGGATCATATTTTAGGTCAGTTTATTTTTTTCCCTTGAAAATTGAGGAGAATGACAAAAATAAATAAATCCATTCTTTACCTCTTACCCTCCTTCCTTAAACATTTCATAAGTGTTTACTATGTGTGAGGTGTGAATTAGATATGGAATCCCACTATCATTTTAGTCTAGGTGGTAGATTTCTAAAGAAATTATCTATAGTATGATGTGATAATTACATGGTCTAAGTCATATATAACACAAAGAAATGGGAAGGTGAGAAGATGATTAGAAAAGTCTTCCTATAAAAGATGAATATTTAAGTTAGGCTCTGCATTTTGTTTTTCCTACAGTACTACACCAAATTTAAGAATGTGTACATTATGTTTCCCTGTGTCTATTACTCCATGAATAGGAGAGTAAAGAAACTGTAATAATAATTTCCACTTATAGTTTTCTATTTGCCTGGCAGTGTTCTATGGGCTTTGTGTGAATTTATCTAGTCCTCAGAGCAATGCCATGAGGCAAGTACTACTTATATCATCCATTTTGCAGAAAAGAGATCAGAGGCTCAGGTAGGTACCATAACTTTCCCAAAACAATACCAAGAAATTAAATAGTGGGACCATAGTCTGTTTCAGACTCAGGCAACCTGAAATCTATGCCTTTGCTTTCAACCTCTGTGAAGTATGGGAATAAGGGCTCCTGAAGAAAGGAAACAGGAGATTGCAGAGATTTGTATCCATTGGGGTCCAGTTGGGAGACAGATATCACACAAGTGTGTAGAATGGGGAGATTTTCACATAACGAACTATGAAAAGGGAGTTAATTTGTAAGAAGAATAAAGAGAACTCTGAAGAATACAGGAACGACAAATGTAGGAAGCAGCTACTACATTTAGAGCTAAGTAAATCTAAGGAAAAAAAATAGAAAGAGGACCTACCTTTCACCAAGTTTAAGGTATTTCCTTCACTGGAGGTTATGTCTGAGGCCCACTGATAGAAAAGAAATGAACTGAGATGCCATAGACGAGAGCTGGCAAGCAAATCCCCAACCAGGGTGCACGTGAAACTCATTGAGAAGCTACCTGCTTTGCAGCAGGTAAAACTCTCTGGGGTTGTGCACTCTGGGTTCTCTCACCCATCGCCAGCCAGGAAGCTGTAAGAAAAGCTACAGACCAGGGGAAAAGTTCCTACAACTTGAAGTGACACTTTAAGAGCATAATATGGCAACTAACAAAGCAGAAATGTTTATGGAGTTTAGATACAGTGCTGTAAAACAGGGTAAAAATGGGCGGATTTGGAGCTGAGAATCAGGAAATTGGTAACTGATATAGAACAATATTTTGAGAACCTCTAATATGTAAAAATACAGTGCCCAACCATGTGTTATTCAAAAATAAAACAAGGCCACATTTTTTCAAGTTAATAGCATATAACAAAGCTTTGAATTCCCCCAATGCCTAGATTGATGTGTACACACACACACACACACACACACACACACAGGGACCCTGAGTACCAAATTATTTCAAACAAATCTGGAGTGTTCATAATTGAACGGTGACAAGTACGTGTTTTGTTTTTCTATTGGAAAATCCAGCCATGGAGGCATCTCTGCTTCAACTGCAGGGCTTGAAATATAGATAAAGATGCAATCCTTGTAAAACATTCCTTTGTTTTTACATTCTTCTTTTTCTTCTCTTTTTATATTTTGAAGGATTTTCTGTTGTCAATCTTAAAGTTTGAACTAGAATTAAATATTGTCTAGACCATATCACAATGCAATTCTGAGGCTGAGACATTGTTCTTCACTTATGTACATGTTGTCCTACTTCATTCTACTAATAGTGTGGACCATGGGTTGTCTTTTTTTCCCCTTAAAGCCAATCCGGTCAGGCTAAAAGAATGCTTAAAAATATACAGTGGCTTGTTCTTTTTATTATCTACTCCCTTACAGACTTAATATTTCCACAATGATGGAATAGACTCTAAAGAAACAACTTAACTCAAAACAAAAAGAAACACAAAAACATAAAAAACACAATTTGTCTCTATCTTATAATTGATGACTTAGTCTTCAATTAGTAAAACTTTAGTCTTTGAAATTAGAAAACCTTTTGAGTTTCATTCTGAATGACAGCCTCGATCTTTCCTATTTTATAAAAGAAACTCTTTAAGAAAAGTGTACTGCACCTGCTAACCTGAAAAAGAGAGAAAACATAACTATAATGCCATGGTCTGTGTTTACTATAGGAGAATCGGGAAAGTAGAAATTTGATTGTCCAAAGAATATTCAATATGTTTGGTTTTTATTTCTGGAGACATTTTGCAAGAAAGAATAGTTGAACTTGATTGATGTTAACTTGAATAGTTAAGTGTTTTCTCACACCGCATCTATGATTCCATGCCTGAGAAATGAAATAGAGTTTTGTGAATAAGATAATACAGCCTAGAGGTTGCAACCTCAGTTGGCTAACACCACACACAAGGTTTGAGATGCTGAAGAAACATGTATGTGAGATTGATTTTAATATCTTTGTGATGATATGGAGGGGAATAAATGAAATAATACAAGTTACTTTTTATTTGAAAAATATGACTTGTTTCCCAAATTGAAAAATATGACTTGTTTCCCAAAATCGAAATAACATTCTGCAGGATCCAAATTGTACATTGATGTTCAACAACCTTCTTTATATCAGGAAATTTATTGCACTAAATAGACTTTTTAAAATATCTTTTTACAGCTAATACATAATCACTTGATTTAAATTCAATGTGTTAGTTGATAACAAAAGCAAATTTTTGGAATAAATAGCATACATTACATTTTCCAGAGGAATGAATTACAGTTGAGAAGGATTAAATGAATAAAATGCTTAAGTTTGATTACATGGTTAATTGCAGTTAATACTCAAACCTAGAATGATCGATTCCAAGTCTTATATATAGCCTTCGCATCACACCAAACTGATTCACAAAGCCTGATTTTTAAAAATTTCTTAAACATGAAATACACAAAGATAAAAAAAAACATTTTGGTGTATGTCTCAGAATTCCTAAGAAGCAGATTTTGAATTTATCTAAGACTGTATAAAAACAGTCAGAGACCACAGTGCTTTCAGGAGCTCCTTCATGCTTGGCAGCATGCTGATAAAAATGGTGGTGAACAACGGGCTCTTTCTAATGAAATGCATCACTAAGAAACACCGTATCAGGAGACATGATCTTCGGTCTGTATCATTCCTTGGTATATTTCAAAGCCCAGAAGTTTATTTTTACAATAAAAGTGATAATTCTTAATATTCTGTAATCTATACTTGCAATTAGCTTGTTTAATTTTAATTAATTAATTACTTGGTCTGCTTCATGAATATTTTTACATTTTTATCTAAGCATATTTCATAAAATTCAGACACTGGATTGTATAACAGATGAGCTCCGTTTACCTGAGAAAGATTGTTTTCTAGTTAATCAATTGTGTTCAATATGGGAGATGTTTGTCTTGAAATTCATTGGTTGTTAAGATGGGCATAACTTCTGCTTAGTTTGGTAAAAGGTTCTGGAATCTTAGCTTAACAAATTCTAATTCCATTATTTTGTTTATTTTGGCCCACCAGGATATTAATCTCATTAGGCCTCTCTATCCAAATCCACACTGAGTTGATCTGATCAGAAAGGAATAGTTTTAATTAAAATTGGAAGCTATCACTGAAAAGGACAGAACTACACAAGTATTTGGGCAAGCTACTTCTTTCAAATGATGGCATAGATATTGGTCTATGATTATTCTTGCCAAAAAAAGAACAGATAATCATAGAGAAAATTATCTCTAGGACACAAGAGATTATGTGGAATTATTCATCCTTAGCAAGAGTTGAAATTTCATTCAACAGAAAATTTTCATGGATTTTGCAGACATAAGAAGTTACTTATACAAATATCTTTTGTTCCTTTGTTTAGCTTAATATATACTATACAGTTTTACTCATTTGCTCTTTGATATCCCATAAAGCCTCCAAAACATCACTTATTTTTTAATGGAATATAGTACTGTGAATAATGAGTGCCTAATTTTAATTCAAGATTTAGGAAATATGCAATAATGATAAAATTTTTAAATATTAGTAAGTTTTAAATACTTGTATTATGTTCTAAATATATTTTATTGATTATGCAATTATATTTGTCCCAATTTTCCCCCTGCTCCACCCTCCATCTGGTACCCCCTTTCCCTCCAGCAATCCCCTCTTTAATTCAAGTCCATGGCTCATGAATTAAGTTCTTTGGCTGCTCCATTTCCTATACTGTTCTTAACATCCCCATGTCTGTTTTGTACCTACAAATTATGCTTCTTAATCACTGCACCTTTTCCCCCATTCTCCTTCCCCCTCCCAGCTGATAACCATGAACTCCATATCAATGATTCTGTTCCTGTTCTGGTTGTTTGCTTAGTTTGTTTCTTCAGATTAAGTTGTTGATAGTTGTGAATTTGTTGCCCTTTTGATGTTCATAGTTTTGATCTTCTTCTTTTTCTTAAAGAAGTTTCTTTAACATTTCATGTAGTAATGGTTTGGTGATGATGAACTCCTGTAGCTTTACCTTGTCTGGGAAGCACTATACCTGCTCTTCCATTCTAAATAATAGCTTCTCTGGATAGAGGAATCTAGGTTTTAGGTCCTTGCTTTTCATCATTTTGAATACTTGCCATCACCTACTTGCCTGCAAAGTTTCTTTCAATTTTGAGAAATCAGCTAATAGTCTTACAGGAACTCCTTTGCAGGTAATTGTCTGCTTTTCTCTTGCTGCTTTTAAGATTTTCTCTTTATCTTTAACCTTTAGCACTTTAATTATGGTGTGTTTTGGTGTGGTCCTCTTTGGGTCCAACTTGTTTGGGACTCTCTGTGCTTCCTGGACTTGTATGTCTATTTCCTTCACCAAATTAGGGAAGTTTTCATTCACTATTTTTTCAAGTAAGTTTTCAATTTATTGCTCTTCCTCTTCTCCTTCTGGCATCCCTATGATTTGGATATTGGTATGTTTGGAGATGTCCCAGAGGCTCCTTACACTATCCTTGATTTTTTTTTTGGGGGGGGGGATTCTTTTTTCTTCTTGCTCTTCTGGTTGAATGCTTATTTCTTCCTTATGTTCCAAATCATTGATTTGAACCCTGGCTTCCTCCTCTCAACTATCGGTTCCCTATAGATTTTTCTTTATTTCACTTAGTGTAATCTGCATTTCTTCCTTTATATTGTCACTGTACTCAGTGAGTTCTTCAAGTGTCCTGATCACCAGTGTTTTGAACCCTGCATCTCATAGGTTGGTTATCTCTTTTTTGTTTCATTCTTTTTCCGGGGTATTGTTCTGCTCTTTCATTTGGGCCATATGTCTTTGTTTCCTCAATTTGGAAAATGCACTGTGTTTGTTTCTGTGTGTTAGGTAGAGCTGTTTTGACTCCCTGTCTTAGTAACTTGGCCTATTGTAAAAAAGACACCTATAAATTATATGTGACAGAGCCTTCGGTAATCGCCAGGGCCAGGCAACTGACCCACTTCACTGCTTTGTGGTTCTGTGTTGGGGGAAGGTTCAGAGAGGGGACAATGTCACTGCCTAGCTTCTGGAGGTTTGCCTGGCACTCACCCCATTTCCAGCCATTTCAGCCACTCCCTGTATGGGGCTGGTGCCCTTCCGGCTGTTGCCCTGGTGCTGAATCCCAGAGCAGGTGGGTTTGCATACATTCTAAGTCTGTGTGGGCCTTCTAATCCAAGTCTCATTAAAATCTGGCAGTTTATTTTGTCACCCTAACCCTCACTGTTTTTTACAGCCAGAAATTATGGGGATTTATCTTCCCAGTGCTGGAACCCTGAGCTGTGTAGTCTGGCCTGGGACGAATTGCTCAATTCCAAGGTTTCCCTCCTGATTTTAATCCACTGCAGGTGAACATGCAACCACCCTTTCTGCCACTGCCACTTCTCTGTGCCACACTGTGTCTCCTCACCTCCCTGCCCATCTCTGAGTCTCTGCCCCTCTTACTCATCTGAATGAATATGGCTTCTTTAAGTTCTTGGTCGTCAGATTTTGATACAACTCAATTTTCTGATGGTTCTGGGCATTATTTATTTTGAGGTCCAGTTGTAATTCTTCTTGTGGTTGCACAAGTAAGTGAAGCATGTCTACCTATGCCTTCATCTTGGTTGGAAGTTAGACACCTGTTTTAGAATGCTAGATCTAGACTAGAACAAACATTTCAAAAATTTATATGAAACCACAAAAGGTCCCAAATAGTAACAGTGATCTTGAGAAAGAACAACAAAGTTGGAGGAATCACATTACCTAATATCAAACTGTACTATAAGGCCATAGTAATCAAAATAGCATGATACTGGCATTAAAACAGACACATAGATCAATGGAAGAAAATAGAGAGCCCAGAAATAAATCCACAACTTTACAGTCAATTAATATTTGACAGAGGAAGCAAAGACACAATGGGATAAAGATAGTTTATTCAATAAATGGTGTTGAGAAAATTGAACAGATACATGCAGAAAAAATGATACTAGACCCCTTCTCGTGCCACACACAAGAATAAACTCAAAATGGATTAAAGACTTAAATGTTAGACCTGAAATCATAAAAATCCCAGAAGAAAACACAGGCAGTAAAATCTCAGACATTGCTTATAATAATATTTTACCTGATATATCTCCTCAGGGAAGGGAAACAAAAGAAAAAAACAAACAAATGGGACTACAGCAAACTAAAAAGTTTCCGCAGGGCAATAAAAAGACAACCTCTTAAATAGAAGAACATATTCACTGATACATCTGATAAGGGATTAATATCCTAAATTTATAAAGAACTTATAAAACTCAACACCAAAAAAAAAACAAACAATGCACTTAAAAATGGGCCAATGACCTGAATAGACACTGCTCCAAAGAGGACATACAGATGACCAATAGACATATGAAAAGATGCTCAGTGTCACTAATCATCAGAGAAATCCAAATTAAAACCACAATGAGCTCTCACCTCATACCAGTTAGAATGGCTATCATTAATAAACTAAAAAAATAACAAGCGCAGACAAGGATGGGAAGAAAGGGGAACCTTTGCGCACTTCTGCTCAGAATGCAGATTGGTGCAATCACTATGGAAAGCAGTATGGCAATACCTCAAAATATTAAAAATGGAATTGCCTTATGGCCCCATAAATCCATTTCTGGGAGTTTATCCATAGGCTATTGAAACATTTAAAACTGACACTCTTGCATTATAAATATTTAAGATATTAGCGTTTACAAATACTTCTTACTACTTCATATGTATTAAATAATGATGTCATTTTTTACCAGATAAAAGTGTTTTGTCAGCTATTTATATTATAGAAAAATGTTGGAAACTCAAATACTAAGCAAATGATATATAGTTAGCCCTTAAACTACATGGAGGTTAGAGCCTCTGGCCTTTCTGTGCTATTGAAAATCTGCATATAACTTTTGACCCTTTAAATATTCAACTACTAACAGACTACTTGCCTTACTGATAATACAAACAGTTGATTAACATAGTTTTTATGTTATATATTTTTACATATTGTATTTTTATAATAAAATAAGCTAGAGAAAATGTTAGTACGAAAATTATAAGGAAGAAAAAACACATTTACAACAGTGTATGTATTTATTGAAAAAAAATCCATGAATAAGTGGACCCTTGCAGTTCAAACTCACGTTGTTCAATGGTCAACTGTATACAAAACTGAAGGATGAAATAGCATGAATAAATAATCTATAATACCAAAAATTGTAAAATTCAATTTCCATATTCATTAAGATAAAGTTTATTTTAATCTGTACAATTCTACAGAATTTTTAAAAAATATTAACTACAAAGCTTGATGAATTGCCTCAAAGTTAACATACCTGTGTAATTACTGCTCAAGTCAGGGAGTAGAATTTTACCAATATTACAAAAGTTTATCTCATGTATGCTCAAATCTCTACTACTTCTCTTCTTTCCAAAATTAACTACTATCCTGATTTCTAATAGCATGGATTAATTTTACCTGTTTTTCATATTTGTAATAGAATCTCATTGTGTATATATTCTATATCTTTACAAGTATTTTTCACTTATCATTATGTAAAAGAGCTGTATCCATATGCTGCTAATTCTCACTACTATATACATATATTGTATTTATTAATGCTGTGAAAATCAGTTGCATTAAACAACAATTTTATTCTCACTGATACTGTGTGGGACAGGAATATGGACTGGTTACAGTAAAGACAGTTTTTTTCTGCCTCACATTGTCTAGAGCCTCAGCAGGGAACACTTGAAGGCCAGGGATAACTCCATGGCTTGGACTGGAGCCATTCGAAGGCTTCTACACATGTCTCACAGTTGATGCTGGTTGTCAGCTAGGACCCCCACTGGGAAGTTGGCTAGAACATTACATGTCATCTCTCTGTGTAGTCTAACTAGTTGGATTTCCACAGGGTAGGGTGGCTGGTTCCAAGAGTTGGCATACTGAGGAATCAAGATGAAATTTGGCACCTTTAGAATCTCCCCTCAGAAGTCACATAGTATATCATGAAATCAACTTTTCCCATGTTCTATTGTTAAAGGCAGTAAAGAAAGAGAAAGTAGGCTTTAAAGGAAGGAGCTATAGAAAGCTCCTCAAGGTGGAAAGAATGTTAAGGTCTCATTTTAACGAAATGTTAAGGGCATATAGGATAGGAATTTTTTTTAACTGTCTTTGAAAAATACAGTTTGCCATGCATTGTATTTAAGTATAAGGCAATAGCCCTGGCTGGTGTAGCTCAGTGGACTGAGCATGGGCTGTGAACCAAAGGGTTGCTGGTTTGATTCCCAGTCAGGGCACACGCCTGGGTTGTGGGTCAGGTCCCCAGTGGGGACCATGTGAGAGGCAACCACACATTGATATTTCTGTCTCTTTCTTTCTCCCTTCTCCTCTGTCTAAAAACAAATAAATAAAATCTTTAAATAAATAAATGAATGGCAATAAAATGCAAGTAGAAATATTCATTTAAATGTTAATGGATTTGGATTTTTTAGATTTATTTTCAGTTTGGGGTTATTATGAGCAATATTGCTATGAACATTCTATACATGTTATATGATGTAAAATGTATGCATTTTTACTAGTGTATGTCCTAGGAATAGTATTTCTGGGTCATAGAATGTCTCAGGTGTGTTTTCAAGAGCAGTGACTAGAACAAATATTCAGATGTATTTGATTTACTTAAGGAGTGCTTTCCAGGAAAACCTATAGGAAAGTAGAGACAGCAAAATAGGGAATGGCAATTTCCATGTGGAATGACATCATCTCAGATAATGTTACTCCTACCTTGGCCTCATCTCAGGAGGATCTGAAGCATAAATCACATTGTAGACTAGCCTTCAACTCAAGGCCACGAAGATACACTGATATATCAGTGGACTCCCACTTGTGAGCTCTCAGCTTCAGTGAGTGTGCTGAGGAAGGCCAGGGAGTAGGGGGTACCTTCCTGCAGAGAGCTGAGAACAATTCTCCAAAGTAAAGGGTGGTTGTGAACTGATAAAAACCAATGCTCACGCTAACTGGGGGATGATACACAAATGAACATCTCAGTGGAATCAATAAATGCATTTACTACAGTAGACTCTTTGCACTTGAATCTCACATTAAGTCATTTTATAAGTCATTTATATAAGTCCATTATAGTATCCAGATTCTGACTTACCATAATTCCTTAAAAAACTTACAGGAGATAGGTTAGTGGTATGAACTACAAGCTCCTGGTCTTAATCACTTTCTGCTTTTAGTTACATCCAAGGATCTGACTATTGCTATCCCCTCTTTCCCTTAACCATTCTCAACTCTTCTCCACTATTCCTTTGGCTAGGATGTCTCCTTGTCTAAGGTACATGCTTGGTGGACTGACACCTCATCTCTAAAGTATTAGAGACCTTAGTTACTATACATTTATCGCATCATGTTGTTATACTTGCCAGTTTAAAGTTAAATCTGGGCTTGGGAGTAAAATAGATGCCTTGGTGGTGGCTGACTTGAGAAACATATTCCTCCCTGCCCCCACTGTGTAGAATCAGTCCTGTATCCTCATGATTATCACAGCTAATTACCCTTGTCAGTGCTAATTCTTTTCCTTTTTAACTTCTTGGTCTACTGAATCAAAGTTAATGACCAAGCAATATCCTTAATGTTAAATTTAGTGGAACTCTTACTAGCTCCCCTGGTGGCAACCAGAATGTTCTGGTCAAGTAAAATTGAAAAAGTACAATTCCCTGAGTCACTGGACGTGCTGGTAAGCTGTGCCACTACAACTTTTACTTCTTGGTTCCTTCACCTGTGAATTCCACCTACTTAGTCCAAACTATCATCTGGCAGTTATTCATTTAGAGTCTAAACACAGCCAGGAAGAATACTGCCCTGTTCTTGAAGCTGTCATTGTCCACCTGATGTTCCAGTTGCATCTTATAAGGCTATCTCTTATACCAACTACTCTAACAGAACAGTACTGACTACCGTATTTCACCACGTATAATGTGCACCTACATTTTTGGCCCAAACTTTCAGGAAAAAAATCTTTTATTTTATTTTTAACTCAACTTTTTGTTTATTTACATTTAGATACATGTTTCTTTCATATTTAAAGGAAGTTTAGCATTTATTTTTGAACATAGGGATATTGTTATTGCTTTCTAGAGTTATACTTTTAATGCATAAGAATAAATAGAATAATTAAAAACATACATAGGCAGAATTAGTACTATCCATGTACAATGCACATCCTTACTTTTCCCTCAGAAATTTGGGCAAAAAAAGTGCACGTTATACATGGCAAAAATATGTATTTACCCATACACACGGGTAATTGGCTTGGTATGCGGAAGTACCAGTGCATCACATGGTTAAGGTTAGCACCTTCTTTGCCGTACGTCATAGGTCCCTTGTTCTGAAATGATGCTATGCTGGATTCCATGTAGGTGAAAGCAGACACTTTGCTCACAAATGGTGGTTTTCAGTAAGACTCTGAAGGCAAGAGTCCTACTTGCCAAGAAAAGCAAACCCATTCCTGGAATATATGCCAATTCTGGTCAGGATTAATGACTGAACTTTACAGGCTGGAAGGAGTCTGAGGAAATCAATTTGACAATAAGTAGCTAGTAATCCTCTAAGGAACAGTTCCCTATTAGCATCCATTGTTGACATTCTAGTCATTTAGCAGAGGCAGTAACTAAATTATCTTTGGTAAGAGGGAATTCATGTAAATGCATGTAACTTTACAAATGGGTAAGCACAACATTTGCCACAAAGTGAAAGTGAACTGCTGTGGCACCTCGTACACACTCAGGGTGTCCTTGCAAAACAATGGTGTGGGAAGTTCTCCCAACAGGCAGAAATTAAAGCAATATAAAGGTAAGTAGTCCAAGGTAAACATGCCCAGGGTCCAAGGAAAACATGTCCAGAGACTTTAGGGCAGCAGAAATTACTTCAGCAGGTTGGTAATGTCATTCAACCTCCTTGCCCTTTTACCTTGCTGGAGCTTGGCACAGCTAGTTGATGAACAAAGTAATTATAGTGTCAGAAATGAAGGCTCTACATGAATGCTGTAACATGAATTCCCTCTTACTAAAAATAATTTAGCTACTGCCTCTGCTAAATGACTACATACATATAATATATAATATATAAATATATATAACCAAAACTGACAGTGTGTTCACTATCTCCTGATTAAAAAAAAAAACATATTAACAAAAACATATGACTCACGTTGTAAACATTTGGAATTTTTTTCAGAACTTGGTTTTAGGTGTGACATTATTGCTTTTGTCAATTAAATGTAGAAGATTTATTAATAGCAAGAGTACAAAATTTCTTAATATTTCTTAATAAAATTTCTTAATATGTGATTGTTATGTTGAGCTGTCATTGCCATGACTGGACAGTGATTATTGGTAAACACTGGATCCTGAGAGTTGCATGTTACAAATAGGTGGTTGTGCACCTATGAGAATACAGCAGGGACAGTACTGCATTAAGGAGCACAGAGCTGTTCCTAAGACATAAATGGCCCCAACTGGTCTAATCCCTTACCCTGCACCTGCTCTTCCTCATTTATTCCTCTCTGTTTTCTCCCCACAGAGAAGCACCCAGTCTATCTCACTCCTTCCAGCTTCACAATCTCCATGGTATATCCCTTCTCTTTACTTATGATAATGACCATACACTCAAATATACTCTGACTACTTGAACCAAATATCAGCTCTGATTTCTTTTCTACTATTCTATTTCAGTGCTAAGAAAATTCTCTACCACCACACAATTCTGATAAAATATGACAAGATATTTGTGAGCTCTTTTGGCTTCTATAGGGCTAAATATCCATTCCACTCACATAGCACATTACTGCTCAGTGACATTTCTTTATATAAAGTACCTGTCACTACTTGTGACACTGGATCATAGACTAAAGATATGCCTGAAGCCTTGGCATAAGCGGGTCCAGAGTCCCTGAGTAGTTTTCTTTGACACGGCAGCACCTCAGGCTCTCCCATCTTCTCCTGCCACACAGGCTGCCTTGTTTGAGGCAAGGCTGCCATTATAGATTTTCAGATGAAAGAGAGACAGGAAGCCTCAACAGGCAGGTTTTTCAAAGCATGTAATTATACATCCATTTTCAGAGTGAAAATCTATTATTGGTTCTGTGGTTCATTCATTTTTATGTTGAATTTATAAGCATACTTACCAATTTTTTTACCAAATTTTTAGATTGCAGTACCCAGCTAATGGTATAGGAATAAAAATAATTTGATTAATAACTAAATGGAAGAATGACTAGCTATGACAAAACTTTAAAAACTATATTGCATTAAATTCAGGATAAAAATGACTAGCCTTTTGGACAGTGGTGAGTTATATGATAAAACAAATGAGTTGCAAAAATTGTTCAACATTTTGATGAAATTTCCACATATATATAAGATCAATAATTATATATATATAAGTTTATATATATATAAGTTTATATATATAATTGCCAAAGGAAATGATGTTAAAATTAGGTAGGTCTTCCAACAAGTATAATTTTGACTGGGCATCTTCGCTGTCCTCAAACATGTAAGAAGACTTCCACAGGCAATAACCAAATGTAAGTCAGTTGTAAGCACTGCCAAGGAGTAGATTTCATTGTAAAAACAAACACCATTTTTTATAAAATAAGCTAGTCACGTTAAGTATAAATACTGTATGATTCTGCTGCTCTTGAGACAAGATAGATACTGAGAAGCTAGGAAAATTCCTTTGCAAGTGAATAGGGAAACTAAGACAGACAGCTGAACACAATGGTGGGGCAATTTACAGCCAGATACGAAAAGTCCCCTCCCTAGAGATAACATCTAGGCCTCAGTTGCATTTCAGCTCCAGGCCCAGAAGAGCAGCCAAACCAGGTGGGTGATGCCAGAAGAACTGCCTTGACTATAAAGACCCCCTGCCCTGTGACTGACCAATCAGTGGAGACCATGAACCTGAAAGGGCACACGTGGAGAACTGATGACTATTACTGAAACCCTGCCTAGAGACCTCCCCTAATATTGCCACCTACAAGAGAGAGAAATAAAAGCATCAAGACAAAGGACCCAGTGTGCAAGCTCCCTCTCTGGAGCAGCCCACACCATTACCTTTTTTCATCTCCGCCCCCCGCCCAATTCTTTCTTCACAGACATATGTCACCTGAACTTTAAGGCAATGGACAGCTGGCCTCTTGTCCCAGGCTAATCCTCTGAACTTGTCCCCAAAGCTGCCTCTTCTCAGATTTCCCAGTGAGAGAAGGCAGCCCAGAGCAGGCTCTCCTGTCACTTCTTCTCTGCTAAGCCCTTAATTGTTTTACTGTCCCCAGTTTTAATAAATGCACCAGCATAGTCACCTAGACTCATGTTGTGAAATCTTTCCTACACAAAGTCAAGAGCCCACACCCTACATCTGGCCCTGTCGGACACACTCAGGGCCAAGCCTCTGTCTGGTAACACTATTAGTATCTAAAATAGTTCATCTTATAGATCAAAGAACAGAATGGTGATTGCCAGGCACCGAGGGGAAGGGGAAATGGGGTGTTATTATTCACTGTGTACCACAGAAAAAGTAGATAAAAGTTGCTGTGAAATTACTGAGTAGTACTAGAAAGAAACAGGCATTCAATAGGAAGTTTAACTTTTTGGTGTCTTTTGAAATCTTAATTGGCAAATTCTGAGTACAGATAGTGGACTAAAACTATATATATATATATATATATACACACACACACACACACATGCACATACATACATACACACACATGCATACACATACCTGTGACTCCTTCCAGATTCCCATTAGACAATAAAGCCCACTTTGATAATGGAAGAACTTTAATTTCTAGTTTGAAATAGCCCACTGAAAAAATGAATCAGTAATGAACCAAAACATGTATTAAAAAGTGAATATTAGAATGATTTTGGACTTCTCATAAGCAACATTGTAATCAAAAAGATACTGGAAAAGTATTTCCAAGATTCTGAGAGAAAACTGCTCAAACTTTGAACTTATAACTGGCTAAATCATCATGCAAATGTAGAATAATATTATCTTCATATCTAATGCTCTTCATAATTTGCCATTCAAGCACCTCCCTTAGGAAAATAATAGAGAATACTGTTTCCTGAAACCATTAAAAAAGAAGCCACTGTATATAGAAAATTCAGAAAAGAATAAAAAAGACTTCCAGGATTATGGTAACAGAAACCTCTAAGGATGAGAGCTGTGAATCAGGTGCGATAACAATCAGTTTACCTTAGAACAGCTCAGACTCAGCCTTGGAGTCTCCAGGCATGTCTGGAGCTACTGCATTGATTTGCTATTCCAGGCTGGCTCTTCTGGGCTGGAATGTGGATGGGAGGGGCCAAGCTGTACACAAGTATCAACTTCCTAAAGACTGAAGCCAGGAGCAGGTCAGTAAAAGGCCCTAGGCATCTCAACGTCTGTCTTCACCCACTGCTGGCTGCTCCACCATCCCCTGATATTGCCTGTTCTTCCTCAAGAGTCTATTGATGAGATATCACCTCATACCTGTCAGAATGACTATTATCAATAAACCAACAAAGAGCAAATGTGGAGAAAAGAAAACCCTCATGTACTATTGTTGGAATACAGATTGGTGCAGCCACTATGGAAAACAACATGAGTTCCCTCAAAAATTAAAAATGGAACTGCCTTATGGTCCAGTGATTCCACTTCTGGGAATATATCCAAAGAAATCTGAAACGCTAATTGAAAAAAATATATGCACTCCTGTGTCCATTGCAACATTATTTATAATAGGCTAGATTTGGTAGCAGTCCCATTGTCCATCAATAGATGAGTGGATAAAAAACCTGTGATACATTTACAGAATGGAATATTATGCAGCTGTTAAAAAGGAAATCTTACCTTTTGTGAAAGCATAGATAGACCTGGAGGTTATTATGCTAAGTGAAATAAGCCAGTCAGAGAAAGACAAATACCATATGATTTCATTTATGTGTGGAATCTAAGAAACAAAATAAATAAACAAAATCTAAATAGACACATAGATACAGAGATCAGACTGACAGCTGTCAGAGGGGATGGGGGTTTCACTCATACATGGAATCTAATGAACAAACTAAACTAAGAGGCAAAATAGAGACAGATTCATAGATAGCAGGATGACAGCTAAGAGAGGGTAGGGGGTGGAAAGATTGAGCAAAAAGGAAAAAGAATTCATGGACATGGACAATAGTGTGATGATTGTGGGGACAGTGGTATATAAAAGGAATAAAGAGGCAATGAAAAAATTGCAATAAAATCATTTTTAAAATCTGGTCAGAAAGCTATAGGGGAAAATTGTCCAAAAAGATAAAATTTATAGTGTGTATAATGTATCTTAACATGTTGAGAGAATAAACATCGAGAGTTTGCAGTTTAATTAACTACTGTTAATACTTGGAACATAAGGAAAACTTTAAAGTCACTTTTTAAATTCAGAGCAACAAAAATGCTCTGAAGAAAAAGAAAAGCACTTTCTATGTAACTGAGCTATGAAGAGTCTTAATGTAGTTCAGTTAATACAAACATTGAATTTCAAACTAACCTAAACCATGATATAACTTTATTGGATAAATGGGATGATGGGAATTTTATGTTTATGTGTACTCCTGATTTCCATGTGTGAGTGTGTATGTGTGCATTTGCTTGACAGAGATTAATTAATCCATACCCTTCTATAGTAGGGAATAGAGGGTACAGTGATACCTTAAATGAAAAATGTGAAGTTCTCAATATAGATGTGTAATTTAGAGACATGCAGGTAAATAACAATAATAATTTGAAAGATATGAAAGAATTCCCTAATATGCAAAATAAAAATGAAAAGAACAAAGTGAATAACTGCTTTCTTTCATCAAAAATTATGGAAATGTGATCAAAAAAGGAAGTAATAACAAGGAAATTTTAGAAATTATTTTCTTGCGTTTGGTTAGAGAAACCTCCTACTTATGCCCCAACTTAAAAAATGTCAGAATGATGTCCACATCATGGTAGGATAATACTGCTTTCCTTCTGTCCCTAGTTTTTAACAATTAAAATTTGGCATCCATCCTCAATCCAAAATACCTCTATAGTATTTGTGGGATCCTGAACCACACACCAATGGACTTAGAAACTACAGAAGATAAATTTACCTTGGCTACATACACAAAAAGAAATTACCTGGTACAAGGGGAACTTCATTTTCATAAATATGCAGGTATGTGAGCAAAAGTTTCCTCTGGGTTTGAATTGTTTTTATTACATACATGGTTTCTCTTTATGAATAAGAGGATATAAAGAATGTCTGTCACAGCTCCCAGTTTTGTTTTCTGGGGTTTGGCGCAAACAATTTCTCTTTCTAAGTTACTTACTAGAGATGGCACTATTTTATTAATGAGATTTTAATAAAAGAAATGGGGTCTACGAAGAAACAGAAATATTTTTCTTTGGCAAAAGGATATTGTGTTCAAATAGAATAATTTTATGAATCAACTGTGAGGAAGGTACCAGCTAGGTGGGAGGAAGCTAAGGAGAGCTCACCAGAGACCCCGTGGGCTTGCCTACAAGACCCTCTGAGCTTCCTTTGGCAACTGCGAGTGACCACCTGGTGGTTCCTGAACTGTGTAAGCATGCAGACTCACTCTACCTCACAAAGTCATGTAGGAAAAAAGCCTTCAGCTTCTTGCCGTAATTTGTATCATATTTCATTTCTCTTCAATCCATGAACTTTTTGATACCTGACCTCATGATTTCCCATTCCTTGTCTTGTTTCACTCTTCAGATTTTATATTCATGTATACATCTCCAACTGAGATATTTCACCTTGTGCCTCAATCATAAGAACATTCTCTCTGAGCTTATACCAGTCATTCCAGCCTAGGGCCATAAGCTGGATACTCGACACAGTCATGTGGGTAGTTTCCCTAATGTGTTTGCTCTGGACTCAGAAGTTTTGAAAGATATAGAGATAAACCGGGGGGACTTTCTAGTATCATATAGAAGCTGAAACAAATAATACCTATTGCTGATATCACCTGTTAATCTAATTACTTTCCACAATATTGCAATAACAGTTTCTGCAAACAAGGAGTGCTGAAAAATTCAGGAAAGAACATCTTACTACATTGGATGGGACTGCAAACTGTAAAAAAAAAAAATAACACTACCCTGTTGTGGGACAATGTGCTAGGAACTTAAGGATGACTTAGCAATTAGAAAATGAGCAAAACTATATTTCCAGCTTTCAATGGCATGGTATTGTGGGAGCATATTGCACTGAAAGGTCAGACTTGTAAGTGATTCAAGACCATATATTCTGTCTCAGTATCTAAAAATGGTGACATTTACACTATGTTTATTGAGCTCAGGCAGAATAGATTCACATGGCATTAGGCTATTATATCATTCCCCTAGATTTCTGAGCTTGTCTCCTGGTGGCTGAAAGATGCTAGGAGGAGATTATTTCTGTAGTGCATGTGTAAAAATACACATACATAATTCATCAAAACAGCCATTTGGAGAATGAATTAAATATACTAACCATATTTATGAATCTTGGGGTTTTGGTTTGGCTTATTAAAATAACAATTATTTCTTTTGAATATGTACAAATGCAGTTTTACTATGAGAATTGTCTTTTGGAAATACCTTTCACCATTTTTTATAATCTTCCACTTTTTTCCTAATTAAACTTTTAGTAGAACTCTTCAAATTAAATATTTTTTTCTTAGCCAAAACTGAGTAGTTTATAAGCAGGTATATTTTCTTATATCAAAAGACACATTTATTGAAGAAAAAGACATGTGCTATGAACTAAATACAAAAAAAAATTTGTATGGTGTCCTTTGAAAAGAATAATTTATAGAACTGACTGTTTTAGACAAAGAAAATAGGAAACTTTTTGAAGTAACACATGAGGAGAAGGGTAATCATATTTATGAAATCTAATAAGTTAAAAAAGAAAGCTCAAGCAAGAGGAATATTACAATGAGATTCAAAGGATATATTTATGATATTGATGTGCCAACATTTATCTGGCAAGAGAAAATGTCATTTTCCCAGTATTACTATTAAAGCTGTCAAAGAAAAACCCAAACAAAGCATAGAAGACTGTGGTATGTCAAGTAAATTCCTCATTTTGGGGGCAAACCTCAAATTTCCATGTTATTTTGGATCTTTGACAACTCATTTTACTTTTTACCAACACCATAATGAGGTAATTGTGTTTCTACCAGATCAGTGACTACATGTTTTGTTCAATAACTTATATAAACTTGGCAATGTGCTGATTTAGATATCCAGAGTAGTGATAATATTGTAGTTAAAGAAGGGAAAATCAGAAATTGGCTAAAAATGAAAGATGGCTTTCTTCTTTCTCTAAGGGGTGATTATCCCTCAGAGATCTCAATAGAGGGACACCCTTAGAAACTTTATACTTTGCCTAGGTTTAAAAAACATTTTTCTATTTTTTATATTTTTCATTGTTTATGCTATTGAAGTTGCCCCAATTCCTCCCTTCCCCCGCATTTGTACCTCCCCTCAAAATTCTTCTTAAAAAAAAAAGCAGAGATTCAGAATACCAGTCTGTGCCTGTAGAGATATATTGAAATTTTCTTGCTTCTTTTCGGAGGATGATAGAGAGGCCTATTAAATTTCAGATCCTGTAGAATGAGCTATAAATTTAGTGTCCTGTGGTAAAGCCCCCATATGCTGATCCACTCATCTCCTTAACAAAGGATCATCTTTTGTCGTGGAGACAAAACAAATAATAACCCTACTTAAAAGCAATAATGAAATCTTAACTTTTAATCTTTAATTTTTGAAAACTGATACTATAATTACCTGTACATCATTGTAAAAAATATCAGCGAGTATAAATTAGGACAGAAAATTGCAGAATATAGTTATCTACAAAAGTCAAGTAAGAAAACACTTCTTTTTAACATCTGATGTTATAGTTCTTGCCTCAGGTTATTTCAATTATAGAGTAAAAGAGATGTGACATATTCAGGGTATACTTCTTATGTTAGCGAGGATGCAATAATACACCCTGGTAAAATAATATTATTTTATTATTTTATGAAGATTTAGTCTATTGACTCATATAGTATTATAAAGAGCTCAGAGTTTCTTCCAGTCCCTTCTTTACTTAGAACACTGGTGTAGTACACAGACTCCAGCAGAAGCCACCAGTTGGACTGTTGGGCAACTCTTGTTTGTTTTCACAGCCACCTTCATTCTTATTCAATTGTGTTCTACATCGTAAAGAATCAAATTGTTATCACCATGCTACACAATTTCCTATATAATTTTTTCTTGTGCAAGTGTCCAATAATATTTTTGTTTTCCTAACTAAAATTTCACTGTATACTCATTTAGTCTCTTTGAAAAGGGTTATGAAGACAGTTTAATTTAATTTTACCCCGACTTGAGGCATATGTAGTTGATCTCTTTTTTTTTTGTACACTGGTTAATATGGTTTATGAGAATTTTAATGAGCCAAGTAATTAGGCAAGTTTTGTTTTATATCCATATAGTAGCAAAAGTGTCATACATCTAATTTACCATATAGTAGCCTTGTCACATTTCTCTGTAATTTTTAATAAGTAGTTGCATATGGTGTAGCAAAGCTTGGGCTAGTCTAAATTACCATGTGAAAATGCGTTCTCATTTTACTATAACTTTTTAAATTATATGTTAACTGTTTTAGCTCTTGGTAAAGTTACAATTAGTTATTTGTAATCTATTGTACATCATGCATATTTTCTATTCTAGATCCATCTGTATAACTGAAAACCATATGAGTAATACTTAGAAATTAATGAATCATTTTAAGATATGCATTGTGATTTAATGACTATATTATTTTCTTCAAATGGGAAGATAGATTTCAAATAAAATCCTTTAACTCTCTCTACCTAAACATGTGATTTAATAGTTGAATTCTCAATACAGATCTAGGTAGGAAGGGGTTGTTAGATGTTCAATACTAAGATGAGGAGGTAAGTCTACAGAGAACAAAGTTTTATTAACCATGACAGTGTTAGCTAGAATAACACATAAACTTTGAAAACTCAATGATACCTTTGAGTCTTTCAAACATATATATATATATATAAATGATCAAAATTTTTACTTACATAAGGAATCAACATAGCTTCCTCACTTCAGCTAGCCCCATGTAGATTTTAGTCAGCCAGAAACAATAGACAACAATTTCATTTAGCGCTCACCAACTCTGGTGGCAACTGCCCCAGGTCATTGAAATCAATTAGGTAAGCTTAGGAATGACACTGTCTTCCCCGTGTATTTTCTTGCTATTTTTATTAATCATGCTATTTTCCTTGCTTAAATCCTCTTCTTTGACATTATTCTTGTTCTCACTCAGACCTACCCTTGCCTTCTGGTGTTTTTGAAATGACTGTCCCAAGTGCCTACATTGACTGTGGTTTTCCTTTCTCTCCTCACTCTGTTGCCAAATAGAGGCCCTTTTAATATTCTTTCAAGGAGCCACATCCTTGTATAAGCATGATGCCAGGATGTTTCCAGCTGTCTAGAATGATCACAATCACCATTCTCCCTTCCTTTTCTTTGGGCACAGCATAATATTTCTGGAGACTGTCAAGCCAGTGTTTTCTTTCATTGCTCATGCTGTTGGGGCCCAGGGGGAGGGAAGTGGCACTCACTTCCTTGATTAAATATCCCTTTCCAGCTTTCCAACCATTCCAGCCATTGCCCAGGGAATCAGAGTCTAATGATACCTGAAACGAGCATTTATCCCTTTTATCTCCAACACTATCATGACACAAATTGAACTGTATGTGTTTGTCACATAAAGCATTTAAATATACACGTGAGATTATTACTTACCAGCCTGGTTGTTTGAGCAGCTCTGTTATCCTGCAGTACATTGAGTGAAGGAGTAAAGCCTCTTCTTATGTATCTAGGAGTTAACAGAGCAGATGGTACAAATTCATTTGCATAAAAATAAAACCTGTTTGTAAAAGTAAAGTAGTAATTTGGTTCATAAAAAGGAGAGCCACACAGCTCAACACTTGACCTTCTTGAACTCTTCTAGGTGCACATAATAGTTCTGTCAACACAGTCCGACTTTTCTTTCCTTATGGCTGGTGGTTCTTCACAGCCCTTGGCTATTTTGAGTAAATAAGTACCAGTGTCAGCTGTTCAGCCTGCACTGCGTGCTCTGAATGGCAAACAGATGTATTCTTTGAGAGAGGAATCTTTGCAGAGCTTTTATGTATTTAAAAGAAGTAGGAAAAATAGGGCTTTTTCTAAAATGTGCTGGAATGAAGAACATTATCATACAGGTAAAACAATTTGAAACCATGATTTATCTCTTGTGTCAGCTGTCATATGGATGGAAGGTGTGAACAAAAATGTCATTTTTACAACTAAGCAAATAATTTGAAAACTCACTACTACATACATCTGTATTATGGAAAACAAAAATTATATAAAGAAAAAATGTTATCCAAGAAGATGATTATGTTTCTTAACTAAAAATCAAAAAGCTACCCTGGTTGGTGTGGCTCAGTGGATTGAGTGCAGCCTGTGGATGGAAAGGTCCCTGGTGTGGTTCTTGGTTAGGGCACAAGCCAGGGTTGCAGACCTGTCCCTGGGAGCAGGGAGCTTGCAAGAAGCAACTGATTGATGTCTCTCTCTCCTTCTCTAACTCTCTCCCTTCCCTTCTCTCTAAAACTAAATAAATGAAATCTTTTGTTAAAGCCACAATTTCAGAAGAATAATATTGAATATTTGTGTTCCCCAAAAACACTCTGAAGCATAGAATCATAAAGTTTAATTCACATTCAAGTAAATATCTTTCATTGCAAATATACTAAAAGTCTCAGAAGTAGTAAAATTCTCTACTTTTCAAATTACCTTTATACTATTAAAATTGTTCCCACAATTAGGTAAATTTGGAGTGCCTGGCCTCACCATAATAATAATAGAGGATAATAATTATCTGCAAAATAATTTTAAGTGAATGCTACATTTCAGGATACTTGTGAAAGAACTAAACTTTATGGTATAAGATATTAGCAGCCCTGTGCAATGAGCCAGAGACCTCTTCTCTTCATAATGCTCTTTGCAGAATAAATAAGAACAATGTGGATTTGGGGAATAATGTGATGAACCTTTATTTCCTTAATTAACATTCCCTGAAGATAATCTATAATGGACAGAGAAAGGAAGAAGTAAAAAGGAGTATATCAGAACCTCAAATGTGTGGGCAGATGTCTTCCCAGGGAAAAAGCATCAGGCACTACTTTGCTTTCTCTGTGGACCAAGCACAAAGGTTTTCAGGGGGAAAATAATAATTTTACTGTGCTCCTAATCGGAATTCAAAGGAAGTTGGTGCTTTAATTGAAAATCAACTTTTAAAAATAGTATAAAAATCATAATTGTACTTAAAGTGACAATTTTTATGTAATTTCTGAACTACTAGCTCTGTAACTGGCCATGACCCTAGGCTGAAGACATGTTATTACAATTTTCAGTCTAGTGCCCATGAACTATTTGGAAAAATCCTAAACTGTTAAATGATGGACTTCTGGAGAGAATAAGCGGTGTTATATTTTTATTTTATCCAGAGAGTCTAGCACAATCCTTGGTCCAGAGAGAAATACAATAATGTATCAAATAAATCCACATATATTTTGCAAAGATAGGTACAAAAGGAATTTTGAGACTGAAGATGGTTTATCATAAAGCTCTCCCTAAGCATTGCTTCTTTCATTTCTGTATCGCTAAATCCTCTCTCAGTTATGGTTCTGACTGAGAGCAAACAGTTGCTGCTTTTAAAGACATCTTGATTTCACACAAGTGTCAAAGAAAAAGTATGTAAAAAAGCAAACAAACAAAAATAAGTTTACCTAAAAATTTGGATATAAATATTTTACTAAATTTATTTTTATTACTCTTATTCTTGGGGAATCTTGTTGAAAATTCTCTATTTTAGTGACTTTTTAAAAACATTTATTCAGAACATTCAAGGAAAAGTCACATTTGATAAAGGAACTGAGTGTTATAATTACAAACTGGACTTGGCACTATAGGAGCAGGATGCAACATGAAATTATCTTCTTCATTAATTTTACTCCAATCTTGTACTCACTTTCCCATAGGTTTTTAAATTTAATAATTCCTGCAAATTACTTCAGCTACTAAAATTGATTCTTTAAATGCATGATTTTATTTAATTGTCAGTAATTAGCCCTTAAACTCTTTGCCAAAATTGTTCTACACAGATTTTTATATTGCTTTAAAGCAGTAATGATCAGTGGATTGTTTCTTGAAGATACAGATTTAAATCATTTAATTCTTTGTTAGAAAGCTATAAAGAATTCAATTATTTAGAATGGAAGGGCAGATAAAGTGCTTCCCAGATAAGGTCAAGTTAAAGAAGTTTATCATCACCAAGCCCTTATGATATGAAATGTCAGAGGGACTTATCTAACAAAAAGAAGATAAAAAATATGAACAGTAAAATGACAACAAACTCACAACTATTAACAACCAAATGAAAACAAAACCAAAAATGAGCCAGAACAGGAACAGAATCACAGAAATGGAGATCACATGGAGAATTATCAGCAGGGGAGTGGGAGGGAGATAGAGAGGGAAAAGGTAAAAGGAATAAGAAGCATGAATTGTAGGTAGAAAATAGACAGGGGGAGATTAAGAATAGTATAAGAAATGCCGAAGCCAAAGAACTTATATGTACAACCCATGGGCATTAACTAAAGGGGGGGGGAATGCAGGTGGGAGGGGGTGTGTAGGGCAGAGGGGAATAAAGGGGGGGAATGGGACAACTGTTATAGTATAATCAGTAACATATATTTTTTGAAAAAGAAAGCTTATTATAAAGAATCCAATATTCAGCTATAATTTTCATCATTATTAGTATTTCTTGTAAAATGCATACATTTCTTAGAAATGTAACACTGACTTCATTCAGAAAATCCTTATACTCTCTGTTAAAGGACACTAAAAAAATCTCTGAATGGGGGCATGAAAATGTATGTTGTGTGTAGAAGACAAGGATTATTGATAAGGACACTTAAATGTAGTTTGAAATAAACTATATGTATTGACAATAAAAAGAAAACATAAAATTGCCATTATATTATGTTGCTGAATAAATAAAATTTCAGTGTAAATCTTTATATTGGTGCTGTGAAAAACATAGTTTTATCCAGTAATTATAAAATTTTGAACATACTATTTATTGGTCATGATGATCCCTTATCATACCCAAAATAGTTTATTATTATTTTTGCATAAAATGAAAGATTTGCAAAAAAATTGTTTAAATACAAGTCAAAATGGAAAAAGGTGTGCAGTTCCTCCTGGTTTATTTTTAGTGGGGACTTGTTAGAAGTTTAAAATATTTGTTAAAAGTTAACATTTTATAAAATATAATAATATAATGGTTATGATATTATGATCCAAATTTAGCTGGCTTTATTTATAGTGGCCACATATTAATCAATTCAAATATTACTGAAATATCTCTACTGTTAATATTACTGCTATGACTGTATCTACCACTGTAACTACTAATAGTCATTATTCAAAGCCACATGGATTTAATGAATTTCTATATCCCTGGTACCATGTTAAGTAATTTACATTCATCGTCACTTAACAAATGTTTATTATATGGCTTTTCAATGACGTGAAATGTTGAGGTAAACAAGCAGTGATGCCTTGATAGTATTAAATAGAGTAATGCTGTTAATTTAGCTGATCTGAGTTCTTCAGCTGGGGTTTGCCTCATTTAACACTAATGTGATGTAGTTCTACAGTTTACTTGATCAGATAGATTGGCCTTCCCTGAAAAAGGATCCTGTCTTTTGCTCAGAGACATATAAACTGTTCTTAAGGTGAGAAATTCTAAATAATCTGCTACTTTCCTCTTGTGACCAAAAAGCACCTGAAATGTCATTTTACAATTTGAAGTAATAGTGGAATGTAGGCCTTGAGAGCAAATCAAACATTAGACTGACCAATCATTTTATTCAATAATACTTATCCTTTGCAAATTAATAAAATATACACTTTTGGTGTCAAAAAGATACTTCAAATGGAAATTAGAGAGTGAAAATCAGAGTCCTCAAAGACCTTATTTTTAGATAGAAATATTACTTTTCTTTTTGGGTTTGATGTGGAATGCCAAATTTTGATTGATTTTTTTTTTTGCCAATGGGACCAGGATAACATCACCCATGTTGCCGCTCCTCCATTGAAAGGTGGTATTAATTTTCCCTCCCCTTGAATCTGGGCAGCCTTGTGATTCATTGTTTACAAAAAAAAAAATTACAGCAGAAATCAAGTTATGTGACTTCCATGCTATCTCAGAAGAGGTGAGGCAGCTTTCAAATTGTTTACTGAAATAGTCATTTTTAAAGTCCTGTTCCTCTATGTACACATTTTAAATTCCATGAGGCTGCCATGGTCTGAGAAGAAGAGGAGACTAGAAGGAGAGGCCATGGGAACATGTGAGGAGAGAGAGATGGCTGGCCATTTCCACCACGTTAGCTCCTGCTCCCACGTGACTGTAACCACATGCAACATCCCAAATGCAGGACCATACAACAGAGCCTTTCCTGAATTCCTGTCTCATAGAAGCTGTGAAAGATAATAAAATAATTGTTATTGCTTTAAATTACTAAGTCTTGGTGTTCTTTGTTTTTTGGCAACAAAAATAATTGAAACAAAATTTGGTACTAGGAATAAGCCTTTTCATGGTGAAACTCCATAAATATGTCATTGACTTTGAGATTGAGCAGGAGATAGAAGCTGGAGAGACCTTGAAAAGACTGTTAGTGGAATACTGACTGCCCTGGAGGTGGCCGACAACTAGGGTTTAAAGGAAAATTGGAAAAATGTTACTAGAGTTGGAGGGAACAAAACCCTTATTATATAGCGGCAGAAAATATCACCTGTAGTAATATGCAAAATAGGAAATCTGTGTCCTGGTCAAGGATTGGCAACTTTTTCCGTAAAGGTCAGATAGTAAATATTTAAGGTTTTGCCATACTCTCTGCCACACCTACCATTGTAGCATAAAATAAAAACAAAATTAGCATAAATTAGCATGGCCAAATCTGGCCAAAAAAAATAGCCTGGATTTGGCCTGAAAGCCATAGTTTGTTGAACTTTGAGCTGGAAGAGAAGACTTCTGTGCAAAGTTTGAAGGTATTATCTGGTAACTACCATGCATAGAGGAGTGAGGTAAAGAAAGAAATATTTTGCTTTTGAAGAAAGCATATAAGCTACAAACCAGTCTGTTCAGATAGAAAAGAGTTTTCAAAGTAACTACACAAAAAGGGAGCAATGCCTACCCAGCTCCTGGTTGCTCCAGCCTCTTGGTGTCCAGCCCCAACCACCATCTGGCTGGAAGTGCACGAGTGATCTCAAGTCTGAACCATCTTCAGTAGTCCTTCCTAAATCCCCAATCCATACAATTCATGACAGAAGTTTTGTTTTAAACTGTAAATATTGAGATAATTTCTTTCACCATGATGGATAAAAATGAAACAGCCCTCTGTTTAAAAATTCCTACTAGGTACTGTGCCTCTACAGCGGCTAGCTGGTGGCAAGTGAGTCTGTTAGTTTTTTGCATAGGCCTCATCAGTTGCTTACTTTAGATTTAAAAAATAAGAAAAGTAGAACCCTAACATAATTCTAAAACCTAAAAATGAATACCTAATAACTAAAACCTATTATAAAGGTTAGTCAAACTTTATTTAAACATTAGGATCTAAAATGTTCTCACAATGAACTATTCATCCTATAGAATGTCCCTTTATATAACATTTAAAAATAAAAGAGAGCATTTTGAATCACTGACACAAAAGTACTAAGGTGTTAATGTGGAGAACATCCTATTTGCCATGACATACACACATACCATATAGCCCGTTTTGTTTTTGAAAACTAATAAATGGCATGAGTTAGGTCAGATACTTAAGAAAATAACTGTTTTTGATTAAGAACCTTGCTGGGAATAGCATCCAGAAGAAAAGAGGCGAAAGCCACGGAAGGGGTAGTAGAGGATCTATGCCCTTTGAATTGGGTTTAATTGCTGTGATTAAGAGGTGAGAGCCAGAACTCCACAAAATTATTTTTATCAGGCTATTTTGAGAGAATTTGGCTCAAAACACAAAACAAGGCTCGGAAACAAAACACACTCCATGCTCTAATATGGCTTCTTTGACCTACAAATTTAGGATTAACAGGAGACAGTGTGACACAGACTCGAGGGGCAATGAATGGCACGCAGAAGGTTTGGCGGCTTGTTCCCATTAGAGGCTCCTTGGCCTGTAGAAGCTGAGCAGTGTGAGTGTTTGTAAAAACGAACAAATATGGCAAAGGGGTTGTATATGGCTCATTGTGTGATAGTGCAATAACAACTCTCAAGACATCCTCCGTGAACTTTAAACAAATACTTGAAAGGATCTTAGCAAATGAAGCTGGAGGGCCTTTATGAGCAGGTAAAAACAAGATGAAAGCTTTTTGGAAATTGATTTTAAAAAGACTACTGTGGAATAAAAGTCTGGTGTGGACTAATACACTGGTGGAAAAAAAACACATTTTAAAACTAGTTTATCTTCTTTGCTTTTGGAGGTGAGGAAAAATAATCTTTGTGTTTCAGAGAAGTAGAATTGTTTAAGATTATTTTATCTCTAAGTCTGGAAACCTATTTTAAAGAACAAGATTTGAAAAAGCTTGCTTGGCAGAAGTTACAAAAAAATATTTAGAGAACTTAGGTGATGCAAACAACAAACCTAAGTTGCAAATCACTCATCGCCTACAGAGATGGGGGGACATTGGTGAACAGCCCAAGCACTCAGTTTTGACCCTGAAGTCTTATATAGTTGGACTGAAGGTGAACTGAAAATAAAATCCCACAGCTGCTACAGCAAAGTTTTGTATTTGAAAACATTTAATTAAAGTGATGTTGTATTTCCAAGTACAATCACCTTCCAGAATCAAGTAAGTCATCTCTAAAGAATGGATAAACACATTGTAGCAGATACAGTGGAAAACTATGCTCTAATAAAATGTCCCAACAGTTGACTGCATGGAAAAATGTGGATCAAACTCATATATCATGCCGTGCAAAAGAAGTCAGACATGGAAGAGTCCACACAAAAAGATTTCATATGCAGGGATCTCAAAAATAACAATAGACATTAAAATGGTGATTATCTCATTGGTAGGGAATTTACTAGATAATAACAAAGGAGACCTTTAAGAGGTGATAGAAGATATTAACATATAATTTGGTGGTGTTTTGTAAAACATGGCAATAAACATTGGTAAAATTATCAAATTTTACACTTAAGTTCTTTGCATTTCATTATGGGCACTTTAAAATTCAAGTAAATTTTTAAAAATTAACCAAATAATTTTGAAAAAGAAAACAAAATTTGGGGTATTTTTCTATAGAACATTAATACTTATTTTACAGTCAAAACAATTTAACACTGCAGTGCATTTGCAAGTATAAAAAATAGAATAAAGTACAAATATAAGAGCTCTAAATACTCTATGTGCCTTTCTGATCCATTTCAGCAAGAAGATAGAAATTTCACAACAGAGACAAATTAGAGTTCTTCAGAATTCCAAAATTAGCCTAAAACTCCCTTTGGGGGATCTATCATCTCTTAAAGTTGTGTGTTGTCTGTGCAATGTCATATAATAAATTCAAGCCTTAAAGAAAATACATCAATTTTACAATGAATAGGTTTTTGATATTTCCACTTAAATGAGGGTAACGCTCAAGAATATACCATGTCATTTCATTAGACAAAATGGCTACCTAAAAGTGTACTAGAATTTTTAGTTATAGTATTCTGTTAAATAAATGCTCACCACCAACTTGGGATAGATATTATGTGGAGAAACCAAGGCTTATAGAAAGAAACTAGGTATTGATCCCATGATCATCTAGGCAGGACTAGGATTTAAATCCAAGGTAATCTGTTTTCAAGTCTCTGCTATTTACCACTTTCCTTGGGAAGTATAAAAGTACATGTAAGCAACAAAAGATCATCTATCTCTGGATTAGAAGTGCATTTTAAGAAATTGGTTCAACTGGTGAATTTTAAAAAAGTAAATTAAAAATATTAGTTAATTATAAATTACTAAGCTCTCTCCCACCGGGACCAACAAGGCTGTTATTGTTGTTGTTGTTGTTTGTTTTAAGTGGGAAAAAATGCTGGGTTTCTATTTTGTCATGGTTACAACTGTATTTTTTTCAACTGCTAGTAACATGAAGAGAATCACTCTGGACAACATGTAACTTGAAATAATTGCTTAAAGGAGCCTCACACAGGAGACAGACAGACACTTCTCCAGGGCTGTCTATACTTTGAGGATGTACCTTTCAGACTTAGATTCCCTCAGCACTTCAGTTCTCTCATGTTTGTCAACACCTCCCTATCAACATTTTTGAGCCATATAATTGAACTAACATTAAAGCTCAATCTTGAAAGGATAAAAAGCAAGGCATATCAGTTCCGTTGGCTAGCTAAGTTTGTAGACCTTTAAAATTAGAGAATGAACCAACCAGTGCTCTGCATTTAATTTACAATATTTGCCATAAAATGGTAAAATGGATCCCTGCAAGATATTGCCTCTTATAAAGCACTGAGAGGTCAAAAAAATGTACCTGAAAATATTATATAAAACTATATTCTCTTCAATGGTACATTTTAGTGCATTCTCAGGTTTAAATTACTGAAGTAAGGGGACTAGTTTATTTGTTCAAATCCCAGTAATAGAGATGAGTCACTAAGTATTTTGAAACAAATGTCCTAATGAGTATTTGAAAGTTATAAAAAAAGATATACCGATCACCATCCCAGATGCTCTGAAGAAATGAGGATGAATTCTATGAACCACAAAAAGCCACGCTGAATGCAAAAGGGCCAGATAGCATCTATGAGTTAAAAGCTAAGGAATGGACACTAGGAATGTAGTCTCCAGAGCTCTTGTGATTCTCTCAAAAAGCAATCATGAGTTAGCTCATGAAATTATTTTTAAAAGGTCATTACTGATGTAATAAAGCACTTACTAACAGAATTTCATGACCTAATCCAGGCTTCAGATTGAGATAACATTTTTTTTAACTCTGAGTCCTACATTTCATCTAATTCCACTTTTATAAGTTATAGTCACCCAATCCCAGCATTTCTGCCTATGTGCCTCAATGCATACTTTTTCTTCTCCATGGAATGTTCTTCTCTCTAGTTGCTTAGGTCCTTCATCAAAACTAATCAAAGTTTAGTTCAAATAGCACTTCCTCACTAGTGTTTCTATGACCCCAACACTTCCTAGAAATGACCTCCCATTGCTCAATTATCATATCATCTTTATATTTTGGTTTAAATTTCTACATGTGTTTCTTTTCTTTTTTGTCAACTGTTAGCTCTTTGGGATTAAGCTGTGCAATTCTGCATTTGTAGCACCTAAATGACATAGTTCTTGGAATTTAGTAATGTTGAACAAATAAACAAATAAAATGTGAAGGAAGCTGATAAAATTAATTTAGAAATTATTCATAAGAGTATAAAAGGCATGTACACTGCTTGCTTTCTCTGATGTGTTCTTAACCTTTGCAATCTGCCAGAAAGTCCTGTCTTTAACACAACTTCCTGCTGCTCAAGCATCCTTTGTTAAAAATACCAAGAAGCTGCCCCATGGAGAGATCACTATATATTTTCCATTCTGTGTGAAACTCCTTGACTGACTTCAGAAAGAAAAATGCAAAAGTGCTAGGTGATATTTAAAAATTAAATGGAATGAATTACAGCCTTAGTCTTCACCAACTAACACTGAAATTGGGCAATATTGTAGAAAGCCAAATGAGGCCTGATTCTGCCAGAATGTTCAGCAATCACTTAATGTCCACACAAAAATAAAGGCATTCAACTCAGTGAAAGTCAGCTTCAAATTTTTCCTAAACCCTGTATTTCCCTCAGCAATTATGCTTCACTGTGTGAGTAAGTTTTCTCATTAAATTATGAATTGAAAGTAACACCTAGTAGTACACTCATGAAAGGGGCCATCATATTCAGCCATGTACAGCACATTACCTCTATTAGTCTGTGCTCATGGGATTTTCTGTAGACTTCCAAGATTTTTACAACCCTGAGAAACAGAGATCCCCACCCCCTGATGCTTCAAAGGCTTAGCAATAGAATATGTAAATCAAGAAAATGAGATTCTACTAAATTTCTATTGTAATTTTTCTTAGTGCATTTGATTATTTTTATGTATTTTAATTTGCATTATTATTATTATTCTTTCATTTCTTAAGCCTCACATATTTCTTCACTTTGTCACATTTTTTTCAATTCCTACGAGAATGTTCTATAACAAATTTTAGAGAATGAAAGTTATCTTTTTGATAAGACCAAATATGTAAAAAACCTTTTAAATATAAATGGAGTTTATTTCAAATTATCTTTTATTTCAGCATGTTCATTTCTTAAAAATCTATTTTGTTTGTGTAACTACACAAAAATATCAAAAAGTGCTCCTAACACCATTTCCCAGTCTCACTGTTTAGAGAAAATTCATGGTAGCTTAATCTCTCATTTAAGTTTTTCTGCCATCCAAGAGGTATACCAATTTTGCTTTTTGCTTCTATTATTTTCTTTTACTTCTAGAGGTCACAGTCAAGCATATCTACAACCTATTACCAGGATATACATGTGCCTTGCTTTAACCCATGGAATAGAATTCCAGAACTCACTGTTGGAAAAATTAATCCAGTACCAGATTTCCCAGTGCAACTCCCTATGACCTGAAGCAGTACTTTCCACTTTCTGAAAATTCTGGCCATTAGAAAATCCTTTCATTAATATCAGTTTTTTTAAAGAATTTATTTCCTAATCATTTCAAAATATCTGAAGGCCAAACAGAAGGAGGCTAACTCATTTTTCAAAGTTTGCATGTATATATTTAGTCTTCTTGAATGTTATGCTCCTATTATTTTTTTTTAAATGTGTCTCCCATTCTTTCTATCATGTAAAATTATTTTGAGGTCTTCATTTATGAACTTCTGCTTCTATGTTATTGTAAAATTTGGAATTTAGTAAGGTGGTCTAATCAGTAGAAAACTGAAGGTAATTATAGACTAGTAGTTATCAAATAAGGGAGAATAAAGGTTTCCTGACAGCATATCAAAACCACTACTAGTATTTTATTTTGAAAATTGTATAATATGTATCTTAGTACCATATTTCTGTCTTAAGGCCTCTAAATAAAGTTGATCATGACCTGAAATAAGTATTTTTATTGATAGAAGTGCGTTTACACTTACAGATAGAAGTTTAGAATCATTGAGTTATTACATAGTATACTTCTATCAAACCCCATCCCCACAACTAAACAAAATTAAAGTTAATTCAAATCTATTTTAGTTTAACCAATTCTTTTATGAGTTTGGCAATTGATTATGTAGCTTAAAAATAGAACTTTTAATTGATTCCTTTAAAAATTAAAAGGGAGTCATTGAGAAGAGTGGTAGCTTAAGAATGAGCTTAAAAACTATTCTCAGAAAGTTACAGAAATTACCAAAACCAGCAGATTTTAAATCAAGACATTATGTTCTTTTTTCTAGTGAACTAATCATAAATTTGTTAGCTTAAAACAAGCAGCATTTATTCTTTCACAGTTTTGGAGGCCAGACATCCAAAATTAAGGTTTAGTACGCATGTTCCCACAAAGGCACTAGGAGAGATCCTCTTACCGCTTGTAGCTTCTAAGGACTCACGGTGCTCCCTGCCTTGGACAGCAATCTTTACTCATTGATGTATGGGGCCAGGTGGGTACTTGAATTATTTGGGGGATCATTTTGTAAATTATAAAATTGTCTAACTGATGTAGAAAATTAACCCAGAGCTCAGCATGAGCCCATTTCCTGCCCCCGTTAGGCAGACTAGCCTGCATGTGCGAAACTAGCAAGCCATATAAGGAATTTGAACTAACTTCCGCATTCCGCTTCTGTACCTTGCTTTGTGCCACGTAACCCGGAAGAAGGAGAGTATATAAGCCCTGAATCCTTTGTTCGGAGCTCAGAATTTGGAGACTGCACTCCTCTGGGCCCGTGCACGTTAATAAAGGATCGTGCTCCTGAATCCCTCTGGTGTTTGGTTGTTTCATTTCTCTGTAACATAACTATTGAACTATACACCTGACATACTATAAAATAATAATTTTTAAAAAGAATAAGTTCATGGGATTTAGGACCAATGGTAATCTAGTATTATCTCATATGAACTATTGTTTTACATCTACACTCTTCAAATAAGGTCACATTCCTAAGTTTCAAGTGGATATTAATTTCAGGGGAAACATAATTCAACCCAGTGCAGATATAATGATGAAAATCTCCTATAAGCTTTAAGAGATGCTTGTTAGATACGGTCCAGTTGGAAAATACCAGAATTTGGCTCACATACTTCTTTTTATTTAGAATGATTGAGAGTAAGTGGAGAAACATTTGAAAACTCTACTATTCAATTTTTAGGAAACAAAGGCTGGAAACATTGATACCCCATATGATTGATGTGGACCATTATAAGCATTTTTCTCTGTTTCAAACAATCATCATTAAAAACACGAACTTTCTGAGTAAGAAAGGAAATTACATGATCATTCAATACCATTCTTAAAACTCATTTCATAATGGTCGCAATACTATTATATATATAGTTCCAATATATATAGTTCCAATATAGAATGAGTCCCATAACGGGGGTTGGTAAGTATTGTAAGCTAATAGATGAGCTGAGAATTTATCTATTTATCTTATCACAAAATGCTAAAAAAAATGTTTACTAATGAAATTACACTTGGCCTGACAAATATAAAAACTTTTGTTTGGCTAGTGGGTCTTTAAACTGATTGCTCTCCATTTGTTCTGATTTATTATGAATCAGTTGAGCAGTATAAATTGAGTAAAAGACCACCACAATTAGCTCAGTTTTCTCCCTGAACTCAGCAGAACTGGATGGACCTCTGGCTACTGTTATTAATAAAACAATTAAACAAAGAAACAAGAGAGTAATTAAAAAAACCATTTCAGGAGTCAAGTTTTCATACTGCAAATGCTATGAATCCCACCAATCTTCCTCATCAGACTCATACTGCCAAGAAAAATAAAAAGGAAAAAAGAAAGAAAAAAAAAGTATAGCTATTTCTGTATCAACCATTATCTCAGTTTAAATTCAGATGGGAGAATTGGTAAAATACCCATAATTTTTCACACCAGTGGAAGGCTTGGGTAAGTGTGTCACTGACGATAATGTAAAAATATGAAAGGAAAATATATAGTTAAGGTTATGACATAAATGCCACTGAAGTTATGCACAGCAGTGAGTTCTAATGTGAATGCAGGTCTGCTTTAAACAAATTTTCCCTGCTTAGTAAGTGGCTCATTAATGATAAACAGCTCATTTAAAAAACTGTCCTGAGAAAACTATTTGGAAAATGATCTTCCATTTCATTAGAGCTAGATGTCTTCTTTTGCTTGCATCTCCCTGAGGTGACTGTGCCTGGTGTTAATCACTCTGTGAAGTTCAGGTTTTACCTGCAACATTCACGTATTCAACTGTTCATCCTCATTCTGCTTCACCCCTTCATAGTCTACACTTGATAGCCAATTATTCTGAGAAATGTTTCTGCCCTGAGTTGTTGTCCTCACTAGGACTGATCTGAACATGGCCTTGTTTTCCCTTTTATCTACTCAGCCAAGTCATGGTAATTGAACCATGTTTCACTGGTGTGTTGTAAGATTTCCAATCTCCATATTTACAGACATTATGTAGGGTTGGAGAGCGCCATGTTTAGAAGCTGAAAGATAGAATTGAATTTATTTCCTCTACTGCTATGTGTATACTCTGTAAATTTTTATAAAAAAAAATCTGTCTGAAAAATAGAAGTAAGAACTAGCAGTTTTCTTATACGTGAGAGGGTAAAGAAATATTTCATGCTCCTTCACAATATGTTGCCTCCATTTCAATAGCAGATTTGAGGTGGTAGTAGAATTCTAACCTTTCAAATAAAAATAATAACCTTTTGTTCAAGGCCCAAAGCTAGTGAACAGCAAAGGTGGGTTTTAAGCCTAGTCTTTTAGCCTCTAAAAATCTATATTATTTCTGATTACCACATTGTTTTTGTCTTACATACACATTGCAATAAGAATGAAAATGAAATGCCAGCTCTTTTTCCAAACTCTCATTCATGGCAGATTGTGGTAAGAAAAGCTTTCATAAATGCTAATTTTGACCATCAGAGGAGGAAGATGCCACCTGCCAGGCCAAATGTGAATACTTCAAGTCAGATGTCATGGTTTGTTTTGTTTTTATTTTTGGTTGCTGATTGTTTTGTGTTTAAATTTTGTTATTTTGGAGTACAAAGCTCTAAAGTTAAAACAACTAAACCCTGGTCACCATGATTGTACAACAATGGATTTGACTCGATGACAGTGACATTATTTGCTCTGTCTCTACCCCTTACTTTTTCCCATACTGACAGCAGTGGCCTACCTGATTTTGATAAATTTTCAAGAATAAATTCTTTCTTTTTTCCCTTCATTTTACTGAGATCCACCTGTCTGCAGGTAACACACATTTTAGTTAGCTCTCTGACATGTGGTAAAAAAAAGAAAGCCCGCACCAGGTGAACTACAAACTGGTTAGTACTAATTCAGCACTAATATGAGGTATCAATCCCATTTTGCTACACAGCTTAGATACTCCAACCAATCTACCATTTATTGGTACAAAAGCTATAACTATGCTAAGATTTTTTTACTAGGCTAGGAATTATTGATTGAAGCCTTTATGATCTGACCCATGCCAACTCCCTGACCTCATGTCTTACACTTCTTGTCTTGGGCACTGATCCTGTCATACTGGTCTCCTGTTTTTCCTGGAAGAAGCAATGTTCCTCAGAATTTATACTTGATATTCCTTCTGTTTCCTCCCTTTGCATCATTATCGAATTTGATGTATGTCCCTTCTCAAATGTCACTACTACATATATATACACCCACACATATAATGTCTGAAAATTTCTATAAAAATGGAAAACCTCCAAAGATTTAGCAGAATCTGAAAACTCACACTTGATTTAGAGGTTTACCAAAATAAGCTATAGCAAGGGAGGGATAGGAGATGAGTACAGGCACCAGACTCCAATGAAGCTACCAGCTTCAGAAAAATAGAACATTCCAGCATAAGAAGGGGTGTGCATAGGTCAACAGATAAGGAGACAGGTCATTTTTCTTCCATTTGCAGCTCTTCCACTAATTGTGTGACTTTGTGGTAAGTTCACATTGATAAGTTTTAGGGTTTTGTTTTTTTTTAATTCCAAAATGAATGGGTATATTATTCTATCTATCTTGCATTTGTCAAGAGTATACAGTCTGTTATCTCTGAATGTCATGTAAATACAAAATTATTTAAATTTTCTACTTTATTGTCCCTTTACTAGAATTTGCTATGTGACTAAGGGTCAAAGTCAATGTTAAAATGCTTATTTCTTCCTCTCTTTACTAAATACATAATTCCTTTAAGATACTGTACAATTAACATGATAATATATATAAATGTAAGCTTAAACAAGACCTTGTCTGTGCTAGATTACATGTTATAAATTTTATATACATTATCTCCCTTACAATTTATAAGTATCAAGTGATATGAGAAATGTTAGACAGGAAATTTAGGATCAAAGTGGTTGAAGATCTTTTATGAATTTTTAAAAAAATGTGTTGTTTTTCAGAATTCAAACAGAACTAAATAATAATCAAAATCACAAAAATAGTAAATAAATAACACTATCATTTAATGAATGTTTAATTTGTGCCAAAAAGTGTTACAACATTTTGTAAGTGTTATCCTTTTTGTATTAAAATAACACAAGTAAGCATCAATGTCCCTCTGCTAATCAGAACCGCTTCTCGCTTACAATAGCGGACCATCAATATGCATGGGCCTGTACAAATAAGGATTCTTTTTTTTCAGTAGATATTAGTCAGAAATTCATCATGTATCCATCTTTAGAAAATCAGTGATCTTGAGGACTGAGATTACCATCATAGACTGACTAATCACGGTCCTAACCTACACATCAAGGTTCTGTTAATGGTGAATAAGGGGAGCGGACGTTGGATAGGCAATTGAGTCCACCACAATTCCCAATGTGGGGACTTAAAGAGATTAGTAAACACTTTGCTCAAGGCTGTAGGTATAATGAGTGTGACAGCTAAAATTTAAACTCAAGTTTTCTTCCTTTACCGCCCCTGCTCATAATCACTCTTTTCCCTTCAAGTTCCTAACATTGCCAAAATATCATGCTGCCACTCTTCTTTTTCTATGGTGTACATTTCTCTAGATCAAAAAAGAAAAAAATAGCATCTTTGTTTCGAACACAGGCAATGCATTTTAGAAAGCAGTATTAATTTTTATATTAATTTTTCTGTTACACACAAATTTCCCAGTTTTATGGTGACCAAGGTCTGCATATTACCAGGACCTGCTTTAATGACTGGACTGTAAAACTCTGACTACAAAATACATGTAGAAATTTGAAACACTGCTAGTATCTTAGACAAAATAGATTAATCTATTTTTTTTTGTGATTGACTAACCTTCTCTTTTCAATATAATTCAGTAAGTAGGGCTTCTGTTGCATTTCTATTTCCTTTTTTCCCTAATCTGATGTTTTTCTCTTTAAAGAAGCAATCAATTTTTTTCACTTACGAGTGAAATAAACTAATTACAGTGCTGGGTTCAGTATATGGATGAATGTATTTATAAGTAAAAATTATTAAAATGTAATGTATTTTAGTCTTCATACTTTTCTATAAATTAACTATTCAGTTTTTATTGTATTTTATGAATGGGGTAATTTCTTTCTTGTTCAAATAACCCATAGTTATTTACTTGTTGAATAATACTTGCATCAATGACCTTTGATTTTTCTCATGAGGAAAAGGCAAACCTTTTTTCTCATGAGGAAAAGGCAAACCTGTTACTTTATATGACTATACCATTATTTACATAAGTATTTTTGTGGCAGTGACTATTTGGGTTTTGTAAGTATATATGTATGTGCTTTTTAGTCCTCAATCTGCTACAATAAATATCTGTATGAATATATGTTTTTCCAATGTCTCTGATTATTTTCTTGATAGAATTACTGAGTAAAGGATGCAAATGCCTGACATTTCTTAAACTGCTGACTTGAGTGTGTTAGGATTGTAGCAATTTATATCTATTGACAAGAATACACTTCTCTTTACTATTCTTATATTTTTGCATCATAATTTATTTAGTCTATTAATTCCCATAGATGACAAATATTTCAATATGATTTTTTTAAATTACTGATGAGGTAAAATTGTGTGTGTGTATTTATTTGTCACTTTCATTTGTTTCTTGAAAAATTGTCTGTCTGTGTCCTTTAAAAACAATTAACACACCAGGCAGGTAAATGACTAAGTATAGGTAATTATGGCTAAGAGCTCTTCCATTTATTAAAATATTTACTTCAATTGCTTTGTAATTCAGTAACTCTGACTGCTTTTAAAAAACAATTATACATCTATATTTTTATGAATATTTGTAGACTTATGGCCCATGGATGAAAAGTCTTGATTTTTATCCTGATGATACCACATTCATTGTTATTTTTTGGTATATGATATAAAAGTCCACATATTTTCTTACTTATTGCAACATACTCTGGACTGCATTTTCTTAGTTTGTGGAAGTACTTAGGGAATAATTTGCCTTCCTTATAATTTCTATATCAGTGATCCCATAAATTTACATGTCTAAATATAATACCAAAAGTAAAATGATAAAGCAATAATTAAAAAGCACAACCTCACTCTAAATGGTTAAGACTAGTTCTATTTTAACCATTTATTTCCATGAAAATAATCTAAGGTAGCTAAGGGTGACACGCTTTGAAAAGGTGGATGTCTTTCCATCACATGAGTTTATATTTTTGGTTTTGCATACTCCACTTCAAGTCAGGCTGTGGTAATTCCAGTCATAATCTCAATCCAGCTCTTAGACTCTGCCAGGGGCACATCTTCACAAGCTTGCTGTTGTATCTGCTTTTCTAGAACCAGTGATGCTTTCCAGTCCTGTACCATGTTCCATATATCTTACCCCTGGGATTTTACTCCTGCCCCTTGTCCCCACATCACTATCTTCCTATTTACTCCCTGCTGATAACCCTCTGATCCCATCCGTTGTGTTTCTCTTTCAACACTGAGCTGGATTGGATCTGCCTGATGTCCAGTCCTCTTTCTGCCATGCTATCCAGAGTTCCTTTCGATATTCAGATGGGCTTGTTCCTTTAGGATCGGCTTCACCCTAAAGTGTGGCACTGTAGTTAAGTCCCATCCTACTTATGCAGCATTTTTCAGGAGTCAAAATGGCATGCTGAATCTGCCAGGGATAAGGTAAGCTTTTATCAGAGGTATATTTGTTTATTTTTAAAGCAAATATTGTTATATGTGTTATATATATTTTAAGTCATCTCTTGCTCACAAATCCAATATTATCAAAAACTATTCCTCTTTTACTGAGAAAAAAAAAATCTTTGATGCCAGGTCATTGAAATGAAGTCCATGGCAGCCCTGCAGAGTCAGCCGCCCACTAAGTAATGGTAATTGTGTATCCATAGAACTTAGATTGATCTAAAGTCATTTAGAATATTTTCTTTTCTTGTGCTTTGTGGTTTCTAAGCTTTTCTTACAATGTCAGTAAAAATAACCTGGAAACTCAGTCAAGCCTGGCTGCCATTAAGATTTTTAAACGTGTGCTTGATTTAGAGGGAATTGAATTACACACATGGTTTGAAGGACCTGGACATGATCCACATGTCTATTTAAGGCACAAGAGTGTCCATTAATCCTACTTATAGCAACCGATGAGTTTCCAGAAAATTACTAAGTTAAAGAGCTCATTTATAATTTAATTTATTTTTATATTCTATATAAACATTATACATTTGTTTTATTTATTAATTTTTTTCAAAACGCGTAGAGCAAACACAAATTCTATTTCTCTTTTAACAAACTGGTTACCCTTAGATGACCGCTGAGTTAGATGTGAATTGAGGAGAACTTGAGGTGGCTTATAACGTTTTGGTTTGAGGATGAACATATATCAATAATACCAGAGATGTGTTAAAATGTGTGAGGACAGATTGGAGAAGAAAGGAAATTAATGAGAAGGGTCAGAGCAACAAAGATTTACTGGGTTGTAATACCCAGAAACAAAGAAGCTAAGCAAAATGAGCCAGACATTTGGAAACACTTTTTTTATTGAAGTGTTTTTTCAATTTAGGGTGGGGAAAGTGGTTCCTGGACTGAGAAGCTAAGCAGAAATTTAAGCCTGGATATCTAAGAGTCCAAACTGTATTTTCATCATGGCATGATACTGGTAAAATAAAAATTAGATTTGAGTTTCTATCATGTTAAAAAGGCTCTGGTAAACACCCAGGATTTTCTACAAGGATCTAAAAGATTACATCCAAGAAGCTAAACTGGAGATAAATCAGCTATCACCGAAAATAGATGTGAAGCACCTAATTTGTGAGAAGATTAAGGTAATCTGATTCTAACCTAGTTGCTTGTCAGAAGAAAATGAAATCTTATCTGGAAGATGTCTACAGAGATATCAATGAGCTATATGATTTTTTTAATGTACAATTCAGTGGGAAAAAATTCAACTCTAACATTTCCAGGTAAAACACAATAGTTTGTGGTAGGGTAATGCTCCTGTTACAACAACTAGTAAAGCCAGATATATTACCAAATTTTATTTTTAAAGGCATCAGAAGACTTTGGAGACAACAAGGCCTAGATGAGGTACAATTCACAGAAGAGAACACTTCTGAGATGTATCAAGGATGGCCAGCCTTTTTTGCTTTCCTTTCAATATTTATACTTGATATACATAATGAAAGGAATTTATTCAGATAATACATAAGAAATACCAATGGAAATATGGATACATAGGAAAAAATGAAGAAAACAAAGAGTCAATAAATGGGCAAATATAAATAAACATTGATTAAACAAAAAGTATTTATACTCTTTTGATGAGTTTAATCTTATATAAAACTAAAACTTATGGTAACAAAGATGCACAAGATAGCTATAACTTAATTTTAGAGCTCTAGGAATATTGGGGAAGATGTAAATATTATGTTTTATATTGAAGTAAGATAATGATTGATGTTATAACCCTATGAGTAATTACTTAAAGAAAAGTAAAAGAGTATATAAATGATAATTTGATACAAATTAAAAATGATATTTATATCACATATAAGATATAATACATAGTAATTATACATCATACTATATAATATAAATATGTGTAATCAAATGCATATATTCAGAAGGAAGGAGAAAGAAGTGACATAAACCAAATCACACTAACGGGAATTAATAGTATAAAGGTAAAAGAAAATGCAAGTACATCAATAATTATACTAAATGTCAATATATATGTGTCATCATGTTGGCAAAAAAATCCATTTCATGTTTTCCATAAAATAAAAGAAACATTTCTCATTTTCAGCAATATCTTTATTGATTTGGATATTTTAAGTACATCAGCTATCTCCTGTTATTGGCTTCTAAGGGGTAGAGGCCAGGGTGCTGCTAAACACCTTCCGAAGCATAAGTCAGCCCCACAGCAAAGGATTACTTGGAAAATGTCAATAGTATCAAGAAACTTTGCAAACCCCATTTGATCCCTCACAGCACCTTCTCCATACACTGTACAAATCTTTTTTTGCATTTCAGTTGCACTTTTACCTTTCTTGAAATAATAAAGCATAATGTGTCAAAAATATTGTGTATTTTCTTCTATCATCAATATTAAAATAGCTGCACAAAAGTTCACCAATTTTGATAAGTTTTTTCAAATGCATGCTGATATGACAGCTGTCACCATACAATCTAACAGCATTGTTTCTAATGAAGTTAAAGACAACCGAGTGCTACTAGAGCCATCAGATGGAAAAACACCACACAAACTTTTTGGCCAACCCAATACTTCAAGTTAATAACTCAATTTGGGGAATAGACAAAAATGCAAATTGCTCTTACATATTGCTTATAAGAAACACACTTTAAAAACAAGGATGAGAACTTTTTTAAATTCCACATAGAAAATTAATCAAAAGCAACTTGGTAAACTGCATTAATATCATGTAAAGTAGCTTTTAATTTTAAAAAAGTGTAACCAGAAAAGACACTGGCATTCAGGTTGCCTGTCACTACCAAATCCAATAAGCAATGACGGCGACTGAATCTTTGTGGGTGCTTTATTCAGATGGCCTGCCATCTGAGAAGGTGGAGGGTTCATACCCTAACAAACTATCTTCCCTTCTCCTTCCTGGCCAGAATTTTTATAAGGGAGGTGGGGGAAGACAAACAAGGTGCAGTGAGGGCTTTGAAATTCAGGGAGGATTAGGTGAGCGAAGCTGCTGCTTTAGTGTTCTGGGCAGTGCTGTTCCCAAGGGGGAGGGGTAGCGTCTGTCTCCTCGTGGATACAAAGGCCCAGATGCCTCCAGCTAGTCCCCAGGCAGTAATCTCTAGCCATAGCTCCAGGGGGCTGGCTGTTTCCCAAGAGCCAGGATGGGCCTTATCTGTAGTTTCTGAAACAAAAGCTTTAACATACACATTACTTGCTAGGCTTAATAACTTTTTCCTTAAGCTAAAAATTTCCAGGTCTTGAGTCCCCTATCAAAAGCATCATTGGGGATAAAAAGGAGAAATTTTGTAACTATAAAAAAATTGCATCTAGGAGAAAGATATCATAATTCTAAATATGTATCCCCTAAATAACGTAGCTCCAACATACATAAAACAAGAAATTAACTGCAAAAAAAGGGCCATAATCATAGTCACAGATTTTAGTGAACCTATCTAATAAGCTAGTAGAATAAGCAAACAAAAATTCTATGAGGATGGAAAGCCTGAACAATATAAATAATGTTACAGAGTAACAGAAGGTCCATTATTGTCCGCCATCTTATGGAAAGATGTCTCTCAAAGCCAGAGATTTGTGAAAAGGAAAGGAAATGTTTATTTAATGCTATACAGAGTTAAAGTAGTGACTTAACATCTTCATTAAAATATCAGAGTCCTTTAGGTTACCCACAGACGCCCACAGTGCTTCCTATCTCCCCCTGCCCTAATTCAGGGTACTGTAATTGCAAGGAAGAGAAGCACACGTCTGGGATCCAGGCTCTTGACACTGTCAGCTGTGTCGTTGTCCAGGCAGGATCTCTAATTAATCCAAAGCCAAGTGGCACCTTCTCATAGCCTACTGGCAAGAGTTCTTTCACCCTTCTTCCAGGCAAAGTCTCTCTTGTTCCCCGTGCCACGCAGCCAAAGGGAGCACCCCAAAGCCGCATGGTCCTTCTTCTACCAAAGCTGTGGGGAAGGGGTCCCCACTCTGGCAAAGCCACGTGGCTCTCCCTCTCCACCAGGGGTCTGTACTCTGGTGAAACTGCGTGGAATCTCCTCCCTCTGGCAAAGCTGCAAGAGGGTCTCCACTCGGGCAAAGCCAAGAGGCAATTCTCTGCTAAAGCCACATGGTGATTTTCCCTCACAGGGCTGTGAGGGTCCTAACTCTCGTGAAAGCGCATGGAATCTCCCTCAATGGCTGCCACGTCTCTGTTTAAATCTTGGCGCCAAATCTCTTCTGTACCCCCATTTCCGACTCCTCCTACAATCAGTTACACCTGCCAGCATTCCCATATATTCCAAGTTTTGGGGGGATGCCATCATGAGTCTGGGCAGGTGTGTCCCCATTTTCTGGAGCCAATCTTCTCCAAGCTCCCACGCAGGTGCTTTAACTTGGGGTTCCTCCCCCAGACACATCTTGGGGGGAGTCCTTTCCATCCCCCTGGCGCAGAGCATGGCCACAGCTATTTAACACCTCTAAGCTACCAGCCAAAGGCTATAGATATGTTAAATGGCCATGCCATGGATTAGCAGCTCTGCATGTCCCTGCTCCATGTGTCCCTTCCCCCAACTCATACCTGTGGGGGAAGGGGTGAGGACATTTTATATGTCCCTCTAATATTCCCTGGACACCCTGAGTTCTGGGCCCCATTCTAAATCCCTGTTTTGGGGGCCCCCCTCCTGGCTGCACCCTGCATCAATAACACATTTGACCTCAAATTGTCATGCAAAAAATAGTATACACAGCAAATTACAAATACCATATTAATTTCTTGTTGATGTGAATATTCACCAAATTGATCAGAACAAGTTTTCATGGAAAGATAATATAATTGCCCCACTCTTTTATATACTCTCATTATTGTTACCTTCATCATTTTCTTAGGAATGAAATATTATCTTGCCTCTCTCCACCATACTTTAGGCATTCTGACCAAGAGAATTTGAACCTAGCACTGCAAGTCTGAATGGTAACTGATCTTGAATACATTAGAATTCAAATTCCTGTGAAGTATAAGCTTTGAATCTTGTCCCCTTAGAGACCTGAATTGCTTGTGAATTCAAGAGCAATTGAAAGCAGCTTGGAGCAGTTGGGAAGAATGTCATTTTCTGTTTAAGCTGAATGATTAAAATTGTACTGTCTCATCTTCTGGTGCAAGAGGAGCAGTCTAGGAAGGAGCTGTGTGATTCACTAAGTCCGCTAGACTGATTCAGGCAGAATGTTAGGCTCATGCTTTTTGGCAGAATCGGGATAATCTTGTGATCACAAAGAACCTTAAGTTTCTACACTAGAACAGGAAAGCACTGGGACTATAGCAGTTCACTTCTGTTGGAAGATCCATTATCCTTCCATTAGAATGTGTCAGTCCCTTTTAGCTTTCCTCACTTCTATTGCCATGGTAACTGTTTAGCGTCCCTACTGTTTAGTTCATGCTCAAAAGGAAACATTACAACATTTTCTGTCAAACTGACAAGATATGAAGCTGCTAAAAGTACTCTCTCAGCAGGAAGTCTGGTAAATTTTTAAAAAGAAGAAGACAGGGAACTGTTTCATCAAATCCAGGTTCGGCAGCCTGTCCCGACCAAAGCCGAACTCCTGAGACAGGTATGGGCGAGTCGCAAAGTTTATTCCAGTGCCAGCATCTACAGAAGATGAGTGGGCTCCTGTCCTCAAAAATCCTTCTTAAAATCTCTGGTCAAGCCAGCAAATCTTAACCGGAGTTAGTAGAAATTCAGCAGAGGGAATCATCCCGGGGGTAATGCGGACGGACGTGCAGCTTCTCCCAAAAGTAAAGAAAAGGGGAAGCAAAGGGAATAAATCTGGGGAGTCACGCAGCTCCTTCCCAAACTTCCTCCCCCCGCCTCGGTTCGAAGCCATTTCTTTTCAAACAGATTCACGGCAGACACGTGGGGTTTTTCTGGGCTGGCGCCAGCAGCAGCTCCTCACCGTCCCCAAGCCGCAGTCCCAAAGGGCTGCTCTAAGCTGTAATAAAAGCTAGATAAGAAAGGGAAACACAAGACTCTATTTACATACTCTAAGAAAACGGAGTGTTGACTGTAGCCCTGAGCTATGCAAAACACACAACTTTTATCGCTTAATTGAAATGTTAATTTCTGGTTACAACTGTAAGAAAATGCCTTTGGGAGATGTGCTACAGTACTTCTAATGTTTGCAATGCACGGCAGTTTGGTAGCAACATTCAATTCAATGTGCACTTTTTGCGCGAGTGTACAGCCGTTAATTATACTGGGTTCCAATTACATACAAATGAATTGACATGATCTCTCACCTCAAGGAGCTTACACTCTAATGGACCAGGTAAAATGTAGTCAATCACAGCTAAGCCACATGCTAGTATGAAAGCACAAAGAAGGGACAATCCATTCTGAATGAACAATTCTAGAAGGGCTACAAATACGAGATAAAATCTTAGTTCCCTCTCTTGCACCTGTCAATCTGGTTATGGTGAGGGCTCTGGAGACAGAAAACTACAGGCAAACTTCAGTACCATTGGAGTTTTGAGTTTCTATTAGACACTTCATAACAAAAAGTTCTTGACAATTACTCCAGGCAATTTGCCAAGATATTTGAAGTGGATTTTCGATAGATTATAAATGGATTTCATACATAAAATCTTTAAAACTCTGAAAAATACAGTTTTCACATATAACCACTTTTTCTCTGTCCCTTCCTAGAAATTCTCTAATGCTCAAGGTCAAGGAAGACTGAAATCGTAGAAACTTCAGAGTCAGAGAAAATATGCTGTTGCTCAGAATCTTCAGAACATAACACTAAACACAAATCTTTAAAAGCCTAAGCTTTTACTTTTAATAAAAACTTAGACTGAACAGAGTAACTAACAAAGTGGAAATATTTGATCATAAACAAGATTTAAGTCTTTTTTTTTTTGCCAAGCATTATGGAAGTGGAAGAGATTCAGTGGAAAAGAGCACAGATGTGGCTTCCACCCACTCAGCATTTATCGAAAATCCAAAATACTGCTACCTGTTTCAAACTATCACTTGGCTCTTATTTCTGTTTGATTTGATGTACCTTATGTTCATTGTGCTTTATTTAGGTATAAGCTGCATTGCTATGGAGGTCAATATCAGCATTGCTGATTTCAGAGTGTTGAGTGTTCATAGGACTACAGAGATGCAATAGAACTATCTGTAAAGCTTTAAAATATATTTTTAAGTAATTTTAAATAAGTGAGATATCATATGAATTTAGAATCAAATACTAACACCCTTAAATATATTTTAATTTCTAAACAGTTTTTATTTAATTTTGAAAATATTTCTTTTTTATCTCAGCTGCCTCATTTCTTTTATATTCCTTTCTCCCAGCAGTACCACATACAGATTCATCATAGAGAAGATTCTAGAATCAAGTTGAAAAGATAGAAACATGGGAAGCTTCTCTTGCATGTGTTTATCAGATCCAATAGACTGATACTCCTAACCACAAGCAGCTTTGCAAGCTGGATAACAAATAATAGCTTTGGGACATTCTTTGGGACATTTCCCCTAATTTCTACTCCACAAAGCGGTCTCTCTTTTAAGCTTTGACCACCCAAACCTCATAATACTTCTACAAGTTCAAGAACACCTTCCTTTCTTACACACATATCTGCTATGCTCTTATTATATGCCAGAGCCTAGTCTAGGCATCGGGGTTATACTAGTGAATGACATGGTTCAGCCCCAGTGCACATAAAGTTTCTATTCTAGGAAGAATAGACAATAAAACAAACTTTAAAAGAAGTGTTAGAAAAAATTACAGTGAAGAAAGGAAAAATAAGACATAGTGATAGATAAGAGACATAAAGGGTCCCTTTATACAATGGGATCAGGAAAGGACCCTGAGAAGATGACATAAAATACATTTTATAATGCTTTGTTTCTTGAGCTCCTTGTATAGCATCTTTCACATGGTAAAGGCACAATAACTATGTGGATGAAAACGGAATACATGTGACTTCAAGTCGGGGTTAACTAAGCAGTTCTAAAATTATCACAATGAGCAACATATATTTTTTTCTTCAGGGCCCCAGTGGGAGCTGCCAAATAATGCTTTGGGTATAAATTAAAGGGCTTTGCTTGACTAGCAAAACTCCTATTCCTGTTTCCCTTCCAAAGAGCTAATGTTGCAGTGATTTGTTGCAGAAGTTTTTTTTTTAAAATACAGGTTAAAGGTAGATAACTCTAATTCAACCAAAATTGAAAGTATATTCCAGTGCATGCAGCTCAGTTTTGTTTTGTTTTTTTAAATATGATTTCATGGTTTATGAATTGCTAGTTAGTGTTGTTTTGGTGCCAGTTGGCATTTTAGACTAAGCCCATTCAAAAAAATAGTTATGCTGCAGTGATAAAAAATGTTTATCATCCTAAATGCCTACTAAGTAGTCATAAAATGCTTTTTGTTATTGTGGATAGACCAATAATTTGCAATGTCTATGTGGTTATACTATTTAGGGGGTATAAGACTTTAAACCTAGAGCTTTTTCCCTAAGTCTAGGATTCCCCACACTATGACACAATCTGGATTTATTCCTTAGTAGCCTGTATTTGTTTTCTATGCTCTTTGACAAACTACCCAAATTTAGCAACCTAAAACAATATGCATTTATAATCTCACAGTTTCTGTGAGTCAAGTGTCCAGGCATGGATTAGCTGAGTTTTCTTCTCAGGCTCTGATAAAGCTGAAATCTAAAATGTTCACCAGGTTGTTTGTTTTTATAGCTTAGAGGTTTTTTTCCAAGCTCATGTGTTATTAGTAGAATTCAGGTTGAGGTAGTTGTAGCACTGCCCGCATTTTTTTTTTTTTATTGTCTATCACCCAGGAGCCACTTTCAGCTCCTATAAGCTCCCACAATTCCTTGCATGTGGCCCTCTCAGAACATGATAGCTTACTTCTTCAAAGGCAGCAAAAGGAACCTGTTTTTTTGTGGTTCTCTTTAGGAGTTACACAGATCATATTTTAAAGGCTTTCATCTAATTAAATTGAGAGCACCAGGGATAATCTCTTTTTGATAAACTCAGAAATCACAGATTTGAGGCCTTAATTATATTTTCAAAATCACTTTGCTTTTGTCATGTAATGTAAGTTAATTAGGGGAGTAATATCCCATTATACTCACGGGTACAGCTCACGCTTAAGAATTGGGGATTCTAGAGAATAGGTACACCAACGAGGCACATACTCCAGAGCAGTAGTTCCTCAGTTTCACTCTGTTAGCCAGTGGCTAGCTGGATATATATGAATCACCTGGATAAACTAAATAAAATAGATATCCTTGGTATCATTCATTTATTCATCCTACAGATTTGCATGTCATGCATTTGTAGACATCTGTCCAGAAGGTATCCAGCCACAAAACATGAAAAATAGAGACACTTATCGAAAAAGATAAAAGATAAAAGAAACATTGTATATGGGAAAATGATGCCTCATTCCACTTCAAAGTAGGCACCTTGGGTCCTCACACAGTTCTCCCAGCATCTCTTCTACTGCAAAATCCTTCTTTGGAATCGCCTTCAGCTTCCCCATCGTATTTTCCTGAATCTCATCGACAATCTAAAATACCTTTCCTTTCAAAGGTGATTTTCATTTTGGGAAAAGCCAGAAGTTACAGAGTGCCAATCTGGGCTATAGGGGGCTGAGCTACCTAAATAATTTGATGTTTCACCAAAAAACTCTGCACAAAACATGATGCATGAATAAGTACATTGTCATGATGAAGCTGCCAATCACCAGTTGCCCACAGCTATGGCTGTTTTTATTGTAATACATCTCTTAACTGATGAAGAACATTGATGTAGTACTACATATTGGTATTAACTGTTTGGCTTGGCGGGGCATACTTGTGATGGACAATGCCTTCCCAAATAAAAAATACAGTTAACAAGGTCTTGATCTTGCTGCAACTTTGCTGTACCTTCTTTGGGTTTGGAGAACCAGGTGACTTCCATTGGGATGATGGGGCCTTCATTTCCAGATCACAGCCATAGACCCCTGATTCATCTTTGCTTATGACCTCACTGAGAAAAATCTGGTTCATTGGTAGCAGTTTGAATCAAGTCATTAGCAACTGCAGCACAATATTCCTTCTGTTCCAATAGCAAAAGCCACACAATGAGTTTTCCCACAACACATTTCATGCCAAAATCCTGGGCCAAAATCTCAGACACAGTAGTTTTTGGAATCCCCAGATCAGCTTCTAGTTCTTATACTGTCAGTTGCCGATCTTTGTTGATTGCAGCCTGTACACATTCAACACTCTGAGGTGTTCTGCTTGTTGTAGGCCTTCCAGAAGGTGTATCATTTTCACAGATTCTCGACCATCTTTGAAGAATTTGTTCCACACTTTTATTTGCACTGCACTCATTACATGGAACCCAAAAGCCTTCTGAATCACCTGAATAGTTTCTGCAGAGAATGTTCAAGCTTAATGCAAAATTTGATGCAGATTCGTTGCTCTACTTGCTCAGTAGAATATAGTAGAATGTGATGACCACACAGTACACACTCTCATTCAATGTCATTACTGTCTGCGCTGACTAGTACAATGAAGTCTTCATTGTTCACACATTTGAATTCCAGTCCACCCTCCTTGGCTGCCAGGTTACATTGATGTCATACAAACCGTTCTTGTTAAATTAACAATGGTTGGACTTCTTCCAGACAGACCTGGTATGTGAAAGGACAAGAGCAGTCAACAAGACAGACAAGATTTTTTTCTTTTACTGGAGGAAATAGCCAACAAACAGGTAATTTTATATATCGCTAAGTTTTATGGCATAAATATCATCTGAAGAACCACATTATTTTAGAAAGGATGAGATAGAGTTATTGAATCAAGTTTTTAAACACAAAACAAATAAATCATGATTCTGATTGGCATAATTTAAGAAAGTATTACATCAGCATACCGTTTAGTGTACTGTTGAAAAACTTACAGAGAGGATACTATAGAAACTCAGAAGAGTAAATGAATTTTTTCCATATGCTGGAGGCAGTAGGAATCACCATGAATTACTTTCTAGCTAATATATACCTTAAAATTTGCAACAGCAAAAACACTACCAGGTTGTTTTGTTTTGTTTTGTTTTGTTTTTTAACTATGGGTGATATGTGTGCTTTCCAAAGTCCCATCAAGTAACCTAAGGGATAAAAGCAATTTGAAGGTATGATTAATTCAATTTATTACCAAATATATTAACCACATAAGTCACTAGCTGGTTTTCTGTGATTTTAAAATAAATAATGAAAGTAAAGTGTTGGCATGGTGCCCAGCAGAGAGTAAGCACTATATAAAACCAGATGGGTTTACTACCATCTATAATTTATGTGACTCTGGGCAAATAATTTAATAGTTCTAAGCTTTGTTTTTCTCACCTGAAGTGTGGGATAATAAGGAGATGTCATAGTTTCTTTAAAAATAATGATTCACCACTGTTGGAGTTCAAAAAGAGGGCTAGGAGAAGATTTCTGTTGCAAGGAGAATGTAGGTTGAAAAGACAACAAAATATGAATGTACATATATACTTAATGATGCATTTGTTAACTAACTAATGAGAGGAATCTTTTCACAATGTATATGCATATGAAATCATCATGATGTACACTTTAAATAAGATACAATTTTATTTGCCCACTATACCACAATAAAGCTGAAAATAATTATAGGACTAGACCATTGCCTCTCAACCAGTGGGGAAATATATATCCATTGAATTTGGTTAGTTTACAGTTTTGACTAATGTGAATAATATTGATATCAATAAGTTTGTACAGTGTATATATTTCACATATATAGAAGTGGAAGTGCTGGCAATTAAAAAAGGCATAACTCCGACTTTAAAGATTTTTTAACATTTTTTATTTATTTATCTTTAGAGGGGAAGGGAAGGAGAGAGGGAGAGAAACATCAATGTATGGTTGCCTCTTGTACGTCCCTTGCTGGGAACTGGCCCGCAGCCCAGGCATGTGCCCTGACTGGGAATCAAACCGCGATCCCTTGGTTCACAGGCCCACATTCAATCCACTGAGCTACACCAGCCAGGGCCATAACTCTAACTTTAGTAGATGTGTATCAATTTTCACTCCCACAACACGTGCAAGTGTTCCTGTTGCTAAACATTCTAGTGAATGACTGGTGTTGTCAGTTTTCTTTCTGTTGGTTCAATTAATTTTAATAATTTTCAGGAATTGTAGTGATTTTCTATTACCTTTTAAATAGTATTACCTGGTGACTAAGTACACTGATTTTTAAAATTTTAATTATTGTTCAAGTACAGTTTTCTGTCTTTTACTCCCATCCCAGCTCACCCCCAGCCCACCCCCAGCCCTCCCTACATCCCTCCCATTTCCACCCCCCTAGTTTTTATCCATGTGTCCTTTATACTTGTTCCTGCAAACCCTTCCCCTTTTCTCCTGAGATTCACTCCCCTCTTCCCTCTGGTTGAATATTTTTTCATATCAGATGCTTTCCTATTCTCTTTTCATTTGTTAGGATAGCTTCTATGCTTTCATTTTTTTCTCAATGTTTTATTTTGAAAACTTTCAAATATTGAACAATTTTGACAGATTTTTTAAAAAAACAATATAGCCACTGCCTAAATATGATTATTAATATTTTACTGTATTTATTTTATCACATTATTTCTTCATAAGTTCACCCCTTCCAGTCATTAGTCTATTCTATTTATTTTGATATATTTCTAAGTAAATTAAAGAGATAAGTATTATTTCCACTTTTGAAGGTTATTTTTGAAGATTATGAAATTTTTCATTAGAAATGTATTCTTCTGTTTGCTCTTTTTGCTCTTTAAAAGATGCCTTCTGTTTTCCATCAGTTCTTTTGTTCAGTCTTATGTTGCTCTTTGAAGGTGATCTTTTTATGTTTAGCATGTTTGTTGTAATGAGTCTGTATATCTTTGGATTTACATTGCTTGAATTTGTTGTATCCTTATGAATACCTAGCTTGAAGTATTTTATGTTTTGGAAAATTAATTGTTCTCTCTTCAAACATGGCTTCCACTTCATCTCCCCCTTACATTATGGTGCTATAAATACACTTGGTCAGGCCTTTTGCACATAGAGCATATTTTATGAATTTATGAATTTATCTCACATGTTTTGCTCTTTCTTTATATTAACCTATATTCTTCTACCTATATTTCAGTTCACTAATCCTTTCCTGTGTTTTGCCTAGTTTAATTTTAAAATAATATATTTTGTCTTGTATTTCAACTATTAAGTTTTTTCAGTTTTTAACTTTAATTATTTTTGAAAATAATTTCTCTTGTTTGAGGAAACTTTCAACTGTGACATTTATTTTCTTGAAACATTTAACCGTAGGTATGCTAATGTTCATTCCTGAAAACAGATAACTGGCTAATCTGCATGTATATTGTCTTTTTTATCTCTTTCTCTCAGTTTAATTTGTTGTGTTTGGAAACTCATAACTGAAAAAGTGGAAATTTAATAAAAAATTGTGGAGATCTGTGTGATAATATATTCATTTAAGTGTGGTTTTATCTTATTCTCTGGTAGGCAGCATGAATGAGGTAGTTACTTTAATCCAATTAAAAACAAAAACAACCAAATAGAAAGCCATGTTGGCCACAGTTATTACAAGGTCAATAACTACCTCATCCTATGAGGTCAGTGTTTGCCTTCTCCCACTGAGCACTTGTCTTATTTACTGGGGACTCGCATTCTTTGTGGGCCCTCCATCTCACTTTTTCAATATTAAAACCCACTGCTAAAATCTATTCTATTTTTTAGCAGCCTTTTGCCTAATGACTTGGCCACCTGCCTAGTGCAGCATAAGACTTCAGCAAATGCCTCAAAAGAAGAAAATACATTGTGTGGCTTACTTCTTTGTTTCTCATGGGAATCTTGGCCCTTCAGTTCCTAGGTATCTTGGAAGTTTCAAACTTTAATTTTTCTTTCTCCAGTACTGTGAGATAAGCAAAAGCTAGGCTAGCTTATGATGAAATTTTTACTTAAAAGTAGTGCCCATTAGGACCACACATTGGAACCTCACACATTGAGAACATCCTACATTTAAGTACATTTAATTCTTTTAAAATACAATTACTTAATTCATTCATCAGCGCATCATCTGGCTTCTTCAAAGAGATTGTTTACAACAAAAAGCTAGTACTATTTTTGAAGAAGATAACATATTTCACTTATCTAGTCATCTCCTAGGCCTGGGACCATTAATTTGACACCACATTCACATGGATTGTTTTTTTGTTTGATGAATTAGATATTAACTTTGGAACCATGAACCTTGCAAACCACAGATGGTGATACAGAAACTCCTAATTTCCCTTAACAATTACAGGATTTGACACTCTATGTTTCCCAGTACCAAAGATATAATTATAAGGAAAAACAATATTTTTCATTAAAACATAAATATTCATTAAAATGAAAACACATATTTAAATGTGAAAAGTATGTTTCTGACATCAGATTTTTATATTCATGGTAGAAACAGATACCGGTCTTATTGAAACAAGTCAAAAGTATTTTTTCAGAGTAGAACCTCAACTCTCAATGATTAACCAGCAAAAAAGTAATAGCTGTGAAGCTTTAATGCATAAACACCTGCTTGAAACAGTTTTTTCACTTTATTTTAAAAATATCTACAGTCAACATTTCAGAGTGGTAAGTTGATATTGTAAGTAGCAAATGAACTTGTACCATGGAGTAAAAACAATGAGAGTAATAAAAATAGCAACTACTGTGTTGCGGGGAAAATCATCTTCAGGAAGTTAAATGTTTTATATGCATTATTTCATTAAAAGCTTACAATTCATCCAATAAATTGCGTGTAACAAATCTCCATTCCAGAGATGAGAGTACTGAGGTACAGAAAACTTAAGTAATTTGCCCAAAATAATCCTGCTTTTGTTTTTTAATTCTAACACTCAGATTTATAGACTGAGTAAATGTTGACTAAAAAGAACATGACCATCAGCTCGGGGAAACTTTGGGAGGGTTTTTTTCTGACTGTGGGCCCATGACTTCCCTTTCCGAGGGCATTTACTTTAAAACACTTTCATTAGTATTTCTTTCTCTGCCCCTTTGATGCATAAATCTTTTTTCTTAAAGCCTCTATCATTTTGCAACCAAGGACTCCTCCTCAAGGACCATGCCTCTGAAATATAGTCATCAAGGAAGATGGTGCCTCTGCCTCCCAACCTCAGTGGCAGATTAGGAACCTAACTTTGAGGTGTGCCTTGCTCCATGTGGTTAAACTACCTCCTGTCATGAAGATACAAAAAGTTTGTTCAATTAATTAATTAATTAAATTAAGACCAATTAGCAGACATAGATGGCCCATAATCCTCCCACCCCAACTTAGAAATCATCTCACTTTTTGTTTCAGTGGAGATGAGTTCACAGTGTGCTGATCTCTCTCCTGCATTATAGTATCTTTGAATAAAATCTTCTTTGCCGGTTCAACTTCGTCCAGAGCAACTTTTGCTTTGATATTGTTAAGGCCTCAGTTTCTGAATTATTAAGCCCATGCTTTTATTCAGTATGATTATATTTTAGGAAAAATGATCATGTCAGTGGCAGAAAAACAGTACCAGGTGTTAGCAATGAGTCAGGCCAGACCTTCATTCAGCAACCTCCATACTTGAGTTTTGGCTAAGAAAGAAATCACAGTCAAGAGTGAAACTATAAGAGAAAGTTTTTTTAGAAAACTAAAAATGTAGTTCACACAGGTAGAAAATGTGAGCCCTAGAATACAGACAGAGAGATACATGGCTTGAGAGATGAAAGAGGAGGGAAAGTTTCCAAGGAGAAAGGGGGGAGAGGGTGGGAGGTAGAGAGAAAGAGGAGGAGAGGGTGCAAGTGTGCCCTGGGGAAAGAACGGAGTGGGGAAAGGCACAAGTGAGCTCCCTAGAGAGAGCCACACAGGGTCCTCCATCCTGAGGGCTTTTCTCTGAGGTCTCAGGGGAGGATCTGAATAGAATATTCATCAATTTTCCAGGTCTTCACTCATGAGGTGTCCCCTCATGGTCTTTACCGATTGGTTGGCACCAGGGGGTCATTAGTCAATGCGGCAGGCCTGATCTGAGGCATGGCATCACTCCATCTGATTTTACTGCTTCTCTGGGCCTAGAACTGAAACAGAGCTGAAGCCTAGATGTCATTTTTCATCAGTTAATGCTCAAGGTATAAGCAAGGATGTACAGTTTTGCTTGTTGCTAGGCACCCAGATCTCTCTGCCCTGGTAACCCGCTGCATTTAGTTCATCATTCTTTCTCTGCTCATGATCACCTAACTGCCTACTACAAGCTCACTTCCAGGAAAAAAATGTGCATGTATGTATATCTCACTAGTTGGTAGGTTAACATCAAAAATATTTTAGGCTGAGTCATGGACTTACATTTTCCTCTTTTTTTCAAAACTATGTATCTGCATATACAAGTACAATATTTATAGAAGGCGATGTAACCTTCTGTATGACCTAAGTTACAACCTAGTAAGTTTTTGGAAACTGTAGAGAGATACAGTTTTATAATCAGAGTTTTGATTAAATGTGCTACCTCAAGAGGTGATTCAGTAAATGACTCTTCAAGGTTGTCAAGCCTCACTTTACAACTTGAAAATATTTTTATGAGGTTAAATATTCAGGTAGAAAGTTAAATAAGATAAACTCTATGGTATCCTTTTAACTTTTGATTCTGTGAGTCTTTTAACTGAATTTGTTCAATGACATGAGAATTTGTGACATTTAAGGTGAAAGCTCTCAGTTGACATAGGGAATGTGAAAAATTGTACTGTTATCATTTTAGAGACTAGATTAATAGCTGAATTTCACCTCATTTATGGTATCACATCATGTCTTAGATTCTAGTAAGGTGAGGTCATTATAATCTTTGTAGGTAGATAGTTTCTAATCTTGCACTTTGAAAGAAAAATAATCAAATATTTGAGGTGTAGTCACATCAATTTTTAAGATAAAAATGAAAAGAACAATTGAAGGTGGTAAAGCAGATACAATGGTGGTGAAACAGGAGAATTTCCATGGAGATCAATCAAGAAATACAGCTAAACTTTAACTTGATGAATTTATAAGGCTATTTATTCTTCTGTTGGAATGAGATGGGCAGTATCCTCCCCACCCACTCACTTGTACACATAGATTTTTATTCTACTGATGCTTTTCAAAAGTCAAAATAGCAAGAAGGTACATTTGTAGTGAGTGAGGATTAGAGAAAATTCAAGGATGAGGATAATCTAAATTTAATTTTCTAAATTGGTCACTTCCTTCTTTTGATACCATGTTTCTTCCAATGTAATACTCTAGATAGCTGTTCCAGCAGGTTTAGCAAACTTTCTAGCTCATCCTATTTTTCTGCTGATTTGATTAGTTTAAATCTCAGGGGTCAACTCTACTTTTTTTATCTCAAGGATCCTGTGGAACACCTCACTATTTCTCATACACTCTTGACAAAGAACAACATAAAATATAAAGTACAATACCAGACACCAGTTTGACAGGCTGTGGTAAGCTAAATGATTACTTCTATCCCTTTTCTCCTGATGGAATATTTCAGTCTCTCCAATAAACATTTATTAAACAGCAAATGAAGAGAACAAAACATTTTTATAATCCCAGTTTTCTAATATATTGTGAATCATGCTACAGTAAAAATCTTAAGTGGATCATAATTAATCAGGAAACTCTACTAAGATAAGTTAACCTATTTTTAAAGAAATGAATAACCTTTCCATTTTTGACCAGAGATTGCTTCAGTGGATAAAACCATGTCCTTATCTTTCTAAGTCCCTGAATTTCTGCTATTTAAAGTATAAGACCATTTCTCATCCTCAGTGTTTCACCAAGGATTTATTTTTCAGAATTTGTTTTGAAATTCATGTTATGTTTTATAGTAGATGTTTTACTCAACTACACAAAGTAATGAAGAGTAAATTTCTAGATTAAATTACCTTTTCATATTTCCCTTTTTATTTAATGCTCATTGAAAACTTATGGAGAGCCTACAGTAGGGTAGACATAGGTCACATGGAAGATCTCACTAGTGCTTAAATATAAACACTTGTATGGCCGTTACATTAGTGTTATGCAAACTCAAAGAGGATGTAGTAACCTTATCAAGATGAGTGGGGCATGACAAGGAAACTTCTAGAAAAAGGAACAATCTTTTGTACTGTGACTTGGACTGAAGGGAGAGAATCAGAGGAAAGGGACTCTTGGGAAAGAGAATGGCACATTGAAGGCCCAATGAAAGTGAATAGAATGCTTAGAAAATCATTTGAATTGAAAACTTTCTAAATACGAGATTTTATATTTTAAAATCAAATCTAGTCCAGTGCCATAGATTGTTCACATATAATAGGGTATGTAATATATATTACTGATCAGACAGGGAAGAATGAAGCAGAGCAAGAGAACATGTGACAGAAAAAGAAGATTGAATGGTAGTTTCACACTGCTTTTCACAAGACTGGAATTGAATTTAATGCCAAAGATCAAAGGGCAGGGCAAGCACTTCTATCCTGGGGTATTTATTTGTCAGTGGTTCTTTATCTTCCTGCTGCAGTATAACTAAATCAAAGGATCCTTCTCCCAGGAGCAAACCTCAGCTGTCCCAGATAATTTGATATGACAATTAAATCTCATGCTAAGTTGGTTTAATTAGGTTACTTATGGATCAACAACTGATTTTTACAGTTTTTTTATATTAACTATTTCCAACTTGTGTTCTCAACTTTGACAATTTTGGAACATTATGCAAGTGAATTAGTCACATTAGACATTAACTTTCTCATCAATAAAATGGGAAAATAATGTTTTATCTATTCTGAAATACCTTTGTGAAATATCTATCCTGAAACTCCATTCTTGATGTACTTTTTTTAAAAGATTTTTTATTTTTATTTATAATTAGAGAGAGGGGAAGGGAAAGAGAGAAACATCAATGTGTGGTTGCCTCTGGTGTGTCCCCAAGTGGGGACTTGGCCTGCAACCCAGGCATGTGCCCTGACTGGGAATCGAACCAGCAATACTTTGGTTCACAGCCCGCGCTCAATCCACTGAGATACACCAACCAGGGCTTGATGTACTTTTAAGGCAAAATAATCTGGCAATTAAACTTTATTTTTACTAACTTTTTATCATAATCTTATTGGAAGAGCTATTTTAATTCTTATTAGAGATTTTATTAATATAGCATCCTTACATGTAAGATGAAATTAGAACCAAAATATTAAGATTCTCTTAAATATTTTCACAGAGTCTCATATTTTCACTGAATTTTCAACTGAGTGATTAATTTTTTTATTTTTAAATACACCATCCTTTTTTCTATAAGCAGTATTGGTGATGCAAAATCTCAAGACAATTTATAAAATATTTTAAAAAATGGTACTGAGTTCTCAAACTGACTTTGATATTTAAGTAAACTTAGCTTATTTTTTAATTTCAATTTTAGGAATGTTTATAAACATGTTCAATTCAGCACCTACCCTTTCCACACTTTTTTGGTCACTAAGGGTTAAATAATGTTTCATTATTGCCTCTTGGATTTTCTTCCAAGCTTTTGATGCCCATCTGCAAGTTTTGTTATTGCTACTCATTTTTTTGCACTTTAACTTTATTTTTATTGTTTATGTTATCATAGTTGTCCCCATTTGCACTCACCTCCATCCAACCCCTACCCCTTTCACTCCAGACATCACCACACTTATCTGTGTCTATGGGTTATGCATGCATATTTTTCAGCTAATCTTTCACCTTCTTTCAACCAGTCTCCCTTCCCCCAACCCCTCTTGTTACAGAAAATAATTCAGAAAATAATGACTCTGGGGCGATTTGGGATAATGGAGTGAGGCTTTATTACACACAGGGACCCAGAGGAGGCAGTCTCCAAATTCTGGGCCCCGAACCTTGGCTGAGCAGGGCTTTTATTGCTCTCTGGATGCCATATCCTATGTGGCAAAAGCAGGAGGTACAGAAGCTGATGCGAAAATGACTCTAGCCTTGAGGTGTCCTTATCAGAATCTGGGTGTACAGAAGCCAAAGCAGAAGTTATGACTACCTAACCGAAACCAGACGGTTTGGCAGTTTCTAAGTAACCTAAACAAAACTCTTTCCCAGTTCCCGGTCCCTCTTCTGGGTCACTTTGTCCTAGTTGACTTTTCTTCTACACTCTGATGGCTGTCAGTCTGTTCCATATGTATATGTCTCTGTTTCTATTTTGTTCATTACATTCCTCATATAAATGAGATCATACGTTTATGTTTTACTGACTGGCTTATTTCACTTAGAATAATAATCTCCAAGTCCATCCATGCTGTTATAACAGGTAAAAGTTCCTCTTCTTTTACTGCCATGTAGTGTTCCATTTCAAAAATGTACCACAGCTTTTTTATTCACTATCAGTCCAAATTTATTTATTTTAATTAAACATTGCCCTTTTAAAAAAAAATTCAAGCACACATTAGGGATAATTAAGGAAGTTGCTAAAATTTTTATGAGTTAATAAAGAAAAATGTATTTACTTTATGGTATATCATATAGAATAAATTTAAAGGCAGTAGTAGAGCCCAGGGGAGCTGGAGAAATAGAAAGAATGATAAAATGCTCTTTGCAATTTGGGGTAGAAGGGGGATAGGTACCAAAAATAAACCTTATCAACTTGGTAATCTAATTCTCTCTTTTCTATTCTCTATTCTACTCACTAAAATAACTACCTATTTGCTTAATATATTGTATGTCAACCGCTTCATTTTCACAGTTTTATTTGGGTTAAATCACTTTAAAATATCCATTAAGTCAGCCATTATACACTGAGTTATGACTTTCAGAATTTGTTTTTTAAAGCTAATTATAAAGATTAATTAAATTGATTCACCAAAAGTGTATAACAAATAAAAGGTCTACTACAATTGATACTTATTTCAATTTTAATATTATATCATATTTATATCAGCCATACATAATTATAGGTATGATAAGAACTATAAATGACACTTTCTTACAAGGATATATTAATAATTTCAGTGAACCATGATTATTTGTTCACAGAGAGAAGGTTTAAAATGCTAATTTACATTAATTCTAACTTTTATTTTACTTGTGACTATATCCCATTCTTCTCTGATCATCCACTGATAAAATTTTTTCTAGATTAATATTTCTTGTTGCTGAGTTCATATTTCATTTTTTAAGATAGTATGAGCTTTAAAATTTGGTATTACAAGGAGACAAAAATTTCAAAGGACTCTGTACTGGGGACCAGTGTTCTGGTCTTTTCACTGATACTAATGTGATGAAAAGCTTCATATTAAATTCCTTCTTTCTGGCCTTCAGTTTCACATTTGAACAATAAGAGTCCATCTATCTCTGCCATTTTCTACTGGAGTGTCTCTAATACAATGGTATAAAGGGTTGTCATAGCTACAGAGGATTCATATTATTACTATTTTTCCTTCATTTTTTTCCAATTGAGGACCAGATCAACATAAAGAAAAAAGATATCTGGGAAAATGTGTGATAACTGAGTTTCTAAGCCATAAATAACTTTCCTTTGGACTGACAAGAACTTGACAACTATTTTCAGAGTTATATGCTTTCAAAGCTTTAAACCAAGGGTCTCTTGAAGCAAATCCAAAGCATAATGTCATTTAACTCACAATGCTGACATGTGTATGTATGTTGATGGCCTTTTTTGTTTAGCATGACACCATGAATATTTTCATGTTATTTACTATGGTTTGAAACATTATTTTTAACTACTGTCAAATATTGTCATTGTCTATATGTATTACAAACCTTTGTGTGCATTTCTGATTATTGCGTTGGGATACAGCTCTAGCAGTGAATAACAGAATCAGAAGGTAATAATTCTAAAGATAACCTTGACTGATGTGGCTCAGTGGGTTGGTCACCATCATGCAAACTGAAGATTCCCAGTCAGGGCACATGCCTGGGTTGCAGGCCAGGTACCCATTTGGGAGCTTACAAGATACAACCGATTGATGTTTCTCTCCCTCTCTCCTTCCCTTCCCCTCTCTCCAAAAATAAGTAAATATTTTTTTAAAAAATTCTAAAGACACAAGAGATGTCATGATGATTGCATCAATTTATATTCCACTCAGTGGGTTGGGAAAGGCCCTGTTTCCTTGAACCTTCAGGGATTCTGGATATTACCAATTGTATGGGCCAAGTTTCCATTGCACGTAACAGAATCCACTCCAGCTGGAAGCAGAAGAGTTCTTACCAGTTATTAGGTAATCATTAGAAAATTTGGAAGAGCTGATTGAGCTCCCAGGAATGAATTACACATCCACATCATAGAAGTGGCTCACCCAAGGAGCTGTCCTTACCTAAGACCAGAAGCTGGGAACTAGAAAGCTGTCATCTCAATTACAGGCTTCAGGCTCACAGTGCCTTTGTCATGATCCATACTATCAAAATGTATGTCTCTCCACCCCCATGAAGCTGGAATTGGACCCTGGGTGTTCTACTATGAATGCCACAGAAAATCCACATGCCTCTAAGACCTTGCTTCCTAACAGAAGCAGCAGAATTATGGCTTGTGTCTCATGATACAATTTCCTTTGTCCAAATTTCAAATGGACACATTGCTAGAGTGACTACAGAGGGCAGTCTGATCATAAATTCCTAACTGAGCAACTCATGTGGGTAGTCACATCCCAGGCTTATAGCTTCCTTAGCAAAGCTCAATCTTTACCTTAAGTGAGCTCTGCCCATTGTTCTCATGCATCTAGGATAACATACCTTTGAATTGTCAAATTAATTTTCTTTGCTAAACCCTTTGAAAGTACCAGAGCGTGAGACTACAAAACCCCTCATCGTTACCTTGTTCCCCACATACACGCTATAAATGTTCATTATTAACTTTCGTGCACCCGCCAATATAAAAGAAGCATGTGTTCCTCCATTTTGCTTTTTAGCCAATCCTAGAGATCTCTCCACTTAGCTTTCTCCTGCCTCTTTACCACCAATGAATTTCATGTACCTTCCTTACATTCTCTCCTTTGATTCTAAGTGTATAAAATAAGCTGCAAAACCACCTTCTCCATGGCATTTTTCTCTATCCCTTGAGATCTCGCTTCTGGGCATGTCTTCAAAAATTTGGCTCATATAAACTCTTAGAAAAGTTTTCTATAGGCTGGACATTTTTTGCGGACAACTCAGAACCAACTACAGAAGCAGGGTCTGCAGCTCCTTTTGTGTCTTTTTTCTTATACTTTGGTCAGAAACTGTGACAGTACACCCTGCTGGAGAATCACTGCTTTGGACCTACCTAAGCCATGGCACGTGAGAAGTGAAGTTATGTACAGGGAACCGATCAGCATGGCAATGGCGAATGTAGCCCAGTATTGACCTGGAAAACCGATCAATATGAGGCAGCACACAGGAGCCAGGTGTGCAGATCAGCTTTCCCATAGGGGATCAGGCCTGCATTGTACCTAGGCTGCTATGAGACTTGCTTTTGCTAAAACTCCCTCGCCCTGAGTTAAGACTGCAGATGTTTAATGTATATCTCTGAAGTAACTCCCTATAGTCTGTGCTAAAATGTCCCAAGGACGAAATGTAACCAAATCAATCATTTTTTATCATTCCCTTGTACTTGTAACTTTTTCTCCTTTTCTGTTATCTGTAAGAAGTAATTACTTAACTAAATCTAGAAATAATGAGAAACTTCTTTGATGTAATGCGACTGGAAACCAAAAAAAGCCTGTCCAGGCAAGGGTCAATGTGCTCTCCCCTTGAGAGAGTGGCCATGCTGTCCCTTCTTCTCCACAGGACTCGGTAGTCCATGAGAATTTCTCACATCTCATCCACAACACGCAGAGTCTGCATCATTACGAATGTTTCCCCACGTCCTCTAGGTATCCACTACCATTTGTGGGCACACCAGCTCTCTGGCAGCTTTGACTTCCAAAAGCCAGCACTTGCAGCTCTTTGTCAAAGGGCTGCCCCCCAGCCTGCTGGCACCACTACCTGTGGGTACCAAAGTACTTGGGATTTAAACTGCTGCTGCCTCCCCTCCACCCTGACATAGACTCCCAGCCCTTAACCTGAAAGGCATGGAGGCACAACTACTCAGACCCCTTGGTCCCCAGAGTCAGGACGATATAAGTCTTGTCCACAGCATCTAGAGCTCCCCTGGGGAACTGAGCCAAAGTTACTTCCTTGGACTTCACTGGATAGCACTCGCTGGGCTTCAAACCCTTCTCCTTCTACTTCCCCATCCCCCTGACTGCTTTTTCTTGGAGCACTTCCTAATGGTCTCAGGACCTGCTCCTAGGACCAGACTATACTATTAGAAGGTTAAAATAGCTTTAAATAAGCTGATCTGTAATATTTACCACCCTCATTATACATATTGATTTCTTGTGGCTCCCAAACTTTGAAAACCTGATTCTTATTACCTACTTGAATAATCCCTAATAAAAAATTTGAGGATTAAAACTTTCTAAGTATTCTATTATTCTCCTTGCTCACTCATTCTACTTAAACCACCCTCCCTAAAGAAGATAGATTAAATTTTGTTTTAGTTTTATATATTGATTAATTTGAGAGAGAGAGATTTAGTGTTCCACTTATTTATGCATTCATTGGTTGTTGTATGTGCCCTGACCTGGGATCAAATTCAATCTTGGCATATCGGGACGATGTTCTAACCAACTGAGTTACATGGCTAGTGTAGAAGATACAGTTTTAAAGAGGCAATATTCTTAAAAGAGAATTGGCTTGTGAATGTTATTATTGAATCTTCTATTATTGTCATATGGTAGACCAAGAAAAAATTACCAGACCTGGAAAATAGAGGATTCAAATAGCATAAGGAGCTTTTGTATAATTTTAATGTAGAGGTATTAGTACTTCTTGCCTGCTCCTTCCTTCCTTCCTTCCTTCCTTCCTTCCTTCCTTCCTTCCTTCCTTCCTTCCTTCCTCCATCTATGGGTTAGGCAGCACCCTAAATAAAATATTTTTTTACCCTCAAAGAACTCACTGTAAGAAGATAGTCATGTAAATGCAATAAAACATGGCATAGTTTAATAGTGAAAGTGAATAGAAGGAAAGTCCTCTTTTCTAATTAGCTTGATCTTCAACACAGCAAAATTTCTCCATCCCAAAGGAAGCTGTTTAAGCATACGTTGAAACCCATTGTATGGCATCTGTCACTTAGTTTTCACACCCACCTACAGTGGTCCTTATATGTTCTCTCATGGAACTGGACTCTCCTCTCCAAAAGTGGAAGATGCAAGCATGTACATGATGAAAGGATAAATTTAAAGTATCTGGTAATGTAACAGGTTGCAGCCAAGGGGGGGGGCGGTGTGCGAATAGGGATTTGGAGTGGGGTCCAGAACTCAAGGTGTCCAGGAAATATTAGGAAAATATATAGGATGTCCTCACCACCCCACAAGGCTGAGCTGGGGGATGGGACAGATAGAGCAGGGCCATTGGGAGCTAAGTTGTATAGCAACAGCTTTGCAGCTAACCTCTGGCATGGTCATTTAACATATCTATAACCTTTAACTGGTTTCAGAGATGTGTTAAATAGCTCTGGCCAAGCTTTGAGGCAGGGGAATGGAAGCAACTTCCACCCAAGATGTAACTGGGATGTAGTTCCCCATGGTTAACAGCGCCTGTGTGAGAGCTTGGAGAAGATTGGCTCCATGCCATGGGGCCACACCTGCCCAGACTCACTATGGCAGCCCAGTAAAGCTGGAAGGATACGGGAGTGCTGGCAAGTGTAGCCAATTGTAGGAGGAGTCGGAAATGGGACTGCAGAGGAAGATTGGCACTGGGATTTAAACTCAGGCGCAGCAGCCATATGAGGGGAGAAACACTTGGTTTTTGCGGAGTGGGGACTTTGCAGCTTTGGGGTGCTCCCATTTGACACATGGCTTAGGAAGCAGGAGAGACTTTGCCTGGAAGAAAAGGGATGAAAGGACTCTTGCTGGTGGGCTATGTGAAGGTGCCACATGGCTTTGGATTAACTGGAGATCATGGTGGAGACACAGCTGATGATGCTGGGAGCCTGAATCACGGACTTCTTCTTTTCCTGAGATACGGTACCCCAGACTAGGGCAGAGAAAGAAGGAAGGAATGTGTGCATCTGTGGGTATTCTAAAGGACTTTAGCATTTTAATGAAGACATTAAGTCACTACTCTAAGTCTGTATAGCCTTTAAATAAATATTCCCTTCTCTTTTCACAAATCTCTGGCACTCAGAGACATCTTTCCTCTGGCGGTGGGCACAGTGAACCTAGTGGGGGTTTCTTCTGGTAATAGTATGTTGTACAACACCCCCCCTCCTTGCCTTGGGTCTGTTCTGTAACAGTAATAGAAAAAGAGAGAGGAAAACAGCAGTTTGGGATAATCCCTAGATCTAGCCTCCAATTTTATACTGAACAGTCTTTGCATGGTGTTTTTTCAATGCAATATAGTTCAACAAAATAAATAAATAAAAGCAACCCAAATCTTTATTTAGTCTGATAGTGCCCAAGTGACATAACAAGAAAGTACTTTGTTAATTCAAAGACTTTTTCAATATCTTCTTTGGGCACGTGAACTAGGAATGCAGAAGGAGAGTGAGGGAGAGGCAGTGAGTTGAACATATAAGTATGTGCTGAGTTAAGTGGTCCCTCTCCCTAAATGAAAAAGAAAAGATAGTTTATAGGGTAATGATCGTCTACTAGAAGCTTAATAACAAAGTAGTAAATGCATGGGCTTAGAAGGCAAGCAGAGATCTGTCTCCCCCTTTCACTAGCTATTGGTTTTGGGGGAGTTACTTATTACCTGTTTAATACTACTTTTAAATCTGCAAAATGCAGATTATTAACAGGTTGTATTGTGTCCTTTAGAAATTCATATGTCAAAGTCTTAGCCCTCAGGACTTCAGAGCATGACTTATTTGGGCATAGAATAATTGCAGATGGAATTAGATAATTTAAAATAAGATCATATTAGAGTAAGAGGATCCTTAATCCAACACAAATTTGGACACAGACATGCACACAGGGAGAATGATACATGAAGATGAAGGGAAAGAGCAGAGAGATGCTTCTAAAAGCCAAGGATCCAACCCTTGATTTCAGACTTCCAGGCTTCCAGACCTTGGTGATGGTGAATTTCTGTTGTTGGAGTTACCCAGTCCAAGTATCCAGTGGTACTTTGTTACAGAAACCCTTGTGAACTAATACACATATTAAAATCGTTATCAACCCCATGTTACGAATGAACAACACAACCATACTTGGAGTGATAGCAGAAAAGAATTAATTTAAGCAACTTTGGAAAAGAGTATTTTTGACTATATATTTATTCTAAGGCCAAGGAAAAAAAAAGTGAGCACAAATATTGAAGTGGCTGATTCCAAGGCTAGGGCAAGGACAGTACCAGATGCATGTGAAACAGAAAATAGGAACTACACACACACACACACACACACAAAAGATGAAATAGGTCCAAAGGGCAAAGGAGCCCATTTGAAGAGGGTTCAATAGTCAATCTGAGCAAGAAAATTTGAGCAAGAAATTTAATATTGAGTATTGGATTACAACTTAGAGAATAAAGTAAGAACCATGAATTCATACTGATACAAATAAATAATTACAGAGACAAGGACAAGCTCTTCTTTGGAGTAGAATTCCAACTAGTAAATGAAAATAGAATAAACATATTTGGCAAACACTATGGCAATAACTTTCTAGGTAAGAGTCATAAATGGAAGCTAGAATGAGTGGGTAAAACACCATATGGAATGGGGTATTGCTTTTGTCTCAAAGACGAAGAAAGCTGGTAGACATCACCCTAAAGCAGTGATGGACATGAATATCATCAGAAATGGGACAAACATCGTGTCCCTCCTAATATGAGGCACTGAAAAGGACACAGCATCACTTCTTTGGAATTGTTAATAAAAGCATGTAAGTTGAATTTAATCATCAGGATACCTCAGCCAAACCCCAAATGAAGGCTGTTCTACAAGATAACCAGTCAGTTATCCTCATAAATTGTCAAGGTCACAAGAGACAAAAGACTGAGAAACTGCTCCAGATTAAAGGAGGCAAAGGAGATTTGACAGCTAAATGCACAGAAAAGAGATGTTAGTTGGACAGCTGATGAGATTTGAATAAGGTCTATGAATTAGATAATAATATTGTATCAGTGTTAATCTCTTGGCCTTTATCACTGTATTGTGGTTATATAAGATGTCAACATTTAAGGAATCTGTATAAAAGACATACAAAAATTCTTTGTTCTATTTCTGCAATTTATTTAAATCTGGCAAAATAATTATCAGTCTTTGAAGGCTTGGGTTGCCTCACTCCAGCAGACAAAATCCTCTTGGTAACGCATTGTAAGATTTTGTACCAGGTTGCTTCTGGATGTGCCAAATTCTGGAAGTGCAGGCCAAGCCCGCTACAGCTGTCTTTGCTTTGCCATCACAGATTTTTCCAGGCAAGAGTCAGGCAGCAGTCTACGGACCCATCGAAACTCCTGGGGACACAGATCAAGCTTTCCAGAACTCTCTCTCCACCCTTTGCTCCACTTCATGGTAGCACTGAGGCTAGTGGAGGTAAGGGTAGGGAATAAATAGCCTTCACTTCTAGGCCAACAACACCTTTCAAGGAGCTCTCTTCTCTCTTGGGTGACTCTCTTGGTTGCTTTTCACTAGTCTGTGTGATGGACTGATTTAGCTATCCCAGTAAATTGCATATGAATAGTGCACTTTGTCATGTGATTTGAAGGCTGAAACCAGAGCTTGAGAAAGTGGTTAAAATGCAATTAACGTCCTGTAACATCTGCAACTGAAAACATTCTCAAACATGTTTCAAATGAAAAGGAAATGGTGGCATTCCCTATCAATCCTTTCCTTTGTTTTGCTTAAAGAGGTTCAATGGTACCCTTGTAAGGAATTGGTTCAAACATTTCTGAAAGTGAATGGAACTGAGGAGCTGCCTGCCAGCTCACCTCTTGTTTAGAGACAATAGATGGTGAATTTCAGCAAGGTTGATATAAAATAACATTATATATAAGAAACCATCTTTGCAATCAAATAATTTACCTAAAAAAGGAGATTCTCTGTAAGACATTAATTATACCCAAATGTATCAGGTGGTGTTTTATTCAAGGCAGAGCTATGTATTGGTTTACTTTGTGCTTTGGGATAGAAAGAGCATTATTTTCACCCTATTCCTTTTTACTGTCTGATAATAGATTAATCTTAATGACACTTTCATTCAAAGATCTTCAATGGCTATTCAACTATAGAAATCTTTAATCTGGCATTTAAGGGTCTTCCATGTTATAGTTCTAGTTTTATTTTCACAGTTTTTTGAACTCTAATTTGGTGTAACCTCGGGCACAACAATGACTTGCTAGTCCCCTGCATGCATTTTGCTTCATTTTATTTGCTCATATCCTTTCCTTTGGTTAAAACATGGTTTCCCTCCATTGATGCTTCAGGAGTCAGTTCAAACGCTACCTTCTCTGAAAGGCCTTATTTGTTCATAATTGTTGAAGCTGGGTGATTGGAACAGGGGTGCTCATCATAACATTCTTTCTATTTTTGTACATGCTTGAAAATTTCCATCACAAAATGTATTAACAAATGAAAAAATAAGTAAAACCTAGATTTAAAAAAAAAAGTATATATGTTCATTTTATGGACTGTGATACAACTCCTAAAAAGAACACAGTGGGCCTTTATGTAGTATCATGGGAAGATATCTAAACAACATGAAATTAGGAAAAGAAGTTGCAGAACAATTGCTGTGGTCTGAATGTTTGTGTCCCTCCCCCCAAATTTCTACACTGAGATCCTAACCCCCAAAGGTGATGGTATTAGCAGATGCAGCCTTTGAGAAGTAATGAGGCCAAGAGGATGGAGTCCTCACAAATGGGATTAATGCTCGTACAAAAGAGAGCCCACAGAGATTCCCTTCCACCAGCTGATTATACACCCGAGTCTGCACCCTAGAAGACAGCCCTCACCTGACCATGCCAGCACTCTGATCTTGGATTCCCAACCCCCAAAACTGTGAGAAAGAAATTTCTGTTGTTGCTAAGATGTGGTATTTTGTTCTAGCCCCCCAAACAGACTGAGAAGGTGATATGACCCTATTTACATAAACAATGAAAAGACTCATTTATGTGTACATATATTTGTAAGTAAATTCCTGCCCTTTTACTATTCAAGTCCACTTCTCTGGAATACTTTTAGATATCCTGAGGATATATGTACCAAGATACTGATTAAGTCGGCATGTGTTTTGGAGCTAGAAAACTGTGTCATCACGTCATCCCTTTGGGCACCTTACTCCTCTCCACTGGTTTCCTTGTCTGCAAAGTGGGGATAGACACACATATTGTGTGTATACAGCCTTTTGAGTTACCCAGGTCTGGTTCCTGCCCTGTTCATAAAGAGGCTGACTCGGTCTCTTTTTGGCCCCCCAAATGACAAAAAGGCAAGGGGTTTCACTTTAGAGATGTTTCCTCAGAAAGAACAGAGCTATAAAAACAGAGTTGAGTAAGTCAGGCCAGCAGCTACAGCCTTTCTCTCCAACGAATAATAATCTGGAGTCCACTCTGGTGCCTGAAGCTTTAACTTTGGAAAAACAATACACTGTAGAGCCCAGGCCTTCAGACAAGTCTAAATCTGACGTGGTTAAGCCTGTTTAGGACCTGGGAGGGATGAGGGGCACGAGAGAAAGGTGAACTGAGCTGCTCTTGGTGTTACAACCGGCCCGCCCTGTATTCATCATACAAACTGAGGGCTATCGTCGCCATTTTGCAGGGTGGGCTATGCAGGCTCCAGGCGCCAGGGGCCCCCGTAGCTGAGCAGCACGTGGAAAACTTGAGAGCGGTGGAGGCGCGAGCTACCAGGGGAAAGCAAGCTTGTGCACCAGAGTAGGCAGCCAAGGGGTGGGGCCTGAGTACCAGTGCACATGCCCAATGGCAGCCCTCAAAGTAAGTGGAGGAGCTGGAGGGGAGAGGAAGGAGCTGTCTTGAAGAGCGCTTGCGTGGGAGGATTGCCCTGAGGGAAGGGGGGCTTACTGAGCATGCGCACTGCAACAGGACTTTGGGAGATCTCACGAGATCTTCAGGTCCTATATAAATATGCAGAGCGCGATCACTTGTCCTTTCCCTCGTGCGTTTCCGTCGTGGGTGGGTGTTCTGAGGAGTGGAAGTCGTTTACCTCAGGCCGCTTTTTCTCACACCTAATTGGGTGTTACCACACCATGGAAGGTTCTGTGGACGTGGTCATGAGCCCTCTGAGGCACCAGAACTATCTTTTCGGTACTGTAGGGGATTGGAGGGAGTTCTGACCGGGGCCTGGTGGCTTTGAGGAAAGGGGCGAGGTGGGTGGGGGGATGGGGAGCGGGAACCGGCTGAGGCCTGGGTTGTGGAAGGAAGGGAGGGAGGCCGGAGCCCTGAAGGAGTGGGAAGCAAGCTGCCGAGACCCTGCAGCATAAGGGATGGTGAACGGGCGCAGCGGGGTTGGTGGGGGGGGGGGCGCGTGGTGAGAGCTGGCAGTGTGGTGGAGGATGGATAGGAAGAAGGGGCAGCATGAACGTGAACTCTGGGGCGTGAGTGGTTGGGGGCCTAGATTCTGAGGTAAATTGGAACCAATAGGCCGAGGACTCGGTGACTGGACCACGATAGAGTTCCGGGAGTTATTTATTTTTTTTTCCTAGAGGGGTGTTGAGTTAGGCTGTTACGTGATTCTTGGCTGGGGTCATTGGTGCTGGGCCGAGGGTTGGTACAGGAGGTTGTGTGAGGCATGAGCCTTTTTTCTGGAGGAGAGAATGGGTACATCCTGGTGTTGTCCTTCAGGCCTTAAGAGTTATAGGGCCAGGAAACACCAGTGCCTTCGTTGGTTACAGGGAGAGGGGAGGTGCTGCCTGGCCCGCCAAAAAGAGGCCTGAGTGCTGGGAGCACGTGGTTGTCTCGCAGTTGGGGGTGGAAAGGGTGTGGGTACTACATCCGGGGCTCTTTGGTTACTTTTCGCTCCTGAGCTTGGCGCCCTGGGTATTCATTGGGACTGTTGGGCAGGAAATGTTAGGTGAAAAGGCTGGTGCCACCAGGGTTGTTAACGTCTTTGTTCAGGACTTAACATCTCTGAAGGCAACCCTCATTTATGGAGGCCTTTTTCAATCTCGTTGAGGGAGGTGGAAATAGCCTGCTAGGCAGACGGCAGTTGTGATGCTTTGAGAATTAAAATGACTTAACGAAGGTTGCACTTGTGGGTAAATAAAGATCAGCACTAAACCACAACCCTTGTTTCCAGAGCTGGTGCATTAATAAACGACGTTTTTTCTGGGGTGGGGGGACGACTTATGTGAGGCATCCAGCAAACAAATTTTTTATTTTTAAAGATAAGAAATGTGTTAAGGTTCAATTTGAGTCAGTAAGACCTGGTATTGTTGCAATACTACACCAGGGTTTTGGGACCCCGGGACACACACTACCTACCATAAAATGAGACCTGATTTGGTTTTCAGTAAACGTAATTGTTGAAGCTATTTCTGTGTGTTAGGCTTTTAAATAACTGCAAATTCTGCCCCAAGTTTATTTTGTTTCTTTATATACCATGTTCAGGTTTGTTCATTGAGTGATAATGTTTAAGCATCTATGTGTTAGTGACTATTAGATTATAGTTAAATGGAATCATTTAAATTAAAATTTTATTTTGATGGTATTTAAAACAACTTACTAATGGACTAGGTAACATACACTGTACTTAAAGGCTTTTATTCCTAGCCATTTTGAATAGCTGGGGATTCTGATCACTTCATATCAAGATATTTTTCTTAAACTGTGGTTTTGGAAATATTTCTTAGGATATGTCTGTTCTTGCCTTAAACATAATTTCTGAACATAATTTAACGTGCATCATTTCTGTTATTTCGAAGTGAAGTGTTGACCAGTAATAAGTTTTAGTTCTTTTACATTTGTAGTTTTTCTGTTGTAGATACAAGCTGTTCATGTAGATGTTTGTGTAATCATTCTCATTTCTAACTTTTCTTGGGAGGTTAGGTATATAATTCAGCTTTTTTAAACAGTGGGATTTTAAATAGAGGTTTGGTTTCAGATACTTGTTTTGGTTCATTTACTGAATCTTTGAGCTTGCTTATATCTGAGGATGGTAATGGTGTAGTTAAGAATGAAATAGTACATTGGGAAAGTGGACTTTAAGGCCTACATAGCCTATTACTTGATAGTTTATATTCATTTGTGTTCAAGAAATCTAGAAAGAGGCCTTCTGGTAGAATAGTGAAAAATTAGCTCAAATGTTACCTTTTTGGTTACCTACACTGAAGTTTCAGTGTTATGCATTCTCCCTGTTACAGTTTTTTTTTCTTTTTTTCATTTATAGGTTGTGAACTCCAAGCTGACAAAGATTATCACTTTAAGGTGGATAATGATGAAAATGAGCACCAATTATGCTTACAAACGGTACTTCAACTTTTCAAAATAAACTATTTAATCTTTATTTCAGCCTTAGATCCTATTTATATGGATTAATACTTAATTTTTACAATTGTATTTTTATAACTGAGTGTCATACATACCTTAAGTTCTGTGTACCTGTGATACAAAACTTGACATCTTTACAACTGCTTTGGTAATCATGTAAAAGTTGGGTGATACTGCTGTTCAACTTCTCATATTTATATACTTCAGTTGCATTAACTCCTTTAGGGAAGTGATCAATCTTTTTTGTTCCCTACAGAGACTAGTCAGTAGCCTACTGCTCAACTTGAAGGTGGTCAGTAAATGTTAGATGATCCATACTGTGGATTATAGGTGGTGGCAGGTACAGCTGTGTCATCAGCTGCATTGTTTATGCATTTGTTCAGATTTACTAAATATGAAAAATTGATTAAGGTCCTGTAAAACTTGAAGACAACATTGTGCAAATTAGTTTTCTATCAGTGGTAATAGTGAAAAGTTTGTAACGTAAGAATTTTTAGGGAATTGTAAAATAGCAGAAATTGAGGTACCATTTTTCTGTTCACAGGTCAGTTTAGGGGCTGATGCAAAGGATGAATTGCACATTGTTGAAGCAGAGGCAATGAATTATGAAGGCAATTCAATTAAAATAACACTGGCAACTTTGAAAATGTCTGTACAGCCAACGGTAAGGGCACTTAACACTGGATTATACGTCAAGGTCTAATTCTGTTTCATTAGGGTAGGTGTCATTTGGGTCACACGGGGGAGATGGGGAATTTGGTTCAGGGCTTGTAGTCACAGCTGCATTATCTGTTGCTGTGGGGTTGAATGATGAACACTTAAACACAGTGGTTGTTTGTGTGTAGGGTGGAAAACTGGGTTCATTGGTTTATTTGGTTTATGGATTTGCCTATCATCATGTTAACACAAACATTTGTGAGCAGGTTTCATACCAAGCATTTAACTTAACCTTTTTAGGTTTCCCTTGGGGGCTTTGAAGTAACACCACCTGTGGTCTTACGTTTGAAGTGTGGTTCAGGGCCTGTGCATATTAGTGGACAGCACTTAGTAGGTATGTTATTTTTATTTGTTACACTGTTTATTAACTTTTATGCAGTTATTTTGTCCCCACTGGACTACTGTTTTTGTAGTACATTTAAATGGGAATCTAGTGATTTATAACTAAAAGAGCCTAGTATTTTACATTTAAAACCTAGTAATGAGTATTAGGCCCCTAAATTCCTTTTTATAAAGTTTGTTGTTTGCTGTATTTTTTCCTTAATAGAATCTGTTTTTGAATACTCTCCACTGTATATTTGCACCCTTTCTTCTGAGTACTTGCTTCTTGGTAGAGATTTAATAGTAGCTAATACAGAATTTAATTTTAGCTGTGGAGGAAGATGCAGAGTCAGAAGAGGAGGAAGAGGATGTGAAACTCGTAAATGTGTCTGAGAAGCGTTCTGCCCCTGGAGGTGGTAGCAAGGTTCCACAGGTATAGATGTAATTGATTAGAGATACCTTACGTTGGCCTTTAGTTTGGTGTTTAGGATCAGCACTTACGAGTTTTTTTGTTTGTTTTTGTTCTGGTTTTCTTTGTAAAGAAAAAAGTAAAACTTGCTGATAAGGAAGATGATGAAGATGACAATGACACCAATGAAGTGTAAGTATGCACTTAAAAAGTTGACATGGTTGTATGGCTAAGTTTTAAGAAAATTATTTACCAAAGTGTGCCTGCGGAACTGAGCAATAAAGGATAATTATCAGTGGCTGTCAGTTTGGGTTAAATGAGCTGAGTTAAACAGGGATATTACTGGAACTAAGTGCCATTAAAGTACTGCAGTGCATTGAAGATATTCAGGAGTATTTTCCAAATGTGTTTGATTAGGTACTTTTTTCCTGAGGAAGATTGTAATGGACATATTACTATATACTAATAAAGTCTGGTGTATCTTATGCTGAACAGTTTACAATAAATGGATTGGGTGGAAAGAGAATCTGAGTAGCTCTAGCTACATGCATTTCGTAAGTTACTTTTGATCTCCCCTTTACCCCTCCCCCAAAAAAGATTTTTGCCCATGGGTCTCTGGTTCTTTCTGAGAAAATTTTAAAGAATAGAATTTTCATGGAGAATTTAAAATTTGGTTGGAAACAAGATTTGGTATGTTTTTTAACCTAAGTCAGGCTGTGCTAGCTTCAGGCACACTGGAATAAAATGCTGCTCATAACTGGTCTTTCTTATGTGCAGTCGTATCAATAACTTTTAATATGTTGAATTTTTAACGGTCCATCCACTTTTGTCACTGAATTCCCAGATTGATCCATATGTATTTATTGAAAACATTTAAATAAAATCTAAGAAAGATTCTGAGAGAACACATTAGTTAATGCTTGCTTGTGGAAGTCAGGTTTTCAGTTAACTCCTCTGGCCAAGCAGGTATTTGTTTTTAAAAAGCGCTTTGATCATGACAAAACATGCAGCAAATAAGAAAAGGATGAAAGAGTTTAATCCTTAAAAAAAAACTCACGTCAAACTTACAAACCCAACATAATGGGTATTGTTGCTACTTTTAGAATATTTGCCACTAGTAAAAATTAAAACAATATACCAAGAGGGGAATGGAAAATGGGTGCAGGGCATAAATGAGAAATCTGGATGATATGTGGTGTTTATTTTGGCTTGAGTTTATTTAGTTTTTGGTGATTTCAAGTTAGCTTTATATATATATATGTATGTTTACAAGTGAATGTCCAATAGCACAAAAGTTACTTAAGATTTTGGCAACAGTACTTTCCAGGAAAGCTTTAGAAAGTAGGACCTGAGTAGTATCTTGATTCTGCTTGGGCTTTGGAAGATTTCCTGTCTTTAAAATGGGGGTGAGTTTTGATATAACCACAATGTAAGATAATTATAATGTGAGAAGATAGTAATGTCTTTCTAAGGTATTTTTAAGTTAGAAAGAATGAAAAGTATAGATGTTGTTAAGGTTCAACTCAGTCTTCATGTAAGGAGAAAGGGTAGGCAGATATATGCATGAGGAGGGACAGTTAATGGATGCCTTGAGGATAACAAGTCTTAGGAAAAAAGAAAATTCCACTGATCTGATTGCAGTGAAAATACAAAGAAATATCCCCAGGTTCGTTACTTGAAATAATTAGTGGAAATTGTAAGCCATAGTCCTAGAAGACATGGAACACACAAGATAGAACCTAGTGGGTTCTGTTTTAGGGATGGATAGGTACATTGTGGGGTTAGTTGACTGCTAGTGTTGTCAGCAAGAAAAGCTGAATACCATTTAGTCAGGGGTGTGTGACCCACAGGGCATAGGCAGCCCATCACAAAGCCGTAAATTGACTTAAAACATTACAAGATTTATTTGCAGTGTCATGTGAAATAAGTATACATACACTCTCATTATCCGTACATATGCGTGGTTTTCCAACAGTGTGCAGCTCCCAGTGTGTGTTGCCTTCCAAATGTATCAGTAGAATTGACACCATCAGATATTACATGTGCTTGTGATTGCAAAGTTAGCCATTTAATGTTACTTAGAAGTCAGGGAAGCATTCTCATTTGATTTTATTAAAGGTACCTCCACACCTCAGCAGTGCATCACAAATTGCCCACCATGGTTTACGATCATCCCTCTGCCTCACCCTGCATCAGTAGCCAAGAGGGGTTCTGGAAGGGCCCAAACCTTGCTTTTTATTTCCCTGTCAATTTTCATAAGAGTGAAGTCCCTTATCTATGATTTTTTTTTTAATTCCAGCATGGCTTCTACAATGTCTCAAAAGAAAAAAGAACCCCCCAAAAGAAAAATTACACCTGAAGGAAGATTGTTCAATGAAAAGTGGACAGATGACTACTTTTTTGTTGAGGCCAATAGTAAGGCACTCTGTTTAATTTGTAGGGAATTTGTGCAAGTTTTTGAAGATTATAATTTGAAAAGACATTATATGCAAAAACATGCTGCCAAATTCAATGTGTATGAAGGATTGCGTCGTAAGGACAAAATAGCAGAACTGAAAAAATGTCTGTCTTCTCAACAAACATTTTTTCAAAAAGTTACAACTCAGGCAGATTCCATTGTAAAAGCTAGTTTTGTGATAGCATATTTAATAGCAAAAAAATCAAAACCATTTACTGATGGTGAGTTTATTAAGCAATGTATAGAAAGTGTGGCAGGCATAATTTGCCCTGAAAAAAAGAGGGATATTTCTAAAATCAGTTTGTCTCACCAGACCATAGCCAGGCATATTGAAGAAATTGGAAAATCAATTGAAAGAAGTTTGGAGAGGAAAGCTACTAATTTTAAATTTTATGCTTTGGCGCTGGTTGATAGCACTGATACTATAGATACGGCTCATCTTGCCATTTTTATTAGAGGTATTGATGATGAATATAATGTCACTGAAGAATTGGCTGCTTTAGTGCCATTAAAAGACACAACTAAATCAAGAGATTTATATGAAGCAGTAAAAACTATGTTAAAGCAATTTTCTTTGTCAGTTGTCAACATATCTGGTATAGTTACTGACGGTGTCCCAGCAATGATAGGTAAAAGAGAGGGACTCGTGAAATTAATAGAAGACGATGCAATTGCCGCTCAAAACTCACATTTGATGAAGTATCATTGCATAGTACATCAAGAAAATTTATGCACAAAAGCTTTAAAAATGGATAACGTCATGCAAATCATCATCAAGACTGTGAATTTCATAAGAGCCAAGGGATTGAATCATCACCAGTTCCAGGAATTCCTTAAAAGTATCGATGCAGACTATGGTGACATTTATTTTTCAGGAGTAAGATGGCTAAGTCGAAGCCAAATGTTGAAAAGATTTTATGATTTGCGACATGTTATCAAATCGTTTATGGTATCAAAGAACAAGTTTGTACCTGAACTTGATGATGAAAACTGGCTAACAGATTTAGCATTTTTAGTGGATTTAACTGCTCATTTAAATGAGTTAAATATGCGCCTTCAAGGTGAAAACCAACTTATCAATACCATGTTTCAAACCATAATAGCATTCCAAATGAAACTGAAATTATGGCAAGCTCAAATTAAGGCAAACAATTTTATGCATTTTGACACATTGGCTAAACACAGTCCTGTGAACAGTGAAAAATATGCAGCCTTGATTTTTGATCTGATACAAGAATTTGAAAATAGATTTCAAGATTTTCATGAAAATAATCAATATTTTGCTATATTTGCAACTCCATTTTCAGTTGATATAAATATGTTACCTGCCAGTTTTCAAATGGAATGCGTAGAGCTGCAATCTGACATTCAACTTAAAGAAAAATTTGATCGTGTCTCCTTACTGGACTTTTATAGGTCCTATCTTCCCAGAGACAAATATCCCTTGCTTCACAGTCATGCCTTATTCATGTCATCGTTATTTGGCAGCACCTACATTTGCAAGCAATTGTTTTCAAGAATGAAACACATTAAGAGTAAAATTAGGGCCAAAATATCTGATAAGCACCTTGAGAACTCACTGAAAATAGCAACTACTTCTATCAGACCAGATATTGATGCACTAGTTTCTCAAATACAATGTCAAACATCCCACTAGTTTAATGTTGCCCTCTTTTGCAATCAAAAAACGACATTTATTACTTAGTTATATACATTCTCTATATTAGTGATGACAAACTGAGGGCCTTTTGACTATTTTAAAAGATTGCCAAAAGGACTGCTGCATAATTAGGGTTATTATGTGAGGACTTTTTTGCTTATCTGTGGTGGCAGATAACCACAAATATTATTCAGGCCTTTTTTCTTACCAGTTTTCATTAGTGTTTGTGTATGTAATGTGTGGCCCAAGACAACTCTTCTTATACTAGCTGGGGCCCAGAGTTGCCTATAGGTTGGACTCCTGTGCTTTAAACGCTTGAAATCTTACATAAACACATAACTACCAGTTATTGACAGTTAAGGGAAAAAAATCCCAAGAGCAGTTAATGTTAAAGTCAAGGGTCAATAGTAGTTGGGTGGGGGGGGGACGACATGGGACATTTGTATAAGAAAAAGTCCCTTTAGTTAATGTATGTAGCTTGTATGCATTTTGAGGTATTATGATACGGTAATCATACCAACTAAACCTTAAAGTACTCTTGGAAATTTGTGAAAAGGTAATCCTATCCAACCTCAACTACAAAGGAAAAAAAGTTAAAACCAGAATACTAAGGAAAACCAATATATAGATGAGGGAGAGAGTCCTCAGCTAGTCTCCCTATTGGACTGAACTTAGACACCTCTGACATGAGCATAGGGTCATGAAATTATGCCATCTGTACTCATATTTCTCATTTGTCAGGTTTCCATGTTATTTACATAGTCAGGGTCTTCAAAAGAGTTCAGTCATTTTTTTCCACAAATATCTAAGTACCAGTATGTGCAGGCCTTGTCCTCAGGGCTAAAGATACAATAGTGAATGCGATAAAGACGCCTCCACCCAGGGGGTTAACCTTCCAAGTCACCTTTGCCCCTACTAATGTTCAGGCTGAAGTTAAATCTGGAGAAATAAGCAGCTCTGAGTGAAGCTTGGCGTGGTAACAACATGGGCTTTAATGTCAAAGATCTTGACCAAGGCAAAACATTTGGTGATGTTGAGAATGACCACCAGTGGAATATTCCCACGTTACTTTGGAGGTGGTGATTATGGGATCTAGTCAGGCTACTCTGTACCTGTACTGGACTGTCACCTTTCTCTTAACTGCTTGCAAGTTTACAGAGATGAGGAAGGAAGGTAATCATTACTCTGATAGGAATGAAAATGGCCTCATTCTTTGTTTATATGACCCTTACAAAGTTTGTACATGGAGATCCCACTTAAATTTTCCCTAAGTTATTTTGCTGTTTGTGATATAGAGCAGACTTTTGAGTGAAGTTAGGACAGTTGACAAATGGCATTTGTCCAGTCAAGACAGCATATAAAGTTTAAACAAAGGAGTCACTCATGTTAACCAAAATGGCTTCCTGTCAGCCATGACACTGGTTCAAGAAGGAAACTAAAGTCATGTTAGACACACTTGGCAGGGTACGTAAGATATCTTCACATGTGACCAGAACAGCTGTGTCTGCAGAGCAGGACCACCCATAGATAGGCTCTTGAGACAGTCCCCATTTGCCCTCAGGGGTACCAAGATGAGACACAGAAGGTTGCATTACATGGTTTTCAAAGTGGAGCTGAATCAGGCTCCAGACCACTGCTGAGACAGCCGAGCTGCACACACTGGAGTGCTGCTCCATGCCATACTGATTTCCCTTGGCATTGGCTGCCAGAGGCTTTGCCCTGCTGGACTAGGGACTTTGCTTGCCTCATTGCCCACCTGGCTTCCAAGATTCTTCCCTTGTGGGTGCTGACAGCTCCCATACTGTGCTGTTTCCCAGAACAGCAGACTGAGAAACTGGGACTTGTCTTCATTATCTCCCAATTCTCATGTTATTACTGATTATTTCTGAGTGTTATTAGGTTAGTATAGATATGCATTAAATCTGCATTATCAAAAGCTGAGTGAACCTGCATTAATAAAATCCAAGTGAATAGCATAATCATCTATATTGGCTCCTTGTTTCTTGGTGCCAGTGTTACCTATAGGACTGGTCATACAGGTAGCTCAGTGCTTTCAGTTCTTAAGGTCCAGATCAGACACCTGAGCAGGGACTGAAGGCTGGCTTTATAGGAAAGTCTGCATAGTGAACATGCTCGTGCCAGCGATGAATCTTACCTTTTTGAAATCGTCACAATTCTAATTTTACAGTTTAATTGTGGCTATTTGTTTAAAGTTTAGCTCTATTGGTTATAAAGTCCACATGTAGAGGGTTTTTTTGTTGTTGTTCTTCCTCCCATTTTGTGTGACTAAAATATAGCCACACAAATATGTTCTATACATGAACAAAGCATTTAGAGAGGTTGTAGATTTCAGAGTGCCAAATGTAGCGAACTCACTTATACAGGGTAATCTCCATTTCTGTTGTCATGATAACATTTATGCCTATTTCTTTACCTTATTTTCATTGTATAATTATATTTTTTCAACTTTGATTTATTTTTTCTTTTAATTGTTCAAGTGCAATTGTCTAATGACATGTTTTTCAATAAAAAGAAACCTCTCTAAATAAAGAATTTAAACCCTTTCATAAGTTCATATGGTCCTTTCCTTTGTGTTATTTGGATCTTGTCAACCTGAAACCCATTACACTCTGAGAATTCGCAAAATGTCTGTTACAAATGGTATCTCATAATTTTCTCTAGAACCCAAGGACATTTTACACTTCCCTCTTATTACAGAGCTCAAGGCATAAAAAACATGCAAACAAACAAAACCAACTCAAACCTACCAGGCAGTAAAATTGACTTTTTATTTCATTCCTCTAAATTTTATTTTCACCAAGGGGTATTTTGCTCAACATAAATTCAAAAGATGCGAACAGGAACCACATGCTATGTAAGCTAGAGTAGGACCCAGGGAGTAGCTAGTCTCTGGGGAAATAAGGGGTATGTGAGTAAGGGAAATGCTCCCCTCTTCATCTCCAGCCTGTGGTCAAAGTTAGATCACATTAACGCTTGGCTCTCACCTGCTTGAGCTACATATATAGAGAGAAGACACATCTATATATGTTTGAACATACAGGCAAATGGCAACAGAACCAGAGTAATGTCTGTCTGATGTACATAAAAGCATGTAAAAATTGCCCTCAACCTGTATCTGTGTGTGTGACAAGCCCATATTTTTAAGAGATTTTTTATGTATATTCTACAGAGAAATGAAATAAGGGGTTTTGTTTAGTTGATATGATACACTTCTGAAAGTTGTACACATGTTAATATTTGGGAAACGGGCCTTGCAGGATTAAGTCCAAGCCTAGCAGCATAGTTTGTGAGGCCATTCATAACCTTGTCTCATAAATTGATTACCTACTTTGTATCATTTTCCATCTTAACCTACATTCTTTATTCTGTCCTATGCATGTGTATGTGCTATACATACAATGTCATATACATTGCATTTCTATATTTCATCAGCAGTAGACTGATTTATTCTTTTAATGGCTAAGATAATCTTACTCATCTTTGCAATCACAAGGTCTAGCAAATACTAAGAACTCAGTAACATTTTAAAAGATGAACATACTGTATTTATTTACTGTCTACCCCCTAAAATTCATCTTGTTAATGAAACATTTGCTGGAAATGTACATTCCAATATGTCTGTTGAATTTGGCACTCAACTTTTCTAATCTTTAATATTGTTACAGACTAAAACAAAGCAAGCAAAATGCTTTAGTGTAATACTCTACTAAATCTAGATGTTTAAAACGCCTATTGTAGTGTCCTATAAATTGATAGGAGCAACCTTAAATTTGATTCTTGTTTAGACTGAGAATGCAAAGCTTAATGCTGAGTGAATACACAAATGGAAAGAGATATACAGCATTGTGTTGACTGTCAACTTTTCAAGGTGATTATATACTTAAAGACTGTAATTAATTTCCCAGTGAGAATGTGCCTGAAATGACATGAAAACTGCATTCAGACATAATTTTATATAATTGCTGTTGCCTAAGAAATATTTCAGTTAGGAGCACTGTCTTTTCTAGTGCTGCTGTAACAAATCACTGCAAACTTAGTGGCCTAAAAGAACAAAAATTTGTTTTCTTAAGAGTTCTTTGGGTCAGAAGTCTGACTTAATACTGGATAAAATTCAAGATGCCAGCAGGGCTGAGTTCTTTTTTAGTATGCTAAATGAATGAATCCATTTACTTCCTTCTCCATATTCTGCAGGAGACCCACAGTTCTAGGTTAGTGACTTTCCTCATTCATCTTAAGGCCAGCAATATTGCATCTCTCTGACCATGATCAAGTGAGGTTTATCCCAAGAATATAGGTATATTTGACATCAATTAGTGTAATAAAAATATCAGTAGAATGAATAAAGGATAGAAACCTCATAATTTCAGTCAACACAAAAATTAATTAGCTATCCAATACTTTCCAGACAGATTTTAAGCCATTCTCTCATGCATGATCTGCTCTAGTCCATGAACTATCATTGAGTTAAAGACACACTTTTTAAGTGAGTCCATAGTGTCAAAATAAGATGTATTTTTATCAGAATAAAGCTAGAGAAAGAAAACCAAGCAAATCATTAACCCTATAATAGTTATACCTAGAAAATGATATTTTCATGCTCCAAACACACTATCATATTATTTGATAGTCAATTACTATGTAGAGAATGTATCTGAGAATTAAAAGTACTCAAAAATAAATACAAAATAAATTTATTGGATCAGCTTAGCCACAATACCAGACAGTAAGTTTTTGATAGCTTTAGAGTTTCAACTTTTTGAAATTTTAACTTCTGAAATTAACCAAATTAAAAGAAAACTTTTAGCAAGAGACCAATTGTTATATGTTTACAGAATCTTTTTAACAGAAATTGTTTAGACATACTAAGATCCTTAAGGGGAGTTCATTCTATATCCTTAAATCTTACTGAGGTGTCTTTAAGAAAAGTTATGAAGTCACATCCTTGTCAAACACCATATTTAAACCATTTTTCTTGACGGCATCCTGGATTTTATTTCTGCCCAGAAGCCATCACTCAATTTGAAACATTGTAAGATAATCAGAATATAAATCAGTTTTATTTAGATCCATTGAGATTGTGTTGCCTTTATATTTACAGTTATCTCATTAGCTTATCTCTTTTCTCTTGTGTTTTATTAGACAACCAGAAGACATTTAGCACCTTTAACAGTCTGCCTAGAAATCTTAGCTAGAACATTTCAGTTAATAGGTACTTTTTATATTTCCCATGTCATTGCATGAAACAGCTGAATGTTTTGTCACTGCAGGCCAAGGTCCTACAGCTCCTAATATATCTGTCCTCATTTGAAGCTCTTACTGATTCTCTCCTCAAGGGTTATTAGGATTTCGCTGTTTTTTAAGGCCATTTTAATTTTTTTCATGCTCTCTGGCCCAAAAGCCACTTCTATATATTTTAGCGTTTCTCCTGTGTCAGGTACCAAAACATCTGGTAATTATTGTTGTGTAGGATATCAGTACCGACCTTAGTGAATCAAAAACCATGTATTTCATTGTCACGTGATGGGAAGGATTGGCTCTATTAGCTAGGTGGCTCTTAACTTCGATTCTCTCAGGAAGCTGCAGTCAGATAGTGGCTGGGGCTGGAAAGTTCTAAAATCTCTCCAAATTACACAGCAGAGCTAGGAAATGAAAGACAGTTAAGGGCAGGAATATGTGGGATTGCTTGAGCACTTCTCTCTCTCATCATGTAGCCTTTGCATGTGGGTCTCTCCAGAGCCAAATGAAAACTACATTGATTTCTAAAACCTAATCAGAAGACATGAAGTGTAACTTCTGCTACATTCTATTTGTTAAAGCAGTCACAAGGCCTGCCCACATTAAAGATGGAGAAATTGGTACCATTTCTTGATTAAGGTAGTGGCAAATTCCTGGGACAGGGTAGGGAACCAGGACTATTTGGAGGCCATTTTTTGAGGTAATATACATTATTTCAATATATATACTTGAAATACATATATATTAAAATTTTCAAGCTCATGTCCTAGCTTTCATTTGTTTTCATGTCTCCAACCTTTGTCTTTATATCATAATATATTATTATATTGTATATCAATGCAACAGGATTTTTAGCCCTATGTTATTATAATTGTGTTATTCTTGAGAAATTTGTGGAGTATAAATCACTCTTCACCATCCTTATATTTGCTTTTATAAAATAATTACATGTAATAAATTCTTACATTTTAGTAACACTTAACTTTAGGAAATTTTATGCCTTCAGAGACCCAATGAAGACTAATATTTATTTCCTCAGTAACCAACACCATCTGAGATCCTCAACATATTTGCTTTCTGCCACATATTTTTCTGTGGCATTGAAATATGGCTCTAATTTTATGCTTTCCCTACTTTTCCTTTATTCCTACCCTGACAGCTTTCTTTAGTTTATAACATTTTAGCCTACTTTTTATTCTGCTTGTTTCACTTTTCTCCTTTGTGTAGTGTTATCACTGCTGATTGGATCAGAGCAGTGTGCCTTAATTTATTTTCCATTTTGATTGCTTGCTTTAAGGGCAAGCATTTGTTCTGATTACATACTTCATTATATCTGGATTTATGAATATTCTCTGGAGCAAGAAAAATGAAGTAAATGAGAGTTCATCTGTTCAGACAAATTTGGCTTCTCTCCACCATTCTAAGTAGTATAATTCTACTCCAGAAGTATCTCCATTCATTCCCATTCCTCCCTAAGACTTTTTTCCACATGGCTCATCTTTCTGATGTTTCACTTTGAAATTTAATTTGATACATGCACCAGGGATGAACATCATACAATTGCCCTACCTACACAGGATCTAAAAATATTATCACCTTGAATCTCATCAGATAAAGCTTGATGTGTTTATCTAATATCTCCTTTCAAATTTGTCAGTTTTTTGTAACAATAATATGTTGTTCCAGGCTTCACAATTATTTCTATTAACTCTTTGGTTTTAGCTTTAAGAGGCAAAGATTCCAATGTCTTGGTTCAGAATTTTCCTTCAAAGAAAAAATGCTCAATTTGATTTTTAAACCCTCACCAATTTTCTAACATGTAATCATTTTGGCTCCCAATAACCCTAGTGATAATTTAATTTGCTTCCACCATCCTAATTCTCCCTTGAATAGTACATGGTTTTGTATATAAATCATTTTGCAGGAACAAATTTTATATCACTACTTTTAGATTTTGTGTTTATAATTTCATTCAGGTTTAACTTTTTCTCAATCAAAAAATTGTTATACTCTGTAAAATGAGGACATTTGGTTCTCTTTTATCAGTTCATTGGCATAGTCTATGACTTTTTTCTCATTAAAATCATAATCAAAATCCTGCAGTCTTGGTCAGGGCTTAGAGCATTTTATTCTTTCCTTCTGTATTTGTACCTTGGTTGAAGAAAATATAAATGTCCATCCTCTTGGAAGTATTGAGAAAAGCTTCTATCTTTACCTCTTGATCTTAAATTATATGTATTTGATTGTTAAAGCTGGGGAAAAATGGTCATTAAACTTACGTGGTGTAGCCTCCTTTGGTTCTATTTTTTGGTATCTTCCTGTTTTTCAGCCTGAAATTATTCTCCAGTTATTCTGCTTTTCCACAACAGAAGCCAGCAATTCTTCCTCTTCTCTCTATGTACATGTATATAATTTCATGCCAGTGGAGAAGCTGTCAAAAGTCAGTTTTGCACCTGAAACATGTTATGTTCTTTACTTCAATTCCAGCAACAAATATCTTGGTCCTTATATCTTTCCTCTGTTTCTCAATTTGGCACCCCCCAGAGCTCCCACAGAACATTTAAATTTCTTCACATCATTAAAGGTCTACACATTATTTTTAAAGTCTATGGTCTTCACGAATTTGTATTATAACTACAGAAGGTATCCAAGCTGTTAAACTGTTTTAAAGAGAAGGGAACTGAGACATGAGAGATGAAATAACATACCAAAGTTTACATGGATGCTAAATTGCACAGTTCTGGCAAGAACCAAGATCTGACAATGTAAAATTACACCCCAGAAAAATTGAAAACCCTTAAAATGCATTCAGGTAATTGAGTTGAAGAGTGTAGTGAATTAGCCCTGGAAATCTGATTATTCATAGTTCCTCAGGTGGTAGCTGTCAAGATGTTTGACACTTTTGCCATTAGAGAGCTCTCTTGCCATTAGCAATCCCAAGGCTCCATGTCTCTCTAGACCAAGGACACTCATGCAAATAACCCACTTAATGTAAAAAAGGAAACTTTTGACCATTGTGTTCATAGGAAATGTGAAGAAACTGAAGTAGAGAAGTGTGAGCAAATCACCACTTTAGCTGTCTGAGCTGCTAAGAATCCTTCACAGTGCTAATGAGGTTTAACACTCTTTTTTCTTTGTTATTTGTCTCGCTTGTTCTACATTAGTAACTTTTTTTTACCCCATTAGAGAGGCTTGGAAATTGCTTCATGAAACAGCTATCCATCTGGTAAAAGTTCTCTCATGATTTGATTTCTGGCTGTGTAATTTTGCTTTCATGGTTCTCCATTCAGTTCAATAATCAGAAAGGTCATGAGACTAGCTCTTTCTAGGCCAGGCAGTGTTACAAAGCTAACACGATGCTGGAAATAGATTTCATCAAGTTTCACTGATACAATGACTCCGCAACGCTATTCTGTTGAATAAAAACAATTATATATGTTTTCCGAAAAAGCACATAAATGGACTGGAGATGGCCAGGAATGGGCAAAGATGAGAGTTTATTATGAACAATTAATTGACCAAAGCTACATATATTTCCACTTTGTTTAGAAACTTCTGTTTTTCATGGCTTAATGTTTAGAAATGTGTGGAATGTGTAGTTGTCAAACAGGTGTGAAGAGCATCTGCTAAGTGAAAAGTGCTGAATTGAACATGAGAAAGTAAATTGAACACCCAGTTCAGTTACAAGGAATTGGCTCCACACAAATGTGGGAGCTGGCTAAGCTGTCTCTGTAGGGCTTTTGTCCAATGCTGGAGCTTGACCCTTCTTGTGAAGGCATTCAGGAATTGATGATGGCTGTGATGTGGAGAAGATCAAGGGCAGGCTGGAATCCACAAGCATGATCTGGAACCATACAAGGACAGATTGAAGCCCACGTCCTTTCTTATTGCTTCTGTCCTGGGTAACAAGGGTTATCCTGCAGAAGCTGGCATCATTTGTCAAGTAATGCACACACAACTAGCTGAGAAGTCAGAGAAATCAAAGGAGGATCTGGAGAAAGGAGCGGCAGTTGCAGGCTCAGCTGCTGCTTCATGCTGGTTGCAGATGCATAATTAGTTCAACAAAAAATAATGTGAACTACAAATATAGCTGCCCATTCTCTTCTGCCTTGCAAATCTCACATGAATCACTTTTGTGGCCCTTTCAGCAAAGAAATAAAAGAAAAGGAATTCTGGAAAATGTATTTTAGCCTAGTCAAGTGTACGCATTACAAAGTCATCCTAACACTCTTTATTCCCAAAATGGGCATGCCCCTTCCATTAGACTGTTAGCGTGGGATGTTAAGACAATCTAGTCAGCAATAAACCTGGGTTTTGATCTTGTACTTTCTGTCCACCACATTATTTTATATGTTCCAGAGGTGAACTGCTCTTACTTTGGGCTTAGTGTGTTTAAAGACCATTTGTTTAAAAAGACTGCCCTGGCTGGTAGCTCAGTGGATTCAGCGAACCAAAGGATCGCAGTTCGATTCCCATTCAGGGCACATGTCTGGGTTGCAGGCCAGTTCCCAGCAGGGCACACACGAGAGGCAACCACACATTGATATTTCTCTCCCTCTCTCCTTCCCTTCCCCTCTAAAGATAAAATAAATAAAATCTTAAAAAAAAAAGACTTATTTTTGGTCTAAATGCTTCTCCACATTTCTCAAAATTACATGAACATTTATGGCCATTTATGAGTATGGGTCTATATCTGGATTTTCTCTTCTGTTTCATTGTTCCATGTCTATCCTTTCATCAATTCTACAGTCTTGATTGATTACTTAGTTCTTTTTTCAAAGTTATTTTAACTATTCTACTTCCTTTTTCTTATGCATTTTTAAATTAGCTTCTTGACATTTACAAAAATACCTATAACATTTTACAGTGAATTGATATACGAGTTTGGTAATATTTGATATCTTAATATTGATACTTTCAGTACATAAATGTAGTATATCTCTACATTTTTAGGCCTTAATTCTTCCATAAAGGGTTTACAGTTTTTTAACAATAAAAATATTTTGTTAGATTTATACTCAATGATTTTGGGCGGGGGGTGGTACTATTGTTAATTGTACTGTCTTATTTTTTATTTCAATTTCCAATTGTGATAGTATACAGGTATAAAATGGAGTTTAGTAAATTGATTTTTTTATCCTGTGATTTTGCATAACAGTTGGGATATTCTGTGAAGATAATCATGGCGTCTGCACAAAGAGACAGTTTTCTTTCTACCTTTCTAATTTGTGTGCCTCATATTTTCTTTTGTTTCTCATTTCACTGGCTAATTCTTTTCATACAAGGTTGAATGTGAAAGGTAAGGGAAAAACATGTTTCTGGGACATCTTTCCATGCTTGTTTGAAATGGCTTGGATGCACAACTGCTGTGTCTATTGGATATGGTGCCCTGAATTTGTGTTTGCTCACTCTGCCTGAAAATGAGAAAATCTAAACACAGTTTCCTTGCCTGGGCTTGTCGAACAAATCACACTCTTGGTCTGATATTCTTATGGCAATTGCAGCTATGTTTAGATAAATAACTAAATGTACTTTGCCTTCCCACCATCACCATCATACATTTGGTAAGATAACTGTTACTAGGGCTCCTTTTTATACATCCATTCATCAGATACTTATTAAGTGCCTATGATGCTGGACTGACCACTGGAAATACAAAAGACATACCCTGGGAACAAAGACACAAGGACAATAGATGCATCAGCAAAGTTGCTTCACCATCGACAACTGAAGGGTATCTTTTAATCCTACAAACATGCTACCACTATCTGTTTCTCTGCTGAGTGACAGTATGGAGAGTAGAGATGGACACCTTTGTTTCAGAGGGAAACATATCATGATGCTCATGAGTAACACGGATATTATTTTTCCACACTTCAAATTGTGCATTTAAGATGTGAAACTGAGTTAGAAATCTCAAGACCTTCTTCTTGAGAGACAGCACAAGCATTAAACAGATTTTATGTCTTGGTAAATAAGGGGCTGGCAGGCTCTACTCTTTTCCTTTACACTGAGAGCAGACATTTCTAATAAAGTGCACGTGTGTATTTTCCCCTTCCCAGTAAACTGCCCCCAAGCTGTCACTACCAGCCATTAGCCTCTCAGTGGGGGACGAAACTTCCCTTTATTTCTCTTGGAGTAACTGTGCCTACTGGTATAGTAGAGAGAAATGTCTTATTTGCAATCTTCCTGAAATGTTCTGGAAGATAGATAATAACACTTTTCCATAAAAGTAATTGAGCTGACTTTTGGTTTGGTTTTTAAAATTTCTAGGGGCTATATTTGAGCTGTTACTCAGTGTCTCATCACTCTATCCTAACTAAGCTTAAGATTGAATTCTAAGTAAACTCTCTTTCTCTTTCTCTGATAAATATTAGGGTTATAGTATTATTGTCTGTATATTAAGTGTTTCCAATATTCAAAGAATTTTTATGCCTCTGGTTATATTTGGTACTTCGTGCATATATCATTTCCTTAGAGATACCTTCTTTGACAACCCTGTGGGTGAAGTATTTTCTATGCCTCTCTCTGCTGTGTTTTTCTTCAGAGGACATGGCATTCTACACATTCATTTGTTTAATTGTTTATTATTTTTCTTTGTCATTAGAATACATATTCAGGAACACAGAGAATTTTGTTTGCGAGTAAATGCAATGACTCACCTCTGCAATCAGACCAGTCAAATATTTTTAATGATTACTTGAAGTATGAAACAGTTATGGGAGACAGGCATGGCACAAGCCCCATTGTGTTGTTGAGAAAGGAAATCAGTAGGGTCTCTTCACTTACTTCAAGTATACACGCCGAAGAAACAGCTCACTCCCTCCATCTTTGCTGCCTTCTTTTTTGGGCACCTCCAAAGCTTAAGGTTATATGATACTTGTTTGTAGCTTATTCTCACTCAAATGAGGTTGCTAAGGAGATACAAGCAAATAAAATCCAATACAGCTTAGTATTTAGGAAAAAAAAAACTGTTTGATAGACAGAGAAATCTGAAAAGAATTCAGTCATTAACTTTTTAACTAGTCTTAACTAGTAAGAAACTAGTACACTTATGACCAGCCTTGGCACAAAGGGCCTGTACAAGGGCACAAGGGACTCGTTCAAGTTGCTGTCTGGAATGCTCATGGCTCAGGACAGTTCTAAAACAAGCCTTTCAGAGACTTTCATTTAGTCTTGATTACTCATCGATTAATTCTCTAAAATCAGTTTTTATTTTATTTGTGTGACACCTATTATCACAAAAATTGTAATTAAAATTATCCTTAATGACCATTTAAGGGAAGTAACTAAAAATAGATACGTTCTCTTACTTTCTATTATCTACTTCAATCCCTGAAAGTTTATCCCAAGCTCTCCTGCTTTAAAACAATCATTTTCATTTAAAGCAATTCATATTTCAATATTAAACTTGCAGAATTCTGAGAAGTAATGAATGATAAAAGAGGATTTTCACATATACTTAAGATTCATTTAAAATAGCAGCACATCTGCTTTTATGAATATGTAAACAGTCATATGTTTTCCAGCTGCTTGAAGTGTATAAATATTAAGGTGCTAATGTGTTTGACATGAATTTTTGAATTTCTGGCTCTGTTGGAACTCTCAAGGACTCGGTTAAAAGCAGACAACTAAAGTTTTTTTCTTTTTCTTTAATCTGCTACTTTTAACACAACAAACTTTAAATAATCCAAAGAAGTACATAAATAAAGGGTTCATCAATGCACAGATCTCTTCTCTGACCAAACTCAATAGTCACACAACCTTATTTCTCTAAATCTGTCTAAAACACAAAATTAACCCAATATGGGCTTAAGCTCATTGTAATGACACCCAGATGCACTGTTTACTGAGAGCTCTTTCAATTTCATTACTTTCTTAGACATGGGAGGGGTGAGTGAATCACTAATGAGGCTTGGACTGTCTCTAACATATTCCTTTCCATTCTTTCTTTTGAACACTGAGAAAGAATAATAAGTTGCTTGAAAAAAATTTTTTTAAAACTGTACCCTGTGAACCACTTTCAGACAGAGATAAATGCTTTATTTACAGTGTGTACTGGCTTCCAAATTTTCAGAATAAAATACTCCTTGAAGAAACCTGAGTGTCCTTGTTCTTATACATTGACTTCAACAGAGACCAAAAACAGATTTTGAAGTTAGTAAATATCATCTTTTTTTTTTTTGTACAGATTGTCCTATGTTCATTCCTTCATGGAATTGTAGTTATAGGCCAAATCTCTAATGGAAAAAAATATTTGTACTTTCACTTACCTGGGTTCACAGGCTGCTGGGAACTACTTCACAGACATGTGAGTCCGGGGTAGTAATCACTGGGTTTGATTTTTAAATCAACTTTCCATAGGAGAAAAAAAATAAAACACACCTAAATAAATATTGACTGCATTCAAGTAATCTGCTTCTAAGGTATGTGTGTGTTTCCTTTTCACAACCCTTAAGGGTATTTTATGCACAACATTTTGCATGCCCGATAATATTTTTCTCTTATGCACTTTATTATACATGTCATTTCTAATGCATTGTCTGTTCTAATTACCAACTGTAGACTCCAGAGCTAACTTTGAGTGATATTTTGCATTGTCCTAAAACCAAGCCTACCCATAAATGACAAATATATAACACAACCCACAAAATTCTTATGAACAGGATTCAAATTCAGCTTCCAAAACAAACACAAATGGAAATTCCAAAAATACTTTGAGCCAAAGTGACATTACTCATGTGCATATTTAAGTTCAAGTATATATATACACCAAGAAATTCATAGAAATGCAGCAAGGATCTCTTTATTCAGTTGCTTTTCAGCAATCTCAAACCTCTGAAAATACAACCCAGCAAACATTTATTTCTCCTTGCAGTGCCAGGATAAGGTCTAAGTAGCAAATATAGAGTCCCAGCTTTCAAAAAGTTTAAAGTTTAGCCAAAGAGATAAACATCAAAGATGCATATTATATAAATAATTATCAAATGATTACTCACTAGCATCATATCTCTAGTTATTTGGTATATGTGGCCCTGGGCAAGCTGTTTAAATTGGGTGACTGTCAGTTTTCATATATGTAAAGCAGAAATTATAAAACATAGTTAGCAAGATTTGCTTTAAGATTAAAGATATGTGTATTGATATATGGTAGACACTCATCAAAGTGTTAAAACATTTTATTACTAGCTGTATTTTTAAGTATTGGGGAGAATCATTAGTCACTATTAGTTTAATAGAAAATATGTATTTGTAATATTTTTACTAATTGTTACAATTATAGGTATTACCTATAATTGTAACAATTAGTAAAAATATACTAATTTTATAGTAATATTTAATAATTATTATTCCATATTCTACATGATCCAGAGCCCATATAAACATACTCACTCTGCTGCTTATAAATACATATTACAAATATGTATTTGTAATACCTATAATTGTAATAATTAGTAAAAATATACTAACTTTATAGTAATATTTAACAATTAATATTCCATATTCTACATGATCCAGAGCCCATATAAACACACTCACTCTGATGCTTACTCTAGGCCACAGACTGAAAATTTTCCATGTGGAAAAAGAGCCTGAACAGAACTAAAGCCAGTACTTTGGTCTCCTTTGGTGAAGCTCATTATAATCTAAATACAATTTAAAATAATTGCCCATTTTGAGGGAATGAGTGATACCTGGGTGATACATGCTTAAATTTATTGTTCTTTTCTTTTGTTACCCATTTTTAGACCCACAAAATTTCTCTGGTGATAAAGCTTGTCATCGGGGGGCGGGGGGAACTGGCTGAAACATGACCTCACCGATGCTCTCTCTACCTTATAACATCAGCTCTCCTGTCCGCATCAGATTTTACACTAGCAGAAAATTTCAAGTACTTTCTGAACCACTTGACCAGTTTCTTAGCATAATATATGTGAAATATTATTTAAAATCATCTGACTTTCCTACATTAAAGGCAACCTGATACTGCTGACCTGTCTTGTAATTATTTCCTGCACATTGCTCACTCTAAACTTTACTTTCATTTCCCAATGCTAGAGCATGTTTCACACAATCAACAGTTTGTCTTCCAATTGACTTCAGCGTCAGCTTCTCTGGAAACAATAGCCCCTACATTTGGGTAGCTACGTTCCCTTTAAGTCTTTTGTTCCTGAGAATGCACATTCCTGATCCAATTGCATATTCTCACAGACTCTATCTATAAATATATATTTAAAATAAATACATACTTTAAAAGCATATGCATATGTGTTTTATATGTATATGTGTAAAAATAATGTATGTATTTAAAAACCTATATAATATAATAAAATATAAATACTTTTTAAAATCTCTCTGGGGACTAGCCTATAAATACACACATATTTACCTATAGTTTATATTTAAGTCAAACTATCCTAAACACATCCTACCAATTTGATAGATATGTGTAAATTATGTAAGTCTGGTGTTAGTAAGTAGATAATACAAGTCTTCTTTCCTGGCTGGAACTCCCAGTGACAGTCAAAAAATAACAAGTTAACTTTACATAAGTTGTCCCTCTTACATGCAAAAGAGAATGAATACTGTCTAAAATGTTAGAGGCTTCTCTCAGATTCTAAAAAAGTACCTGAAAAATAAGAGTGATGGAAAATTTAAAATTAAAAAAAAAAAGAAAATTGAAAGAATTAGTTCAACCAAATGATCTAAGTGTATGTGTTGGGACTAAGAGTTCTAAATCGTGTGGTAGCTGAGCTTTTTAGCGCAACAGTGGGAGTATGAACCAAGACAGTCATTTTATTTTAAATGTCAAAAATATACAGTGCTAATGCCAATCATCACAGCAGTGGTTATAGAAATTTTGCACTTCAGAAGTGTAGCTCCACACTCTGTAACATCCGTGAGTATAACTTGCAGTCTTTCACTTGCTCACATCCCTCTATGTTTTAACCTCCTTTTATTTGTTTCCAACTAATCACTCTTGAGAAAGGGCCATCTGCTGGTCTCTTCCAATGGTCTCAAAATAACCAAATTTGGTCGTTTGACAAGTCAACTGAAAATTTTTTATTGAATACATTCTATGGTCTCAGGGTTCTGACTATAGAGTCAAACAGGGCAAGGATTCTCACTCTAAAAATACCTCTATTTAAGGAGGAACATAAAAACATGTAAATATTTATGATTCAAATCAGTGTGTTGTGTTTTGATGCCAGTGTAACATCCGATGAGACTCTAGAGGAATATCAATCAAGCAAAAAAAAGAATCTGGAGGATTTCACTGAAGATTTTGAATTTAAGGTACACTCTTGTAGAATATATTGTTTTTAGCAAATTGGCATCAGCAGTCACCTGTTCTGGAATGTTTTTATTAAAAAATTGTGTATTTATTCTTACATATTTAAAGTTTGGTCCCCTTCCAAATACTCTCCATTTGATGCAATACACCATGTGAGATTTCTTCTCTACTACTCAAAGCAGTTTTTGAGGTCATCAATTTTATGTCTTTTAGTGCTTTTGCCATTTTTTTGTTTCACCTCTTTCACATCAGCAAAACATTTCTCTTTGAGGACATTTTTCATTTGGGGAAACAAAAATTGTCACTCAGGGCAAGGAAGGGAACATAGGGAGGGTGGAACATAAGGGCCATGCTGTTTTCGGTCAAAAATTGCTGAACACTAACATGCTGTGGGCAGGTGTGCTCGTAAACCACCCATCATGAAACAGGCAAACGCATTGAAAGAGTCCAGAAAAATTCACTGAAGCTGAAAGAAGCCTCTCATGACAACGCCAGCTGGTGCACTGATACAGGTGGGTTCCTAGAACAACATTCACCTAGTGGGGGAAGCTTGTACTACAAGGGTATACCTAGGCCCATTCAAGTTGACCCATAAACATCACACTCTGTCAATAAGCATGGGGTAACCTGAACCCAAATCTGTTAACAAAATCTTTACTACAATAATCCTCCATGTCCATGGTTTACTGGTAAATTGTACTTAAGAAATAGTACCAATTTTACACAAATTGTTCCAGAAAATTTAAGAGGTAGATACGTTTACTAACTCATTCTAAAGGTTAGCATACTCTGATATCAAAACTAGACCAAGATAAGAAATTAAAATTACAGACCACTACCAAATACCAATGCAAAATTTCTTAATATACTTTAAAAAGTCATATAGGACATTGCATAAAATGGATACTGTATCAATTCCAAGTAAATTTTATCCCAGAAATACAAGTTTGTTTAACATTTGAAAATTAATTAATGTAATTTGCTATGTTAGTAGGCCAAAAAGAAATATTATTATGTGATTAGTTCAACATAAGCAGAGAAAAATCATTAGACTGGATCCAATATTTCCTGATGCAAATGCTTAGTAAACAAAAATAAATAAATAAAAGGAACTTTTCAATCCAATAAATGTATCTTTGAAAAATAGTTTACTTATACTTAATAATGAGTGACAGAATCCTTCTTTTCTAAGGTCAGGAATATGGTAAAGATGACTTTTCTAACTATTTTCTTAACATCATTCATGAGATTTTAGGTAGTAATAAGGAAAGAAATATAAATAAAATCTGATTTGGCAAAGAATAAATAAAAACTGTTTAGTGACAATCAGACAAAATGATCACTTATTTAGAAAAGTCTATAATATTCACTAAACTGAATAACCAAGTTTGTCATGGTGTTAGAGAAATTGAAATTTTAAAAATGCTAGTTTATGATAGTATGCAAATGTAATGTACTGAGATATTTCTGATAAAATATTTATAAGGCCTATACTGAAAACTACAAAGCATTGTTTATAAAAATGACCTAAGAGAAATGGAGAAACTTATCAGGTATATTAATTGCAAGAATCAATATAGTTATAATGTCAACAATTCCAAAATTGATCTATGAATCCAATGAAAATACAAGATTAGAAATTAGCAAAGTAACTCTAGAATTGGCATAAAAATATAAAGGAACTAGAATAGCTGAACCAAATTTAAAAAGGACAAAAATGGAGAAAGTGAGATTATTATAAACCTATAATAATCAAAAGAGTATATAATTATTTTTAAAATCAAGGATCAGGAGAAAATTTTTGCTGGTGATGGATATGTTCATTTTATTTAAGATGGAGATTATTTCATGGATGTTTACATATGTGTACAATTTAAATACATGTAGTTTATTGTATGTCAGTCATAGCTCAATAAATCTGTAAAACCTTGTGAGCACGTGAATATATTTTTCAGGTCTTCTTGGAAGTTTTGGAAAAGTACAGTTAAAATGATATCTTCTGAAACTTCACTTCCTTAGATTTAGTATAAACTTATAATGCTTATGTAATACATCTAGACATACAGTGACCAATGTCTTGTTCCTCACATCAAATAAGCATTTGAGCATACAGTTCTGTGAAGACAGCACTGTTTTAATGCTTGAGGCTGTACCACAATATTTATGAATGTGTGTCCAGAGAGATATTCAAATGATTGAATGAATGAATCAGCTCATCTCTCATAGTAATCAATAAATGCTTGGCTATAAGAAATCCACTTAGTTATCAACACATAATTAAACTCCTCTAAAGAGAATAGGTATAGCTGAATGATTTTCTACATCATAAATATTAGAGAACCTGGAGATCCATTTTTTCTAGTTTCTATCCTCTTAATATACCCATAAAGAACCTATGAAAAGGAGCTTAGTTTTAGGCTAAGAAAAATGTCAAACATTGAATATGTAGAATAAATCAATGAATTTTTTTGAGAATTAAAGTTTTAAAAGAACTAAAAACTAGCTAACACTACTAGAATGACTCTCTTCTTTTCCCTTTTATAGTCACCTGGTAAAACTAGGAAGTCATAAAACTAAATATCTTGACATCTTCAACAAGATTACCTGAGACAGTTTAGAATATAAAGGCTTAGAAATAATAAATAAATTGATCAGGTCGTGGTGGGTTGAATGTCAAAGCTGCAACTTGAAATAAGAACTTGTTGGCTCCAAATTCATGGTCATTTCTTCAATCACACATGTTAGTTTGGGGCAACATATGTAGGACATATTTTTTCAAACCTATGATAAACAGCTTTTAATCTTAGGCTACTAACAACAACTCATAAATGGCAGTGTCTGGTTTTGCTTTTTTTTTTTTTTTTTTTTTTTTTTTTTTTTTTTTTTTTTTTTTTTTTTTTTTTTTTTTTTTTTTTTTTTTTACTTTTAAGGGCTTTTACTTATTAGGAAGGTACAACGCATTATTTCTTTTTAAAAAAATACCCATTAGGCAGTGACTTATGACCACTTTCCTTTGTACATTGTTGACATTTAAGTCTTGGGATGAGATCAGTGCAACATTTCACGTTGAGACAGAACAGGGAAGAAAACAGAAGGCAGAAAGTGACTGGGTGGTGGGAGGAGGGAGGAGGACTGAACACAACAGGCGGAGAAATGAAGTGACTCTGGAAGTACAGAAGGATAAATCAAAAAGAGAATGAGGAAAAGCAGGCCCAAGATAATTGGGCACATTCACAAGTTTTTAAAGAAAGTCACCTTAAAAAGTTAAATATGACATACTGACATTGGATCCATCTATAACAAATATGAATTTAACTTTTTTTCCCTTCAAACTACTTTTTCTTAGTTTCAAGCAGACAATTGAGTGAGGAGACATAGAAAAGAGTGTATTTCTCAACAGTAAATTAAAGTTGTGCTTGAAATTAAGATCAATCCAGCATCCGTGATCAAAGGACTAGGGAGCCCAAGGACTAGCAGGGGCCTGGAGAACAGAGCTGCCCCAGAGCTTACTTGTGTGAACCATCTGCTGCATTCACGCTCACAGGACTAGCAGTCCTGCAGAAAGGGGCCTAAGCTGTCATCCAGTCAAGAATTATTTTATATACATGGACCAACTGAGGTCCAGGGCTCATACATTTCTGTTTCTCTTTCCATTATAACACACTAATATTTATTTATATCCAGGTCTAGCTTTCCCCTATGTAGATACAGATAGATATAACAAAGGTATAGATATGTTATGCAAAGGAAATTGATTTCATTTGTTTATCTTAACTAGTTATTTGATTCTGCAGGAAAATACAAAGTGAGCGAAGATGGGAGTGGCATCATCCTTGCTTAAAGCCTATCTGATCCCTGTTTCTTCCAAACTTTTCAATTATTGAAGATAAGTTCTTTAACCCATTGCCATCAGCCTGATAAACCCAAGGGAAGAAGAGGTTAGGATCAACTAGTCCAATGAGTAAGAGATGGATAAATTTTCTACATGTAATACCTCAAAAGGCATCCCCCTGTTTCTATGGAGTTAATATTGATTTTCAAGTGAATTGTATTGTATGCCATTAAAAAGCCCTTTAGGAAGTATCCTGGATATAAATTATGAATACATACATAGACAAGCATGGAGGTCAGAGGTCTCATGATGTTTTACTACTCATTTGCGTGTGACATTAGGGTTTTGTTTAATGTTTCTGTGCTGTGAGGTTCACTATCCACCCAACTCTGACATTCCATAATCCAGTGTAAAATGATAAGTCATCCACAGCAACATGAAGGCCCTTCTTCTCACTACTCAGGGCCCACATCTTATTCTCAAATTCAATTACCCTATCCACACTCCTTGACCTCTAGACAACCACCTTCAAATACAAACAAATGTAGCACAAACTGTGTTCTACACTATGACCAGGACTAGGACTCTTTATGCATAAAACTGGTATTATGTGCTGGTCTTTGCTCAATTCCTTAATGACTTTCGGATCATTGAGAAAGCAGATCACAATCGACAACCTAACCAAATACTATTTTGTTTTGTGGACTTATAAAGAAATTAATTCTACTTATTTATGAAGCTATTAAAGATACATCTTCATGATCATCATTGGCAACCCTATTATAAAAAGAGGGAAATATATAATCATTGGAAAATACCGTATTTTGCCATGTATAATGTGCTCCTGTGTATAATGCACACCCATGTTTTTGGCCCAAGCTTTCAGAAAAAAATTTTCATTTTAATTTTTTAGTTGAACTTTCTATTTATTTTTATTTAAAAACAAAATTGATTATTGTATTCCAGGGTATGTTGTGCATACAGATATCATTATGGCTTTCTAGAGTTACACTTTTAAACCATAAGCACAAATAAAAGAATTAAAAACACTTATATAGATACAGAACTAATACTGTCCATGTATAATGTGCCTCCTTACTTTTCCTTCAAAAATTTGGGCAAAAAAGTGTACACTATACACTGGAAATTACGGTAATAGATAAAATCAGGAAATCAAGAATAAAAATTATTTTTGGCGAGACATTGCCACAACAGATTTTTTAATTCCCCCACAAATGTTAATCTAATATATTTTCACAAAATATCTGAAAGAACATCCCATATTTTGGTTGGCAAAATGAAGCTTGAATATTGCATGTCTTCCTTTTCCTTAATGTTATTAAGTCAACAAACATTTATTGAGATCTAATATATGTAGATATCATACACTGCACTAGAAATACAAGTGTGAATAAGTTAGATTTTTTTCTTCAGGTTCAATCTATAGTAAAAGAGGCAAAACTCTAACTAGAAATCTGTACATGTTTAGGGCTAAAATCAAGTCTTTTGCAAGGTGACACTGAGAAAACAGCATGGATGGCCATTAACTCTATTTGAGAGACGAGGACAATTTCACAAAGAAACTGGTTTTTTTTAAGGGAGAGATTTTCCCCAGAAAGAGTGGACATTTCCTTGGAGGTAAGGACAGACAGCATTCCAGATGATGCTTCCACATCAGTCAGTCATTGGCTGCGGGCCGCCCTGGTGGAAGTAAAGTAGTGTGTAAACTTTCAGGCCCTTCGTGGTCTTGCAAATGGCAAAGCAGCTCCAGTAGCATAAAAGTAATCCTCCCGAGGGCCTCACAGATGTGGGTGTGAGAAGGAAAGCTGGCAAAAAGCATAAGGAAAGGAACTGAGCATGAGGGGAGCTGGACAGAGCACCAGTGGTACCTGCTGCAATAGTCATTGTAGGTTTCAATGACAAGGTAGACTTGCGCCAAGACTTGAAAGTTGAGGGAGTCAAGCAGAAGTAAAAGAGGAGAGAATTTCAATGGCGAGGAGACCGAGAGCAAAGGCATGTCATGATTTAAATAAATCCACAAATTCTTTAATACTTTTTTCAAAAACTGGTTCTAAATTCCCTTTTTCCTTAGTATGGACTGGACTATATATTTGCTGCTAATGAATCAAGTAAAACAGAAGTGATAATGTGCCATATCTGAAATGAGGGAATAAAAAACATCAAAGCTTTGTCTTGGTCTCCTTTTGGATCTGTCACTCTGAGTGAAGTCAGCTACCATGTCCCGAGGGCATCCCAACGAACATCCCTAGGGAGAGGCCCTTTGGTGGTGGACGTGGACCTCTTGCCTGCAGCCATATGAGCAGCCCATCCTGAAGCAGATGCTCCAGACCCAGCCAATCTTCCAGATGACTGAAGCCCTGGCCAGCGTTCTGACTGCAAGGTCACGGGAAGCACTGACTAGAGACAAGCCTCCCTTAAAGTCCTGACCTGAAAAATCTATGAGATTACCTAAATTTGTTGCTTTAAACCACTGAGTTTGGGGTAATTTTTTACACAGCAATAGATAATAAATACAGGCTTCAAGTGAGAGGCATGCTTAGTGTGTTCAAGAAACATCAAAATGGCTATTTTAAAATATCAAAGATTAATGTATTACCAGGAAAAAAAAGTTACAATTCTAGATTATTCTCAATTAACTATATGGTTTACAGATTTCTAATAATTTAGTCACATGTGCAAAGTCAATTTTTTCATATAAGTAACACAGTTACCAGTTCTGGCAGAACTGAATATTTTGTGGGGGGTGACCATGACTCAATTTATATTTGGTTAATACCTATTTGCACAAGACAGGGCATGCAATTGATGTCCTTGAGAGCTATTTTCTGCAAAGGCAAACAAGGCAATTGAGTTTCCTTTATTCTTTTCAATCTATTGTCTCTTGAAAACATAATATCAAGTTCACCAGGTCTGATTAAAATGAACAGGCCTTGCCCTTGCTGGTGTGGCTCAGTGGATTGAGCACCAGTCTGTGAACTGAAAGGTTGCTGGTTTGATTCGCAGGATTCCCAGTCAGGGCACATTCCTGGGCTGCAGGCCAGGTCCCCAGTTAGGGGTGTGAGAGAGGCAACTGATGGGTGTATCTCTGGCACATTGATGTTGCTCTCCCTCTCTTTCTCCCTTCCTTTCCTTCACTCTAAAAACAAATAAATAAAATTTCTCAAAAAATAAAATAAAATGAACAGGTCTCAACAAGCATGTTGCTAATTTCCTTGGAGAAAGAATAGCAAAGAGAGTGGGGTTTGAATACTTGACCTTTGCAGGTTTCATTTTTCTTTTTATTACACTTCTAATAACTAAAATAACTATTCCTAAAGCTGCCAATCAGAAGACAGAATGAAGTTGTAAAAATCTATCTTTTATTTCTGTTAGCAAATGTCCACAGGATTCATAACAAGGCAGAGCAGTTGTGGAGGGCCAATAAGAAAGAAGGCAAAATCACAGTCTTGAGATGTTAGGATATTATTTTATATATGAGAAAACTAAAAAGATACCACTGTTCTCATAATACAAATTAGAACATGCACAGCTCAGAGAAATTTCCATGAATTGAGAATTAGGGGTTAAAATGGTTGAGAAGCACTGCTTTAGAGAATGTGCATGCTTAATCAAACACACACACACACACACACACACACACACACACACACACACGATGAAAGCCTTCTATATTTGCTTACATTTTTCTTAATTCTTCAGTATAGTAGGAAAAATTATAGTGCATCAGTTTAAGTATAGCAAAGCTCCAAGTCCCTTGTGACAAGTGCAGCAAGATAAAATGTTTTTGTATAAGTCAGGCACTAAGATGAAAGAAAAGGTACGGATGTGTCTAAAAATCTTATGTACTAAATGTGTATACCACACAGCTTGCACGTGAATGATTGTTCATTATATAAATGTAGTCAATTGAAGGGATAAGGTGTTGTTAATGTGTACTGAGAATGTCTTGAAGACAGATTTCTAGCAGTATAATTCACAGAGGTAAAATTCAGCCCTCATGGAAGCATAGTTCTGAGAATTTTGTTAAATATGTACAGTCATATAAATACTCCTGCAGAAAAGATATAGAAATTTTCCATCAACTCAAGGAGTTCCCTTGTGCTTCTCAGCAATCAATCGACTCCCTCTCCTTCCATTTCTGGAAACCACTAATCTGTTTTCTTTCCCAACACTTCTGCCTTTTCTAGAATATTTTATAAATAAAAGCATGTAGTATGCTTCTGAGTCTAGCTTCTTTACCTAGCATAATGTTTTTGATATGAAATGCATATTATTGCATGTAGGTTTTTAAAAAACTTTTACTGTGGAGTAATTTAATGTATGGAAATAACTCAATAGATTTAATAAAGCTGTACAAAGCATTTTCACAAAACCTTTTTTTAAAAAAATGACATACAATAAGTTGCTTACATTTAAGAAATACAGGCAAGTTTGCCATTGGTATACTTCCATGAAAACATCACAGATCAAGATTATGAAAATACATATGATCCTGAAAAATTTTCTGATGCTCTTTTGTAATATCTCTCTTGCTTTTGCTCCATTTACAAGCATCAGCTACCTGCTTTCCCTTACTACAAAGACACTCATGTTTTCAAGACTTTCATATAAATGGAATCATAGAGTACATGGTATTTTTTAACCAGTATTTCTTACTCAGCATAACTACTTTTAGATTCACCCATATGTTTCTAGTTCATTCCATTTAATTACATGGTAGAATTCCTAGTATTTCATTGGATAGATCTACCACAATGTGTTTTTTCATGCACTTCTTAATGTGCATTTATGATATTTTCAATTTGAGGCTGTTACAAATAAAAGTGCTATAATATTTATGTACATGTATGTGTATAAACATTTGCTTTCATTTTGAGAAAGTAAGTACCTAAGAGTAGATAAGCTAGATATATGGTTGGAGAATATTTAACTTTTAAGGAGTTGATTAATTGTTTTCCAAAGTGGTAGGATCATTTTCCATATCATTCGTTAGACCGTGAGAGTTCTAAGTCCTCCATGTCCTTGCCCAAACTAGATATGGTGAGCCTTTTAAAGTTCATTCACACTTCTTTGTGTGGGGAAATATCTTATCGTGGTTTTAATTTGCATTACCCTAATGACTAATGGTGTTAAGCATTTTTCTATTCTGTTTCTTTCCTATTCATATAACTTCTTTAAGAGTCATTTAAATGTTTTATTTTTTAATTGGATTGGCTTGTTGATGTTTTACTATTATTGTTGAGATTAGAAAGTTTTATATATATTCTGGACAAAACTCCTTTATCAGATATATGATATGCAATTATTTTAATAAACATGCTTTACCCTATATAAATATAGTCATTTCAATTATTTTGTGCTTGATGCTAATATGGTATATATTTTTATGTCCTTTTACCTTTAACATAATATATATTATTATATATTATTAATTATATTATTTATATTATATATAAATATTATATTTATATTATATTATATTATTTAACATAATATACCTAAAGTGAATCTCACCCTGACTGGTGTGGCTCTGTTGGTTGGGCCAACCTTCCACAAAGTGAAAGCTTGCCAGTTTGATTCCCTGTCAGATCACATGCCTGGGTTGCAGGTTTGGTCCCCGCTTGGGGTGCATATGAGAGGTAACCAATTAAGGTTTCTCTCTCAATTTGGTTTATTTCTTCTGAAAGCATAAAGGTATCATCTTTAAAAAGCCTCACATGAGCCTGGCTGGTGTGGCTCAGTGGATTGAGCATGGGCCTCTGAACCAAATGGTCGCCACTTCAATCCCCAGTCAGGGCACATGCCTGGGTCGCAGGTCTGGTCCCCAGTAGGTGTGCAAGAGGTAACCACACAGTGATGTTTCTCTCCCTCACTTTCTCCCTTTCTCTAAAAATAAATAAATAAAATCTTTTTAAAAAAGCCTCACAAGAAATCATCCTTGGGCCTTAATTGAAAAAACAAGAATAATTAGCATTTCCATGATTTCAGATTTAGGCCAAGAATAAGGGTCTCATTCTTTGAATTGGACCATATACTCCTGATAGCTTCAACTCAACACTAAGAGTCTGCTCTTGTCTTTTTTTAGATTTCATTTTAGAAATTGGTGAGTAAGCCCTTAAATATAAGAAAGAATTTTAAAGGGACATTGAAGATTGAAGATTATCATTTCCAAAATTCTCATTCTATGCACAAGGATAATTAAGATTATACAGATTAATTTTCCCAGGGTCATGATTAATTAATGGTAAAATTTCCAATTTTAGACTCTTTCCAGTAAAATAATTATCTACCACAATTTTATCACCCGTCTCTTTTATGTCATCTTCTGTCATGAAAAGGGAACTCCTTCTTTCATACAGGCAGCATCTTTTCTCATCAAATTGGGGAGAGCAGAGTTTCAATACCAGGTAGTGACACCACTCTAGAAACTCATTATTGCTCTTTGTCCTAAATTTCCACATGGCAAGAGCTGTCATGCTTTGACAGGTGATAAAAGGCTTTACTTTTAACAGAGATTTTGATGGCATACAGATTTTCAACCTTTTTTTTCTGATAATTTTCCAAACTGTGCAGGTAACAAGGAGTTAATTTGATATATTATTCATAATATAGTCTAGGGGGATCCAGCACAGAGAAACTGATCTTGCTATTTACTTAAGTGTTTTGTATATGTGTCTAATGGCTTATTTTTTAACCAGAGATAGTGAGAGATGGACTTCTTTGGCTAATGGTGCTTTGTTCTTGGATTATATATTTGCCTGTACTGTAACCTAATGGCAGGTCTAAATTCATCCAATTACAGAAAAATATGTGTCCAGTGGTGAGAAGAAAATTTTTAAAATGAAATGGTAGAATTTGGGGGCTCTATTCAATTTTCCATTCCTTAAAAACTGTATTTTAGAAACCGATCTACCTATATTCTAAGGACTGTTAAAAGTTGGGGATAAAAATATAAACATAAAATAACCTTGGCCTTCAAAACTGAGCCTAGCACTAAAAAGGTATGTGCCAGGCACCCATAGGAGCAGATAGTTGGAAGTGCATCCTGACCTGATTCTTCAGGATCACAGACAGAAAAAGACCTGTGATGATAAAGTAGGAATTATGTTTTATTTTCTTCATTTTCTGAACTTTTTTATATAAGCTGCTAGCTCCTATGAGAACCTCTGTATGCATGATAATACAGGCTTGAAAATGCTGAGTGGAAGTTCACTCTCTCTGGGGCAGTGTTGAGAGCCTTTCCTGTGAGCCAGCCTTCGGTCCCCACTCAGATGTCTGATCCAGTCCTTAAGAACCGAAAGTGTGGAGTCACCCGTATGACCACCAGTCCTACAGGTGACACCAACATGGAGAAATAACAGGGTGACAACACAGGTAACTATCCTATTCACTTGGATCTTGTTAATGCAGGTTCACCCAGCTTTTATTAATGCAGATTTAATACAAACATATAATAACCTAATAACAATACTAATCACTCAGAAACAATCAGGAATAACATCACATGAGAGAACTGGGGGATAATGAACCCAAGTCTCAGAGTCTCTGTCTGTGGGTTAAGGGGACAGCACAGTGACCAAGAGAGCTGTCAGTGTCTTGCAAAAAAGGATCTCTGGAGCTAGGTGGGGAGTTGGGCAGACAGAGTCCTCAGTCCATCAGGGCAAAGCCTCCAGTATCTGTTGCTAAGGGATCAGCATGGCATAGAGCAGTACTTTGGTGTGTAGAGCTTGGCTATCTCAACAGTGGTCTGGAGCCTGCCTCAGTTATACCTTGAAATTGGTGTGCTCCACCCTTCCGGGTCTCTTGCTAAGTGTCTTGGCACTCCTGATGATAACAACTGGAGAATTTTTCCAGTAGCCTTTGGGTGGTACATGGCCATTCTGCTTGCTACCCTGGCAAGTGTGGCAAGTGTGGAAGTTCCCCAGGAACCCATGTATGGGTGGTCCTGCTTTGCAGAGGTGGCTATTCTGGTTGCATGTGCAGATATCTTAGGTGTGTCTCCTTGCCAGATGTATCTAGTGTGACTTAGGTAGTTTTCCTCTTGAACCAAGTGTCATGGCTGACTGGCAACCATCTTGGCTGACATGGGTGACTCCACTTTGATTTCTTTACCTTATGCTGTCTTAACTGGACCAATGCCATTTTTTTCGGTCCTGCTCTCCACAGGCAGTAATAGGTGACTTAATCCAGAAGGAAGAATATGTATTGGGTCATAAGTATGTATTTGATTTCATCAAGTTTATAAAGAACAGAATTTCAGCTCCATCCCAGAACAAGCTTGAAAGAGCCAGGAGTTTACTTAGTTCAGCTTCTTCATTTTATTGTTGATTAAACTGAAAGCCGGAGATGTACTAAGACATAGCTGATATTCCATGAAGATTCTGAGATAAAGCTTGGATTTGGACTACAAAAGTATTCATGTGTTGATCATCTTTCTGTTATATAGTATAATAGCCTTGCTTATGAAGAAAGGATGCTGATAGTTTTCTTGCCTTAAATCTTTCAGTAATGACTATCCACTATTTTTTTTAAGAAAACTTGCACTTTTTTCCTTGTGTCCACCTCTATCTAAGAGACTGGAAGTAAATCCTGCTAAGTGGGGAATTCTTTACCTAGCAATTATTTTCAGAAGAAACATCTAATATAATTCTGTCAATGTAACGTGGCAGGAAAACCTTCATGAGTGGCCTTTGGTAAAGCTTTTATTCCTGATCCCCAAAAAACGAACATGGTTTATCAGTCAGGCTTTCATCAGAGAAATAGACCAGTAAGATGTACATATGAGACTGATTGCAAAGAATCAGACTTCATAAATGTGAGAGCTGCCCAGGCAAATCCAAAAGCCACAGGGCTGGCTATCAGGAAGCGCAGGCTGGAACCTCTCAGCTGGAGCTGATGTCGCAGCCCAGAGGTGAAATTTCTTCTTCCTCTGGTGATCCTCGGGTCTATTCCAGAAGACTTTCAATTGATTGAATGAGCCCCACTCTGATTATTCAGAATAATGTCCCTTTTAAAGGTAACTGATTGTAGATGATAATCACATCTATAAAATACCTACATAGTAATACCTAGAGTAATGTTGGATGGTAAAACTGGTACTGTAGCCCTGCCAAATTGACATATAAAACTGATTATCACCCATGGGGGAAGAAAACGTCTTCTTTTTCTGATGACAGTCTTCCTACAATGCCTGGGACTTGGCCAGTTATTCTGTCACCATGGGTTAGATTAGACTGACACCCTGAAGATACCAGAAAAGGAACATGAAAAAAACCTAGATCCTCTATGATATTGTTAGGCCACTGATGTAATTAACCCAAGAGCCATTTTTATAAGGTAATAAATCTTTTCTATTTAAGCCAAGTGAATCATAATTCAGTGTTGTTGCAGCTAAGACCATCCAGTTGTACCTCATCTGTGTCATCTAGTCCCAACAAGCTCAAAAATAAGTTTAAAGGTAAAAACGCTTGTAAAATCACTAAGTATTTACCTCAAAGTTTTTTTTGTTTATGTTTGCTTGTTTTAATGAACTATATCCGTGCCCATACCAGGGAAATGAATGTGGACTCTTGCCTAATTTAAAAAGTCCACCTAACTTTCTGGTCTTGATTTAATTGTAGAATTTCGGCATGCTTTGCAGCCAGTTACTTGATTAAGGAACAATGATTTAAGGTCTTTCATTAAATAGAATATTTGTCTTTGGGGATATCTTAACTAGCTAAGTCCAAAGGCCTTCCTGTTAGCATGTGAGCTGATTTGGAAGTTAAAGTAAAGGTAAAGTTATGAAGAGTGTTAATCAGAAGTGAATATGGGAGTGACATCAGAAGAATGGTCATTCTTTATCAGTTAAGCTCCCTCCTGCTGAAACTCTCTGCAATGATATCAATACTTGAGGAAATCCTGCTGGGTAAAGTAGAAACCCTGGGCCTACACAGCAACCACAGAAAGTAGTGGTCTTTATTTCCTTCTATTGATGGACAAAGTCTGGGAATTTAAATAGCATGTACTAGTGCAATAAGTGGCAAAATCTAAACTAAAACAGGGATCTTTAAACTATTATCCATCAAGATGTTTACATATTTCCTTATTCATTTCTTATTTCCACTGTAGTAGATTTAGGGGTCAAATACCATTATCATCATTTTGACAATTAGAAAATTGCAGCTTAGAGGACTTCAGGTGTTCCAATATTGGTTCTGAGTTAATATTGGATTCTTTTTTTGTGTGTGAAAATGACCTTTCAGTGGAACAATAAACACTACAACTTTTATGCTTTTGGAGGGCTGTTCTCCTTGCCCAAGGCACCTCCTCAGGTTCATACTTCCATCTTCACATCCTACGAAAATAACTTTACTCAATGGGATCTATGACAAATGTGGAACCCTGGAGTCTGGAAAATGTAGCATCTCAAATACCATAGTGCAGAAAAGGACCTAGAAGGAAGTCAGAATTAGTGTTTAATGAGTCCATCTGCAGTCTCTTCCACATTGTTTATAATTATTTTGTATCCCAAGAGAGAAAAACACAGGAAGTACTGTATACAAAACTGCAAGTAAAAAATCTTTATTACACCCTGGAGAAAATGCATGAAATGATATAAACACCAAAAATTTATGGCTAAGTAGTTTATATTTCATTCCCTACAAGAAAATAATATTGAGCCAATTAAAATGATGTCAGTGTCAGTGATGATCATTTAATGGCATGTTGAGATGTATAATTCATGTGAATTGCACTTGTTGCTTTTGTGAAAACCATATTACTAAAGGTACCAAAACTGGTTTTAAATTTTTAAAAACTGCATGCCAATGTCAGAGGATATAGGAGTCCACAGACCCTCTCTGAGAAATGGCAGAGACCCATGGTGCTTGCAATGGGGAAGATACGGTGGTGACATGATAGGGACCATCCATCCACATTTGTGTGCAAAGTACTATCAGCAACTCTCCTGTTTGTTTTCATCTGTACCATCACCCTGCATGGTATGACACACCCATTCCTGTTCTGTTTGCATCCTGAAAGGACTTTCTCCTCTCTTATTCAGGTTTGACAGTAGCTGGCAGGCCCAAGGCAGTGGATCTTGTGCCGCATCTCTTCTTGCTCCACCTCTTGCTGACTGTACACTGCTGGGCTTCCTGTTTTAAGGTCGTGGTGTAAGGCCTGCCCAGACCTGAGTGCCCTGTGACTGCCATTACTGAAGAAAATACCAAGGTTCCAAGAGCACACAACTGGCAAGAACAGAGGCAGAACTGAACCCAACTCTGCCGATCCTGCCATATGGATGCAGGGGCAAAAGCAGATGGTCCAAAGAGCTCATTTAGGGTGGGCAGCTGGCCCCAACCCACTTCCAAGGAAGATAGAAAAGTCATTTTTCAGAAGCAATAAATAAAACTATTTTTTTCATAGATAATGTGTTCTTGCTTGTGGAAAACTTAACCAGAGAAACAAAATGAATATAAGTAATAAGTGAATTATGAAGATTACAAAATATAAACTCAATATACATTCTTGCCAAGCTTGCTTTGGATATAATCTGCAATTCTGCAAGCTCCTAGAAATAGCTGTATAGAGTCAACAGCTCATATAATCCCAGGTTTTAAATCATAGTAACATGAACAATACAAGACAAAATTATTCACACACATACTTTATGGCATATCACTATATATTAATATAATTAGCAAGGACATACAGACTATAATAAATACCCAGCATTGGCAGGACTTTGGCTAATTAAAATATATATATACACTGCCATTGCTAATGGTAACATAACACTGCTACAATCCATTTGGAGAACTACCCTACAATGGTAGATAATAAGTACTATAAGACCTCGTATGTCCTTAGAGCTAACAAATCTAGTCTAGAATATATATTCTAAAAAATTGCCACATACACCCCAACTCCTGCAAAAGATTAAAAAATCATAGAGATACATATTGTGCCTTACATTTTATAGTATAAAAAAACTGGAGATAATTGCAAGTTTCAATTTTTGGTAAATATCAATGAAAACAATGGATTGTAAAAATGGTGAAATTGTGTGACTATAAAATATTAAATATTATGGACTCTGACAGTAACTGGAGCCAAATTTAAAAAGCAATTCATTAAGAGAGTCAAATGCAAGCAGTATAGGGACATTTTTCTCCAAGAATGAAATAGGTAAGGAAGGGAATAATATTCTAGTGATTTGTAGGAGGAGAGTGACAGAAAAATGTTTAGAGAAGATAGATAGATAGATAGATAGATAGATTAGATAGATAGATAGATAGATAGATAGATAGATGGATGATAGATAAGGGATAGGTAGATGATAGAGCTGAGGCAGATTTTATAAGTCCATGCCAAACCATTTTAGAAAACACTGTGTTTTCTGGTTTGATGAGGAAAAAAATAAAACTCATGTAGGGCTTCTATTTATGCATAGCAGAATATAAGGTTTGAATGCTTAAGGATATAGAAGAAAGCCTTTAAACATAATTGTCATCTTCTAAGGAAAATCAAGGTTTTCTCAGAAATTGGCCTATGACTGTCTTTAAAAAAATAACAAAGAAGTCTGTATTTTTATATTGGGAAAACCCCTGAAGTTGAGATAAGCACATTATCTTGTACTAGGTTATTTAAATTCTCAGGTTCAGGATATTTGAAATGTGTGCTTTAAAGAAACAACTTGTGTGGTTCTCTCTGGTAAAGTGATTCTGGGAAGTTTTAGATGTTCTCTTTAAACTTCTTACTGAGTTACAAACTCTAGGATTGAGATCACCCTGAGCGGAATACAACACAGAGCACTTGACATTCATCATTCTCCCCTGACAACCCCACCTGCTCATGGTTTCTGAAGCATGTGTTAATGTAAAGTTGTTTGGTGTCTCCTTCAGATTGTTAGCAGTGTTTGTATTAATTTAGCATATTCGCTCAATACATATTTATCAAAAGCCTGCTCTGTGTGCTAGACTAGGTAGAGAAAAAATGGTTTCTTTCCTATAGGGTCAGAGATTCTTGTTGGGCAACTCACAGGCAGACAATTACAGTTGGACAGGATGTGGGCTACACCGGAGTTCTTCACACTTTTTCAGTAGGAAGAAAGGAGCATCATAGTTCATTGAGGATGATACTGAAATTTTCACAGAGGAGATTAGGCTAGAAGTGACAAGATAAGTATTGGGATGGGTGTTAAAAGCAAAAAAACCATCTGGTAAGAAAGAACAGTATAATCAAAGGCAGGGAGGCATGAGAGAAGTAATAATTTGCTAGCATGATTTCATTATTATATTTCTCATTATCTTTTATTTTTATATTATTGGAAATAGTTATGAGAAGTGATGAACAATAATGAAATAAATTTCAAGATAAATAGAATTGAAAGTGTTTCAAAATATTTAAAAAAATGGAAATCAATAAGATTTGATAATAATATGTCTTAGATTTATAAAAGAATTCAATTCTTATAGAGTGATTTCAAGAGAGAATTAGCTTTATTTTATTTTTTAAAATATATTTTATTGATTATGCTATTACAGTTATCTCATTTCTCTCCCATCATTCTCCTCCACCCTACACACCCCCTCCCACCCACATTCCCGCCTTTAGTTCATATCCATGTGTCATAAGTTCTTTAGCTTCTACATTTCCCACACTATTCTTGCCCTCCCCCTATTTCCTACCTATGGTCTATGCTACTTATTCTCTGTACCTTTTCCCCCCTCTCCTCCTCCCACTCCCCTGTTGTTAACTCTCCATGTGATCTCCATTTCTGTGTTTCTGTTCCTATTCTAGTGTTTGCTTAGTTTGCTTTTCTTTAGGTGTGGTTGTTAATATCTGTGAGTTTGCTGTCTTTTTACTGTCCTATTTTTTATCTTCTTTTTCTTAGATAAGTCCCTTTAACATTTCATAGAATAAGGGCTTGGTGATGATGAACTCCTTTAACTTGATCTTATCTGAGAAGTGCTTTATCTACCCTTCCATTCTAAATGAAAGTTTTGCTGGATAGAGCAGTCTCGGACGTAGGTCCTTGACTTTCATGACTTGGAATACTTGTTTCCAGCCCTTTTTGGCCTGTAAAGTCTCTTTTGAGAAGTCAGCTAATAGTCTGATGGGAACTCCTTTGTAGGTGACTGTCCCCTTATCCCTTGCTGCTTCTAGAATTCTCTCCTACATTTTAATCTTGGCTAATGGAATTATGATATGCCTTGGTGTGTTCCTCCTTGGGTCCAACTTCTTTGGGACTCTCTGAGCTTCCTGGACTTCCTGGAAGTCTATTTCCTTTGCCAGTTTGGGGAAGTTCTCCTTTATTTGTTCAAATAAGTTTTCCAGCTGTTGCTCTTCCTCTTCCCCTTCTGGTACCCCTATAATTCGGATGTTGGGACGTTTAAAGATGTCCTGGATGTTCCTAAGCCTCTCCTCATTTTTTTAAATTCTTGTTTCTTCATTCTTTTCTGTTTGGTTGTTTCCTCCTTCCTTCTGGTCCACTCCATTGATTTGAGTCCCAGTTTTCCTCTCATCACTATTGGTTCCCTATGCATTTTTCTTCCTTTCACTTATAGTCTGTAAGTCTTCCTTTCACCTGTAGTCTCCATTTGTTCCTCCAATTTGTGACCCAAATCAACCAGTTCTGTGAGCTTGCTAATCACCAGAGCTTTGAACTGTGCTTCTGATAGGTTGGCTACCAGTGCTATGAGCTCTGCATCTGATAGGTTGACCACCTCCTGGTGGCTCAGACGAATTAGCTCTGGGGCCCTGGTCTGTTCTCCCTTTTGAGCCATCCTCAGTTTTTTTTTTTTTTTGGTCTGGTCGCGGCTATTACATAGTGAGGGGTGAAGCCTTAGGTGTTCTCCAGGGTGGGGTAGACCAGGTGCTGGGTTGTGATGCTGGATGTGGGGGCGGGGTCTGAGAGAGAACAATGGCGCTTGTTCCACACTGTTTCACAGATCCCAGTCCCTTCAGCCTCTTTCTCCTGTGAAATTGGGCCCTTCTCATGCTGATTCCCATGTGGGTGGGCCTGCACATGCTCCAGGACCCTGTGGGTCTCCCCAACGAACTCTCCTGTGAGGCTGGGACTCCTTCCCAGAATTTCAGCCCCTAGAAGTATTTTCAATGGGTGCTTAGGCTTCACTTCCAGTTGCTGGGGCCCTGCGTCACTCAGTCTGTCTTACTGCCCATTTTTGCCTGGTTTATCTGTGCGTGAATGTGTGTCTGCGGTCCGCCGCCTTATGCACCTGGAGTGACTGCGTGCCCGGGACCACCACAGGCTTATCCCACCTCCATCCGACTCAGCCAGCTGCAGACTCCGCAGGCCACTGACTCCGTCCCCCTTACCGGTCTGGGTGGATCGTTGTTGTTGGACTCCCACACAATTCAACCTTCTCTCTGTCCTGCTTCAGTTTTCTTTTTTTTTGGTTCTATATTTTTGTTGTCCTTAATCTTGGTTGTGAGAGGAGGCACAGCATGTCCAGCTATGCCTCCATCTTGGCTGGCAGTCCTGATTTTAAATAAATATATTTTATTATTTGGGAATCCTCTAAGGAATAATGATATGCCAATCCTCATAAAAATTTAAAACCTCAAAAGAAAAAAAAAACCTTGAAAGCTAAAAAACTAGAATTGAGTGCAGTAGAACATGATTTTAATCAAGATTAATTTTAACTTTGATTTTAACTAAGGTTAAGCCTGCTTTAAGGAAATTAAGCAATTTTCCTCCATTTAATTTGCTAGACTCCAAACATTTATATTCTAGTAGTCAAGTCACACTTACAGAGTTCTAAACTGTTAGCTGGGGGGGGGGGGGAAGCTTGAAAATAGAGTGGTCTCAATACCGTAATTTGTAAATTAGAGAAAACCCTGGCAATGAAGGGAGTTTGTCCCAGTCACTGTAAGCGCTGTGTCCAGTGCGCTGCCTCACAAAATAGCCTCTGATCACCTTAGCAAGCCTTGGAGGTAGCTCTTGCAGGCACCACAACAGACCCTCAAAGAGACATGTCCAAAGAGGTTCTCTGGAACCTCTGCAAAGACATTTTGAAAATTGATCAGCCTAGGGCCTTGAGTTGAAGAAAATCCTGGATTACATAGGTGTTCCCAACGTAAACTCATCTATCCATGAAAGCAGAGAGCTTTTCCTGGATGTTGTCAGAGGGACATGCATCTGTCAGAGCCGTCAGAGAGATGCAGCTCTGACAGGTGCTGGGTTTGAGGGGAAAGGAGGCAGACGCATGCTAGAGATGTGGGAAGCCTCTAGAATCTAGAGAAAACAGGAAAAAAATCTCTCCTAGGCATCCAACAACCCTTACAACATCTTGGTTTTAAGCCTAATAAAATCTGTGCCAGACATTTAACCTACCAAACTGTGAGATAATGAATTTGTGTTATTATAAGCCACTAAATGTGTAATAATTTGTAACAGTAGCCGTTGAGGACTAATCCAGTAGATGTGATCAAACACTTTTACTGATGGAGAAATCAGGTGCTGAAATTTTTGAGTAACTTAATCCTACTACACACAATTTGTAAATGGTAGACCAGGATCATAAACGTATTTCATCGCTATTAGAAAAAAATCAGGACAAGTGTTTCTTTCCCCAAAAGAGATCTCAGTATATACTATCCTGATGATAGGTCCCAAGTATTCCTTTCAAATTTGGTTCATACCCCTGAAAAGTACACTCAGCTACTAAAGAGTTTAAACACTTCTGATCTAGATTCTATAGTTCTGATTGTTTTATAATACATGATGCAAATTAACATATTACATCTCCATTTTATAAACAACATTTCCAGAAAGTCTTTGATAGCACATAGGGCACCATGTATTTTAAAAGCATTAAGCTTAATCAGGAGCATGCTGCTCGCAAACGTTCCCTGAACTAAGCAGGTGCAGGAAGAGCTGCAGGCTGAAAACTCACCATCCAACTTTGGTTTGGAAGAGACGATACTGTTTTGAAGCCATCAGTAAGAGCTGTCTCTACTTTCAGCTTTCATTTATATGACCCTATTGAACTGAGAGGTTTTTTTTTTTAAGATTTTATTTATTTATTTTTAGACAGAGGGGAAGGGAGGGAGAAGAAGAGAAAGAGAAACATCAATGGTTATTTGCTTCTTGCATGCCCCCTACTGGGCACCTGGCCTGCAACCCAGGCATATGCCCTGACGAGGAATCAACCAGGGACTCTTTGATTCACAGGCCAGAGCTCAATCCACTGAGCCACACCAGCCAGAGCAGTTATTATTGAGGCAAACAGAATTTGTTGTCGATCACTTTTTAAAAAAAAAAACTTGTTCATTAAGACAAATGTCAAGCTACTGAAAAATCTAATTCAACGTTTTCAAATGCCTCAAGCTAAACGTCTGCTTAATTTTTGTTATCAGCAAAAATACAGTTGTTTTTCTCTTTCAGCATGTAAAATATTTAGCACAGAAATTGCTTTCAGAAATAGTAATAGCAACATTAATTCTAAGACATAAAAAGTGGTAATTGTTCATATTTTTAAAATTAAATTGTAATAATTTACTATTTTATAATAATATTATAGATATAATTATAGATTTTTAAATGTTGCCATTTTAATATGCAAATTTGTGTAGGTTTTAATTATGAATATTTAACAATTTTCCAACTCTACTTTTAAACCTGCATTTTAAAATAAATGTTCAGTATCCCATTCTCAACCTATGTGATCAGTATCGTTCAGTAAAGACAGATTAGTAATAATCAGTTTTAATCCCAAACATGTTAGCTACAAAAAATTACGAAACTCATCTGTATTATGATAAAAAAAAGTCTCTATTCTAGAGCTTACTAACTTGTAACTACTACAAGCTGTTTTGGGTTTTCTACTGAAAAAAAATGTTTATAGCTCTGCATGTCAATGAAGAAATCGGTTGGGAAAAAAAATCACAAATACAAAGCTGTTTCTACCACGAAGCTCTAGAGGAAGACAAGAGAGGTACTTGTTTTCTCTCTGTGGGATATTTTATGATCAAGGTCAGTGATGCTGCTTTTCTTTTATTCTTTTGATACACATTTATTAAGAACCTAATATTTGCCAGAATTTGTCGAATAAATGACACCTGGATCTACCGTTAATCAATTCTCTCACTCCTGTGTACGAGAGAGATATGTGAACAAACAATTTCAAATAGGTGTTACGGTTATAACACCTCGGATAAAGGAGGACACAAGAGGAAGAGAGCAGTTACCCTGCTGCGGGGAGAGGGGGATGATAACAAAGGTTTATTAAAAAAAGAGCAAGTTTTGACTTAAAGTTTTAACTAGATTTAGCCAGTATATGACAGCAATAACTGATGTTTCATGTTTCTTAATATGTGGTATTTGCATGAACTATCTCATTTGATCTCATCACAACTTATGATGTAGGTATTATTATTATTATTATTATTATTATCTTTATTTTGGAGAGGAAGCACTGAAGGACAGAGAAATTCAGAACTTTTCCCAAAGACATCTAGTAAGGTAAGGGAGGCTGGCATTTGAAACCTCCTAAAGTCTTTGCCCCAACTAATATGCTACATGGTTGCTCCTGTGTAAGGAGAGAAGGTCATTTTGGGCAGAAGTCATATGTGCAAAAGCAAAAGGTATGAAATAACGTTGTGCTTCTGGAGAACTATAAATAATTCAGCACTGCTGGAGCACAGGCTATATAATTTGGGAAAGGTAAGGTAAAGGTTTGATAGAACCACCAGGAATCGGACAAAAGGGATTGGTAGCACTGTAGATGTGAAGAATAAAATGAAGAAATATAAGAAGGTAGGTCAGGGAATCAGTGGGAGACCACCATAATCAAGTTAAAAGCATGCTGGTAGACTAAACGAGGCACTATGGAAAGTATCGAGAGGCAAGTAGTGCTTAACAGGAAAGCGATGAGACAGGTTGCACAGGATCTGGAAATGGAGTAAATGTGGAGAGTAAACAAGAACACTAAAGCAACTCCCGGGTTTATAACCCAAGACAGATTGGTAGATGCTAGTGGCACAAACCAGGAAATAAGGAAGAGAGTTGCATTCTCAAAACTTAGACTCCTTTAGTCTTCTGCCTTTGACAGTTTCATGTGCATCTCTTTGACATAGCCATGCCCGGTGAGTCATTTTGAAAGCAGTAACTGTTCATCAGAAATTTATTAGACAGGCAAGCCGCTCTTTTTACCCTGTTGTGCAACCAGAGAACGATGTTAACCTTTTGCAAGCAAGAAAGAATTTCGCTCAGCCCCAATCTTCATTAAGTCACTGAAAGAACTAATTTCATGGGTTTCCTTTACTGCTTCTGGGTCAGAAAATCCAGCAAGTTGCTTTCAAAGCACTTGGCACTTTCTGTGTGAGACATTTAAATTGCTCCATAGGCATTATCTCACTAATAGTCATTGCATCCCAGTAAGGTAGGGCAAGGAACAATTTATTCCTATCTTTAAAGGGTAAAAAAAGGTTAAATGACTCATCTGCAGAGCTGGAAATAGAAGCTGAGTCTCCGGAGTCAGCTGTGTGTAAGAGCAACTGCCAAACGACTTCGTGAATGAGTGTAAGTCAAAGGTTCTTGATATTTCACAAGACCTGAGTTGTTGGGCGCATCATTTACTGGTAAGCAAAGAGCTCAGAAGTGAGAGAGGAATTGAAAATTGTTTTTTCAAAGGAGGCATTCTTTTTCTCTTTTTGTGTAAGTTTTCCTCTAACCCATAGTATTCTGTAAACAAGAATCTTATGGTGATATCCAATATAAATGGAATATCCAAAGCATACTATATAGCAATTCTATATTTATATTTAAATAAAATAGGGTTTTTATGGTACAAACCTTGCATTATAAAGTTTACCATCTCCAAAGAATAAGATGATTCTGGAATTCAGAGTCTAGACTTGTGCTAAGTCCTTTTTCTACCACTTTGCAGATTGGTCATTCTTAAGAAAAAAAAAATACCTGAAATTTTCTTAATCTCAATTTTGTCCATGAAAGATATATATCTACAGGAATGGTTGTTTTGAATATTGGCATTCTCCAAACTTCGCAACCAAGTAGATTGAACATCGATTAAGGAGCATTATTTTAATACTTAGTAGAGACCTCAGGGATATGAGCAGAACATTTTTTAGAATTTACCTTGTCTATTTAAGGAACATAAAATATTAAAAAAAGAAAAGAAACTTCTTAAGGCTTCATTATGTGTTCACAACAACCTAACTAAAGGAAGATTGCTTTAGTGTCAAATTGTATTCTTCACACACCACGTGTCTGAGGGTCCATCAAAGGCGCATGTGAGTTAAGCGGGTCTTGGATGAAGCTCAGTACTGACTATGATCATGGTGAATAACAGGAGCTGGGTCTTCCAGATGAGGGAAATCAGACTGAAAGCGTGAAAACATAAACTGAGCATATTACTTATTGCTTTGTCAACAAATGGACCGCTTAAAGAAAAAAGAAACCTGTGTCTGAGCTCAAGAATATGGCAACAGTAACTTTGAGGATCTCAGTTCTCCTGGAGTAACTTGAATAATTTAAAATCAAAGACGACCATAGACATGAAAGCATTTTTGAAACTGTAAAGGGCCATAAAGTATGCATTGTTGTTTTTAATTCTGATACTATCATTTTCACTTCTGTTTTAAACGTCCTCAACTGATTTTATAATTCAATACCCCAACTTCCAGCAACATTGGTCCCCTAGGTATTGGTGCACATGGGTTCTAGCTGATGAATGCACTTTTATTTCCCCCTCAGACCTCATTGAATGTTTATGGTATAGCCAAATGACCTCTGGCTCCACTCTCCTTCCAGATTCCAAACAACGAAATGAGTCAAAAATGGAGTTGCCCTGGACAGTTCTTTCCTTTCACTGTCTTTTGTTTTTTTTTTTTTCTGATGGGCCCTATATAGTGCTGTTTGAACCTCAAAAATGTTTAGCAGTCTTTTAAATGACATGCTTTTATTTCTGTCTTGCCCCTTAACTGGGCACTTCTCTACCACCAGATTATGCAAGAATTATTCCTAGTGATGTGTGTAAGAAGCTTCTTCAAACAAGAAAGCTAAGGTTTTCAGAAGGTCCCTTCTGATCAGTAAACTAAGCCTTTGCTATATACATAAACTGTCCCGGTCTAGGTTCTTACCAGCATCAGTTTCTTCCCGGGAGACTTAGTTCACACTTCTGTAGACTAATTTTCTAGAGGTAACTGACTCTGTGGACTGGAAACAATTTAAGGTGAAAACAGGTAACAAACTCAGAGAAATAATTTCATTATATGGATAAATCGTTTTCACCATTTTCTATTTGTGTGGTGGGGCTACTTGGTCTGTTTTTTTGTTTGTTTGTTTTATTTTTATTTTTTATTTTTTTGTCATAGTTTCCTTTCACATTATGGCATTTTCACAAGGTACAATTTACAAAACACATGCCTGAGGACCACCAGGTTATTGAAAGTGCTTTAAAGAGCAATGACTCTATTAGGACCTTATGACCCTAACTAAAATATCCCAAAACATTAACTCAAGGACTTTGGTTTGTGAAGGAAATGGGTAGAACCAGCACCAAGCTTCAGCAGGTCAGAAGGCAAGGATTTGATATTTGATCCTGAATCTGAGTTCTGAGTCTAAGTTATGGTATTACTTTTTGAAAATGCCAACAATCCTAGATCTTAGTCTGCAAACTTAATAAACAAGAACAATCTTATATGCAGAGTGTCTTTCTAGGGATCATTAATAGAAAACAAAGAATTTGAACTCTGTCAGGAGAGAGAGAATTTTTATAATAACAATGCCATAATACTAATGCATTACAACCGATGCACTGATAGATGTAAGTCGCTAGGCATGGAAGACTTGGTCCCAGAAAGCAGAGCCAGGGTATTAAAGGCTATTAGGCGAACAGGTTGGACTAGAATGAGGACGGTGACCACAAGGACATATTTAACAGGAAATTCCTGTCACATGTTCTACATCCTCACTCTTTTACCTCTTGGCAGATAAACTAATATTCTTTCTACATTTCTACACTTTTAGTCCTTATGAATATATCGCTACTTATCTAGAGCTAATTTTCCTCGTTTGTAAAGAGGCAATTAGATTTGTAATTTAATTTGTAGAATACAGGCACTTAATTGAATTATACCTTAGAGCCCTAAAATATTTCTGAGGCACATTAGTCTTATAAGCTATTTAGGAAATAAAAGACATCAGATATTTGCTTTTGTTAAGCAGGTTGGGAGACACTTGAAATATGCCCTTATCTTGGAGTTACACAGTGTGCATTTATGTTCACATAAAAATAGAAAACTGAAAAGACCTGGAGTAAAAAACCTTCTTCTATGCTTAAGCTAGCTCCTATCAAAGTAAAGTCTAAGACTTTGAAAGTCTTCAGCCACACCCAGATCCCTTACTATTTTAGTGCAAACCTGCCCAACTTCAATCTGCCAGCACCTGCTTCTCTTCGCCTGAGGGCTTTCTCTATCCCCACCACCAGTGTTCTGCCTGCGCACAGGAGGAGCGGAGAAGCCCAGCACTGAACTCCGCCCACACCCAGCATCCCTCTGCAGGAGCTGGTGTTGCTGGCTGGTGTATTCTTGTTCCCTCACACTCTGAGGTGTTTGTTTGACACTGGCTTCCAGAATTTCCCCCAGGACTAAGCTCCAGTCACTTTCACTGGAATCTGGCCCCATAATGTACCCTTCAGCTAACATTCCGTCCTTGTCCTTCTTTCCTGATATTTGCTTTACCTCCCAAATAAGCTATTTACAATCAGAGGCTGCTTGGGGTTGGATGGAGGGAAGGAAAGGGAATCTAGGTTAAGACAGGTGTTGGAAATAAGAAGGCTACGATATTTCAGTGGCCATTCCCAGTTTCACTTTTCAATGACCCAAATGTATGGAGATTATTTCTGACTGTTTCAGGACACAAACCTTCAGTACTAGGCTGCTCTGTGTCACTTAATGTGTGCTGAATACGTTACTCTCTCCAGAGGGCATTACCGTAGCTCTTTGTAAAGGAAAACGCACACATTGGATACCGCTCTAACCTTCCTATCTATCTTGTGGGAGACTTAGTGGATATACAGGCTGCGGTCCTGGTTGTTTTCTGCTGCCTCCCTGATGAACCCTTTGTCTTTCCTGTGGCAAATGCCTGCAGTGATACAATGTGCCAACGCTCTTTTCTTTCCTGTGCACACTTTGTTTTTTGGATACATAAATTGGTATTTCCTCTATGTCCTTCCAATTCACCTGCAACAAATGAAGGAAAAGAAACTCATTAAGTCCAGTAATAATGCCATTTAGTGACAGCCTACTATGACAGACTACATACTTAGAGTGATTTCCTTAAATTTTGATATATATGATTTTATTAAATCTTAAAAGGTCTTGAATAAGTATGGTTAGCTCATTTTGCAGATGAAGACATGAGCTGAGAAAACTTTGTAATTCTTCCCAAAGTCATATAACTATTTAGGGGCAGAGCCAAGTTTCTAAGTGAAGCATTTAGGATGCCAAAATTAATCTCTTAATCTCAATACTAAATTGCTTCCTGTAGTGGTTTGGTTCCTTTTTTTTTTTTTTGCATTTTATATAACATTTATTCATGAGCTTTTAATACAAAAAAGAACAAGTACAAAAGTCACTCAAGTTTTCCTTTGCCCAGAAAACCCCAATTTCCTTTTGCTTTTCATTTTTTAAATTCAGTGTTACTGAGGTATAAGCAAATACTGTGAAATTGCCCCCTTTTAAGTGTTTTGCTCTGTTGAGTTTTGATAAGTGGTTAAGGTGCTTATTGGGAAAAAAGCAAAAGTGGTTTCAAACATTAGGTCGGTCATTCACTAACTTGTGACTATGGTGAATATCTAAGATACCATCAGCCTGGTCTGATCCCTAGAATGATGTAAATAATAATATCTATTTAATAGTTGTTGTTAAACATAGTTTCTAGCAAAGGAAATTAGGACACCAAAATAACACTTCTGCAGACTTTATGCGTACTTGCCTTTCAAGAAAGAGTTAATAAAAATGTAAATTTCCCCATTTAGACAAGATTAGTCACAAAGGCAACCACAATAATTGATTGCTACAGGAAAGGTGAGTTTTAATTGATGTGCTTGATTTATTTAGCTTGTGAGCTAAACAAGGCTGGATCTCACGGAAAGTGAAGTGGGGCAGGACACTCGAGTTTTCAGTGTCCGTAGTTCTGCTTCATGGCACTGGGACTTCCACTTCTTTCCTGGGTTGTATTTTATAGACTCCTAGTTTTTCTCCTTCTGGGAAAGAAAGGACTTTGTCAAGGTCCGTATTTTATCCATGGCTGCTACTGAAAATATTATTTTTCCCATCAGCGACTACCTTTCTCCCTGTCCCACCTCCTGTGTTTTTCAGAACTCCTTGGCATACAATTGGAGATACATGTTAATCAAATCTTTGCTTTCAGTATTTATATTTGTTTTATTTTGTTATAGAGAGTATACATCGAAAAGAAGTATATTAAAGCTGAGTTCACAAAATCTTTTGAAATTGAACAAAAAATTGCTTATAGCTTTGTTTTTCTACGAAAAAGAATTAGAAGTTTCAAGTTCCGACTGCTCATGTCATCTGAAAATAGAATAAAAACACAAAATCATGTAAAAATAAAATAGCTTTTTAATCATGATAAGCATTGTGTGTAAGAGTTCATTGGAAAATGGAAATTTCTTACCTGGTTTGTGAGAATAAAGCTGGGTTTAATAATTTCTAAAAAACCATTTGGCAAAATGTATTAAAAGCTGTATAATTGAGTATATTCCTTCACTCTATAATTTCTAAGAATTTGTGTTAATAAAACATTAATATATCTTGATGAAATAGTTACAAGGTTATTCAACATAGCAAAATTAACAGTAGTAAAATTAATAACTTGGTTAAATAAAAAATTTTAATATTCATAAAATGGAAGATAATTATCAGCCACTTAAATTAAAATGAAGAATGGATGGAAAATTACATAGTTCTCCAGAAATCCTTAATAACACTGAAAGATACAAAATAGTTATCAGAAACAAACTAATAAACAAAAACTATGAAAGGAAGAATATAACAGGGGAAGTTTAAAGATCTCTTTAACATTCTGAATTTCTAAAAGGCGAGTTATCTAATCCCTGAGAAGAGAGGAGCAAATAGTGGTCCATGTGATGCCTCTTCCAAAACCCAGGAAATACCACTTGAGACTTAAGATAATAAAAAGGCCCTGAGGGAGATCTTTAGTCCATGATGAAATGATCTTCTTTGAAATATGAACCTGCCCTGGAAGAATGTACCCATGAATGTTGGTGAAAGCTACTACCAAAATAGTGCAGAAATGAAATTATTTATAGCCAACTATGTAAGTGAATTTTGGAAAGCCTAAGGATTTCAGCTTTTGAGACTTTGATGCTTTCAGAGGAAAAAAATAAAATCATGTTTCAGCGACAGGGACTGAAGGGATAAAGAGAATATTGCTGGAGAGTCGGATTGGGAAACTAGCCTAGAGAACATTCAAAATTGGAAATTTATCCCTCACCTGGACGCCTTTAAGCCACAGTATTTCTCTGCTACCTATCCAATTGTAGGAGACCTATCTAGAGCTATTAAAGGATGCAAATGAGCTGTGATTCAGTCAGAGTTTATATAAAGGATAATCCTCAAGTTGAAATCATGTCTCTAAGGGAATAGTTAAGAAATGTTCCTAGTTTGGTCTCAGATTGCCCAAACACAGCAATCTGGGAGCATGAAAAACATAATACTTACTCAGCTAGACTGCTCTTTCTGTGGAACTGACTTTTCTGCAGAATCTGTCTATTCTTCAGCTCATGTCACACTTTTTTTTATTGTTCAGTTACAGTTGTCCCAATTTCCCTTCCCCATCCACCATTGCTCTCCCTGTCCCTGCCCACACCATATAACAGAGTTAAGGCGCTAGGATAGGAAATGCATTTTCTTTGTTGGATATAAAGATCTACTAGAAATAGATATAACAAGGATTAAATAAAGTTTGCACTTTTTACATGACCCACAATTTTAAAAAGAAAGACAAGTTTTGACCTCCACAAACTTAAGGAATGTTTTTTGCAAAGCAGACTGTAGATCCTTCAAGGTTACCAGTTGTTGCCTAGAGTATGCTCTTAATTCTCAGAATTTTGCAGATATAATTAAAGATACGGAAGTTATTATGGATTATCTGCTGGCTATAAGCAGCAGAGGCACATGGAAGAGGAAGCAAAAAAGATGAGGTGGGGGAAGATCAGAGAGATTCGAAGTATGAAAAGAACTTGTCCCAGCATACTAGCTTTGAAGATGAAGGAACAAGCCAGAGAATGCGAAGTCTCATAAGCCTCTAGAAACTTGAGCCAGGGGTGAATGCAGATTTGGAGCTCAGTAAAGAGTTCAGGGCAGGGATAGAAATTTAGAGGTCATTGTTTTTATGGAATTTGTGCCAAGGAAAAGAGCACACCCAAGAATGGAATGTTAGAGGAGAGAAAAGCAAGGTGCAAAATGTAGAAAACAGAATATGTTCTAAAAAGACTTTTATGAATATCAAGGAAAATAAAAATATTTAGTTTATAGCGATTTGCTTCATTAGGGGGATGGAAGTGAGGGTGTTCACAATACTTCGACCACCGGGTATGAAGGAAGAACTAAATGATATAAAAATAAATATTGTTTTTTAATTTGATAATTTATCTGAAATAAACAATAGCTGTAAACAGTAATGAGATTTTAATACAGCCAGTATCCCTGGTGCAATGAGACAATAATGGTGGGAACCATTACCCTTGATATAAAACACAGAAAACAAAGAAACAGAGCCATAGCTTTCAGAAATCAAGTTAAATAATAACATAAGCCACATATTTAAAGTGTAGTTAATTTTGTTTCTCACCAGTAGATTGTATGTGATATTCAGTTGATAAACACTGACATAGTATTACATTATAATCATATTAAGCTTGAAACAAATTTCAAATAGCAAAAAATAATTGCACTTTAGTATATTTTAATATTCATATTATTTTATTTAATTTTGTTGGATCATTTTGGTTAATATGGAAATATAATATATCCAAGAAATTTTTTAAAGGTACAGCCCTATCAGGTATTAAATACGTAAGGTAAATCAAATATTAGAGGTCTGTGCTAATAGAAAGATAATGTAAAGACCATATGTAACTTTACGCTTTTTAGTAACAACATTTTTGACAGTATAAAATAAGAGATGAAATTAATTTTAATATGTATTGTACTTAAAGCCATATTATAATTTTAATACTTAATACAAAAAATGTTTAATGGGATGTTTTTTAATTTTTTTTATGTCTTTGAAATCTAGCATGTTTTTACACTTAGAAGACACTTCATTCACACCAGGTACAGTTCACCTGCTCCGCAGCTGCCTGTGACACTCTACTGGACAGCAGTAGAGTCACTGTTCATTTCCAATAAGATTTTTATTTCACAACGACCACTCCGTAGTTTAAGATTCTGAAGAACCTCAAGAGAAGTTGCCGTTAACTATGTGATTCAATATTTGGGTGTTTTAACTAGAAAAGCTCTCACTAAATTTTCTTCCTTTCTCCCAGCCTCCACTGAGTTTTTCTATTCCTTCAAACTGACATTACTCTCAGTGACTTTTTTCCTTCATTTAATAAAATTATAATTTTTTTTCTGCAGAGGATATTTGATTTTCACAATGAATGAACTGATCCATTTTGTATTCTAATCTATATCTCAGTTTTAATAGATTTATTTTGCTCATCGATTTGTTTCTTTAGTTCTGCAATATCCATTTTTACCTGTATTGTTTTCTCTTTATATCTTTGAGATTTTGTCATGTTGAGATAATTTTCTCAATAAATTTTACTACAGTAAAATCTTTTTTTGTGTGAAGTTTTATACTTTTCTTAGATCACTTAATTTTTTGTTTAGGTATTCTTCATCTGCCTTTGGCATGTAAACTCTATTCCTCCCCCCACCCTAATTTTCTTCATCTAATGTCTATGTTAAAAGGGCTTTAATGTAGTCTATTTTCTTTACAATATTATGTGGGAATCTTCTTTCACTAATTTTACCTTACCTAAAACCTGCTTGCCTTCCTCACTGAACTACAATTTAAGCATTCTTTCATTTTACTATTTGATGTAAGCAAGGAAAGGAAAAAATCAGTAAGGACTCTGTGAATATTTTATTGAAGAAAATAGCTCTGTTTATTTTCTTGTAAAATTTTGGCAAATGTCTTGCTAAATGTTGTTTATCAAATAGAAATTATGTGTCCCACTGTGACGGAGGGGTATTCTTGAAGTGTGTATTACACTTCCAATTCAGCCTGGGGGACTCGGACATCTGCTTCCATAAGGAGTGGTCAAGACTGCATATTCTGTTTTTATATCTCATCCTGACAGTGGCTCTATTTACAAAAAATCACCAAAATATGAACAAATTTTTAAAAATTATTTTATGGGTTTAATTATTGTTCCAATATAAACTACCCAAATTTTCAAAGTGAACTTTTACTATGATTTTGCAAAGTAATTGTATGATCCTTACCAAATTATATTATATTGAAACAAAATATAATAAGCATAAATAATTTTTGTTACTCTCAGTCTAAATTTAATTACCTTGTATGCAAGAAAAGCAATGCAAAGAAAATTTAATTTTATTATATAAATGTACATACATAATGAAGAGAGACATACATCTTCAGAAAGAAACATTGACTAGACTCCATGATTCTGACATTGCTTACAAGTGTTATAAAGAAGTCACTATGAAAATCCAGTTGGTATTATTTAGTTCAAAGAAGAAATTGAGAATATATATTAATTAATTCTTTCAAGAATATATTTATTCAGCAACTACTACATGTACAGTGTTTTTATGAACTCAAAATATACAGCAGAAAATAAGACACATAAAGTCTTACATTGTAGAAGGGGAGATAGACTAAATGCAAATAGACAAATATGCAAAGTAATTAGAAACTCCATGAAGAAGAACCAACACCAAGAATAGAGAGATATAGTTGGTTAGTTAAGTGTTTTGGTTTTCAAAGAGATGTAAATGAAATGATTTGTGCATTTAATATAGTTGATGAAATAGTTTGGTGAATTTTGTGCAAAATATTTCTACTTCTTTTACATGAAAATTTGGATGTTTTGTACCTCTTCACAGAATATAGCAGTTAGACGAGAGCAAATATTTCTGTGTAGTTAGATAAATTTTTAATACATCATCAGCTAAGAAATGACAAATTTTAGACAACAGTGTAAAAACAATGAAGGAAAATTAAAGGCGTACCAGCTCATATTAAATTGCAGTCATTAAAATTAAAGGCGCACCTGCTATTGAAATGCAGTCAGACAGCTATGGCATGTTAAGCACATAAACATTGACAGTTTATGTGATGCTGATGTTAGTTTAAAAAAGTGTCAAATAATAAAATGTAAATGTGAATTCAAGTTTGTAATTTGCTGGCAGGCATTCCAGATACATATTTAATGAAACAGAAAGCAACTCACAGAAAGTCCGCTTTATACTGAAGCTCATTAGCTGATCTGAAGGAAAGTGCTGGTACAAGTTTTCCTAATGAGACAGGAAATCACTTTTTCTTGAAAAAGAAAATCTATTATTAAAACACTTATCTGATAAACCATGATTATACTGACTTGCATACTTTACAATTATTAACAAGCTAAATAAACTTGATTTGGTGATTTTTTATTGCGAAGATAACACCTTGATGAAAGATTCAGATTTCCATGAGAAAATTCAAAGTTAGGGCTCCTTTAACAATTTCACTTTTATTACTTTGAGATAATTAATTTTAAAGGAAAGCAATGTAGTATAAGATATTTTAAAAGATATTCTTGGAAATATAAAAATGTTATATGTTAGGAAAGAAACACCTAACCCCCAAAACAAACTAAAATTGCTGAGAACTTACTCAACTCCATCTAAATGGCAAATTTACTAATTCAAGAAGGAAAGTATTTTATACCTTATCTTTGAAAACAAAATGTCGTTTTATCTCTGTTCTCAAACTACTGGCCTGCCCAGCTGGAGCACTGCAAGTTCAGAAGTTATATAACTATTACACTCATGAAGCTTTCTAATTAGAACATATTTTGGTATCCCACTTGACAACAGATTATCATTCGCCATGACTGGCCATCAGGTTTTCTTAATACTATATATCCAAATGAAAGTAGAGAAATAAATCAATATAAAAATGCAACCGTTATCTAGAACAACCAGTTTTCAAACATTACTAAAGTAGAAATGCATTTTTCCTGCTACAACAACCAGTGCAGCTGTGGGTCTCAGGTGAGGATGCAACAGTGGCAAGAATGGGGTTGTCAACCTCAGGGCAGGTTTTGCTATCAGCTAAAATCCTCTTTCCACCTCGTGGCAAATACACAGTGCTTACTCAACACTCCATTGAACTAAGAATACATATGGACTAATCCCTCGGAAAGTAGGTTGAATGATCCTGAACTCTTGAGGACTTATTGTAAGAACAGTGGAAAGAAGTGCATAAGGTTCACTGTCCTTGTCTGCTCCGTTGGCCTTATTTGACTAACTAATGACTCATATTATTAGAAGATACCCGTCTAATACTGAATATGCTCTGTATGATATCTGTTGGTACCTCTTCTTGAGTACTTCTAGTAAATGGAAATTCTCTGTTTCCCATGGCTACACGATTTAATTTGGAATAATTCTAAATATCAGAATGCTCCCCCTTGATTCAAACTGGAATTGCCCTCCCTCTTAACAAGTAATACTGAATTTGCTTATAATCTGGGACACAGAGAAAAAAATTCTAATTTCCCTTTGACTTGATACTGCTTCCAAATATTCAGGAACTTTTCGGACCTAGTATCCCTGGCTCATGATCACTTCTGTAGATTAAATATTTGCATTCCCAAATTTCTGCATTGCTTTTTCAGCTTACAATTCTATCCCTGGCTATCATCTCTCGAATGTGTCTGCAGCTCCCCTAATGTGAATAACAAATTCAGACTTCCATTCAATGGTCTCATGGTGCTGCTAGAGTAGAAGATTTTCCTTGGCTCCCCCTTGTGTTACTATCATCTTACTTGCAGTAATTGGGCATGCTTTCACACTACCATGTTGGAAATTTCAGATGAGGGCTCTAAGAAGAGCATGGTGATAATCACTCACAGTCTGCTTCCCTGGGCACTTCAGTAGAACCCACTTAAATATTGTATCCAGTTGCGTAATGAGGGTTTATGTGTGTCAACAGCTGCCTGCCTCCTGTGCACACTGCATCAAGAAGAGTGTACCATCCTCCTTCCCCCATTTACAATCCTCCTTTTATGTACAGCTATCCAAGCCATATAGGGAATGCTAGAATGAATAGCTAAAATGGCAGCATGTTTGTTTGTAAATGAGGCATTCAAGCCGGGTTGGATATGCAACATTAACACTCATGCCAGATTTCAAGACTGCCAAGTCGACCAGCACTAGATCACAGAAAACTAACTCAGAAAGGAAAACAGGTGGAATTCTTGGCTAGATTATGTGAATACATACATTTTTTGATAATTCTTTTTTATTTGAGTAGCACTAGAATGGTATTATTATGAAATAATGAGCATAAGTAACCAGACTTAGAAATTTCTCATATTACTATGTCCTAAAAGCTGATAACGCTTGAGTATTTTTCCCATTTCCTCAATTATTCACTGACCAGATTGCTCAACACTCTAGAAATGTATTTTGACTTGTTCTCTTGAAGCCCCATTTAAATGAAAGGAACAGGTATTTATTAAAACAAGTCCCAAACATTATATCAGTACATTGGCTATATTCAAAAATTGTAGCACTTTATCTTGAATATTTGTTGTTGGGGTTTTGATTTATTTTTCAATGGTGTTTTGTAACTACAATCACTATTGTTTTATAGATAATAGAAACTGGAGCTAAGAAAACAATACAATGTTGTCAGAGTGAGAAAATCAACCTTGGGATTTCATGTACCTTAAAGCACAAGCCTGTGTTCTTGTCCACCTGTTCTCTCTCTGGTGCCTTTGATGTCATGTCTCCCATCAAAACATTCTTCTGGCTAAAGTTTACCTCCGTTTAGTGGATCGTGTGTCTTTTTTCATAAAGTTCTAAGTGTACATTAACAATAAATATTCAAGGTGAAGTACTAAGTTACCTAGTGTTAAAAAATTAGGAGGGTCTTTTAAGAAAATCATCTTCCATTGTACAGTGGCTTCTCCCTTCTATCTCATTAAATCTTACACAATTATGGAGTTAAATTTCATTTCTTTTGGGGTCTTGAATGCCTATTCCATCTTGGTGAGCATCAAATAATTTATTGCTAATAGTAATTAATTTCCAGTTTGTTTTGTTTTGTTTATTTAGTTTTTACTCTATATGATATTTCTTTATGAAAAGTAATAGAAAACAGATCTTACTCTTACATATGTATCTGACCAAGTGGGAACCAACAGACACTATTTGATCAAGACATAAAATAATCCAATTTTTAGTAGGTTATCTTATTCCTTAATGTTCATAGAAATGCATCTTGCAACATTCAAATATTTTAAGACTTCTATGATGCCCTGGTTGAGAAGTAGCATTGAAGTCAACAGGGCCTAAAATGAATTCAGGCTTCAATATTTTCTGGTTAAAATGTTCAGAAAATATTCAAGCATATTCTCTCATCTGTAAATAAAGTTTCCTTACATCATGAGGTTGATGCAAGACAAATGTGATGGTGCATGAAAAAGAACTAGTCTTGTTTGGTTCATTCCTGCCAGAAATAAAGAGTATGATTAATTTCAGATATAAAAATTATAGATGTCATCAAAATATTTCTAAAGGAAAACAAACCAAGTCTCAAAAAATAAAGAAAAAATCAGCTTATATCTATTCTTATTGGGCTGAAGATTTAAGGTTGGTGAATATTGAACAAATGTCCACGTTGATTTTAATGTTTTTCATTTGAATCAAACCCCTTTACCTTCCCTTGGTATTTTATTGGTCTGACTCTGCTTACAAAAGTGTTCTCATGTTTCAACCCTCTTTAGGTATAATACTAAATGTTTTGAAGCATGCTGGCATTGTGTACGGTAATGATTTTTATTGTCAGCTCACTAATTTGCCTGCCTATTGCCAATTTCATCATGAAAGAAGAAAACATGTTTTCAAAGAGCGAGGCTGAGAGAAAGGGGTAGGGGGATGGGAAGGAGCACACGGACAATAGCATGTGAGCTCTTCAAACATTTCCTATTTTCATGAAAGATGAAAACGGTGAGAAAGTTCTCTTGAATATATGAAATGTCAATTCATTCATTTATATAAAGGCTTCTTACTATCAAAGTTATTTTTGCACAATTGTAAGGAGTTGAACTGGCGGGACCGTAGCCACTCATTGGCCTTGCATTCTGCAGCACACAGAATCCTGAAATTAGGCCAAGGTCCCTGGGAGTGGCGGGAGCTTAACTCAAGAGGAAGACAGCTTCCGTGGTGTTCAAATGTTTCCACAAATACCAGTTTTTAAAACAAACAGAAACACACTGTTTTCAACAAATCTAATTACTATGGCAAAGCAGCCTTCCAACAACTTGTTAGTATTTTCCTTGAAGTAGCCTTCCGAAAAATTTGAAGCATGTATTACTTGGCCACTTTCAATTCCATTGAGATAAATTTCAGCACTTTGGTTATAATTATTTCCGGAGAGAGCAGAAACAATGAACTTGACTATATCCATTTATTATATATGTTATCTTAGATTCTACTTTCCTTTCTTTTTCTCTCAATCCTGAGCAAATCAGATCTTGCACGTTAAGTTACATGTTGACTCCTTTAACCTTGTGTAACAAAATGGATTATTCATTCCAGAAAGGGATATTACACAGTGATTAAAAGTAGAGGCAAGACAAACCTGGGTTCACATCTACATTCTGCACTCATTAGAAATATAGCTTTGGACTAGCTGGTTCATAATTTTGAAGCTCAGACTTATCTATAAACTGTGGACAATAATAACACTGTATTTCTAAGGTTTCTGGGATAGATGAATGAGAACTGCCTCTAAGATCTTAATTAGACACACAGAGTTCAATGAATGAAGACCCCTCCCTGTTGACCTCCATTAAGCTCAGAGTAATAGACTTGAGCGCAAGCATAGTGAAACAGGAACACAGGGGCACCAAAGAAAACAAGACAGAAAATTAAACTGCATAGTTCCTATTTGATTTTCAAAGTAAATATCAAATTGTTGGAGCAATTACAAAACTGACTTTACATACAAGGGCGTCATTTCCTCATGCAGTAATATGAGTAGTGAGGTGCATTACTACCAGCATCGGTTGCTCAGTGGTACTCACAGACACCAGCTTTTTATTTTTCTTTACTTTCACTGTTTTTCACTTTTCACTTTTGCTCTTCTACGTTTAGTCTTATGCTTGTAATGTGACTGTTTCTACTGAAACTACCATATCCATGTTCAGTGCAGAAAGAAGCGGGAGTGGGTGCTCTACATGGGACAATGACTTTGTTCCTTTTCTTTAGAAAAGGTGATGATTTTGCACACCTCCATAAAAGACTCACTGAAGTCTTATGGTCCAAATCTGGGCCAAACCCTTACTAGCATCTGAGAAGAATAGCAAGTTCTCAGCTGGGAATATTGCTACGTCCAACAAAATGAAGCTGTTGTTCACAGGAGAGGTGGGAGGGAGGGAACACTGAGTGTCCTCCTTTAGTGTCTGCCGTGACCGTCACGCAGGAGGAAAACCTTTCCCTTCCTTCCTCCTAGGTTCTATGGCTGCTCTAGTACTCTGACATAAAACAGTTTAACAGGAGAAAAACACAATTCATTTGGTACGTATGAGAGCTCATAAAGCTGTGACTAAAGCAGGCAGTTTTTATACCCTTTAAGCAAATAAAAAATACATTTGTGAAGAATTGACAAGACAAAGTTTGAGCTTGTGGATGAAATTAGTGAAGTAACAAGGTTTGTTTATACACCTTTCTAAGTCTCTAAATTCCCCTTGTATAGGGATGAGGATGTCTCTCTACTTCCTGGAACAGGGAAGGCACCTTGTGCATGAGTTTTTTTACCTGCCTTCAGGGGAGAGAAAGATGGTCAGACTGATCTTCTTGTACCAGCTGTTTCTTAAGTAATTTTAAACAATATGCCTTAATGCAACATTTTTGGGCAGCATATTCTGTTTCCCCTCATAGTCAGCAATGGAAATGTCAGAATGGTGTGAGTCTTGTATTAATTACACTAACTGGTTTGGTCATTACTGTTCTAATATTAATGTAATGTCAGTGAAAGTGGAGGAGTAAGAAATTCTCCTCTTCTATGAAAGGAAAAGATAACTAGCATAAAGTGTCAAAATCAACTTCTTTGGAACTCTGTAAATTAACCAAAGTCTTTCAGCAATCTAAGGGGCACTAAACAAAAAAATAAATAAATAAAAATAAATGGATTCTCTGTAGGAGCAGCACATTTTGCATATTGTAACTTACAGTCCCATCCCACTTTCCAGTGAAGTGGTTTTTTCCATGAAAAAAAAAAAAAAAAAAACAGCCTCCATTCTAAACATCAGAGGTTTTAAAACAAACCTGGTTTGCAAATAATTGCATTTATTTGTCTGGCCTGTCTGGTAGCTGCCTGAAAGACTGGTTGAAGTGGTGAGTCTTTATTTTAATTAAATTGGAGCTGGCCAAGTGCTAAAATTGCTTGGAGCATGGGAGGTGTCAAAAAAAAAATTTGTAAGCTAATGTTTGAGGAACTGTTTATTGCGTAGGGCAACAGATAATTCTTGGGGAAAACAATGGACCCCTCAGGCTAGGGAATGTTCACATACAAAATTTCTAATGCTCATTGAGTTCTGCTGGGTAGAACGTATCAGGCCTATTTAATGCAGTGGATACCAGTCAGAGTGCCTGAACCTCCCTCTACTGTCCACTGATAAGAAGCTTTCCAGGAGCCAGGATGCCACCCCACTCCCACTCTTTTTTATTATTATTTTATTTTATTTTATTTTAATGGTTGTTCTTGTACAGTTTTCTGTCTTCTACTCCCATCCCAGCCCACCACCCCAGCCCTCCCCAGCTCCCTCCCATTTCCACCCCTCCCCCAGCTTTTGTCCATGTGTCTTTCATACTTGTTGCTCTAATCCCTTCCCCTTTTCTCTTGAAATTCCTATCCCTCTCCTCTCTTGTTCTCAATTTCAGTGTCTTTGGTTATACTATGCTTGTTTGTTTGTTCTGTTGATTAGGTTCCTGTTAAAGGTGAGATCATATGGTATTTGTCTTTCCCACTCTTAACCATAGTAAATAGACAGGCTGGGGACACAGAGCCTAACTGTAATCAAACATTAAGATAATCAATGACCAGTTTATTACAAACCTATAGTGAAAACATGAACCATCAAATTGGATAAAATTTCTTGAATATATTTATTAAAAAATACCAAAGAAATTGTGTCATTTAGAGGTAAGGATAGAAGCAGAAGTGACATAGTAAAGTAAGACTAGGGAGAAAATCATAGATGAGAAATGGCGGAAACTATGAATAATAACAACTTAGGTACAGAAAAAAAACCAAACATGTAGACTAATAGATGAGGCTGATTGATTAGAAAAGCAGGAGAAGCAGAAGCAGTTTTAAAGTTATTTATTCCCACAGGTGGCAGATCCTGAACAGAAGCTCCAAGTAAGCCTCCGATTGCCTTGGATCCAGAAATAGCCAGCAATTTCTGTTTGTCTGGAATCCTAATTGTTCAGTTCAGGTTTCAATAAACCCAGCATGATTTGAATTGGCTTGAGGATGCCTACACCAAACAGCTCAATAACACCTGACTATGGATGCAATTCAAATGAAAATTAAACCTCAAGGGGTCAAACAGTGAAATGTGTATTTCTAAGGGTTAGTTCATAAGTCCGCAAGGTACATATTTATTGGTTTCATTGTAGTGTTCCATTTTTTAAAAGTTTATTTCCATGATATTGGTTTAAACAAATACTAACCCCATATAAAATCAAGTGAACACTATTTTTTTTTATTCAGTCATCTCCTAAGATTTTATATATCTTCAAGACACTTTTTTTAACTCACCGCATGAGGTGTATTTATTCAGTTGTGTAAAAAGAAAAACAAATAATTATTTTTGTTTCTTTATCTCATTTAATTTAAAAACAGAAGTAGTACTGCCAAACTTTATATCCAGCCTTATTTAGTAGCTAAAACAATTATCTATTTTTCAAAGTCTATCATCTATCCGTAAAGCATAAAAATTTTCATTTACTGAGTAAAGTAATCTTTTCCAGATTCTGGTGGCATATCCTACTGGGAAATTCTAGCAATGTCTTATGCATCATTGAAATAAGTCCCTAGCTACAGAGAGTGACTAAGTTGAATAACATCATTCAGGTATGTTTAAAAGAAATGTTCTAGCTGGACCTTGTGCTTTTTACTTGACTTTATAAGGAATTCAAAAGATTGAGTGAAGATATTGTGTATTTTCAAGATTTAAATCTATGGTATTTTATTTAGTGTGTCACAAATTGAATGTTAACAAGTTTGCCAACTCTTCTCTTATGTTGACCAATTTGTTTTTATTATATTACCTCAATTTAATTGGCAGATCCCTCCAAATAATAATATTAAAAGCTAACACATAAAGAACACTTAATATATCAGTTATCATTTTAGGCTCTTTAACAATTCAGATAGCCCTTACAACATATATAGATAACTGACACATACAAAAGTATTAAGTAAGTAAAACATACTTAATATACCAAGTAACATAACATATAAGTAAAAGATAACATACCATGTAAAAGATGAAGCTGGAAGATTCATAGTTATAAATGCCTATATTAGATAAGAAAAACTATCTAATATCAATAGTTTAAGAAAATATTTTAGAAAGCAAGAAAAGAAGAGCAAATAAAACCCAGGCTCAGAAGAATATAATGAAATCAGAGCAATCAACATTATAGAAAACAAAGAAAAAAATATAGAAAATCAATAAAACTAAAAGCCAAGTTGTTGAAAAGAACAATTAAACTGATAAACCTTTAGTTAGACTGACAAAAATACAAAGAAGAATATACAAGTTACCAAAATCAGCAATGAAGGGGAAGCTTTACTAAAATTCTTACCATAATGTAAAAGGTTATGAGGGAGTATTATGAATAAACTTATGTTAACAAATGATACTACTTAGATGAAATGGACACATTCCTAGGAAAACATAACATCTATCTGAAGAAGAAATAAACATTTTCACTAGGCATATATCAAGTAAAGAAACTGAATTTATCATTTAAAATCTTTCCACAAAGAAAAGTTTGTCACTAGGTTGTGACACTGGTGAAATGTAAAAAAATATTTAAGGATAAAATAATACAAATCCTACATAAAATATTTCAAAAGATGCAGGATGAGCCATTTCTTATTTTATATTAAGAGAAGGGGCAAACATTAACAAAATTAAAAAAAAAACTACACATATATTTCATGAATGTAGATACAGAAATTCTTAACAGAACATTAGCAGATCAAATCTAGTAACATAAAAAGAATTATATACTATGACCAAGTAGAGCTGATCCCGAGAATACAAGATATATATGTTTGACACCTGAATATAAATTATTGTAATACTACATCATATTAATAGAATAAAGAATAAAACCACATGGAAATCTAAATTGACCCAGAAAACAAATGGAAAAATGTCAACATCCATTCATGATAAATACTATAAACACTTTGGAAATAAAAGGAAACTCTTTTCAAACTAAGAAGGAACATCAACAGAAAAACTATAGCCAACCTCGCAGTTAATAGAAAAAATGTTTTGCTTTGAAGTTCAGGGACAAGGCAAGAAATTCTCTTACAACTTCCATTTAACATCAGTACTAGATGGTTTACCCAGTGAAATAAGGCCAATCAGTGAAATAAAATTCATAAAGACTAGAAGGAAAGCAGTAAAACAGCCACTATTCAAGGAAGACATGATCTTATAGGCAAAACGTCCTTGGGAATCTACAAGAACACTAATACATGAGTTTAGTGATATTGCAGCATAAGGAATCAGTATATAAAAACTGTTACATTGCTATGAAAGTAAAAAAATGTATTTCAAAAATGAAAGTAAGATGACAAGTGCATTTACAATAGCATCAAAACTCATTCAGTACTTAAGAAAAATTTAGCAAATAATGTGCAAGATTTATACATTAAAAAATTACAAAACACTGCTGAAAACACTAAACAAGATCTAACTACACAGATACACCATGTTCATGGATTGTGAAGACACATTACTGGATAGCAATTCTTCATATTTGCTGTATAAAGTCAATGCAATCCCTATGAAAATCCAAAAAAGATATTCTGTAGAAATGGACAAATTTATCTAAAAATTAGCATATTATCACAGCAGCAGTATCAGTTATAACACTAAAATATATAATTCAGTGCTCTCTGTCAATAGTGAGTTTGCCCCCACCTCTGGGGTACATTCTGCGATGTTTGAGGCATTTTTGGTGGTCATAACTGGGTAGAGACCAGAAATGCTCCTAAGCATCTAAATGCACATGGCTGCCTCTAACAATGAAGAAGTATCAAGCCCCAAAGGCTAAATTGGGGTAGCCTAGCCCACCAGGGCACAAAGATTTAGTAATGGAGAAGAAAAAGGGGTTTTTCACCCTTGCAGAGTGCCTTAATAAACACTGCTAACTCTGGCTGACAAAAGCTCTTTTGTATTATTACAATTTTTAAAAACTTTCTTCTTTCCATGGATGCATTCTTCCAATATTCAGCCAACTCATCATGGTCACACCCTGTCAAACTGATAGCCATTTAACTTTGCTTAATGCCAGCTCTGAGGCATTAGATATAATTTTAAAAATCATATTCTCAAGTAATACAATTTTTTCTTGCATTTTGAAACACTTCCCTGTGGTTTCTGTATAGTAAAATCTTGTATTAAGAGTGCTTGTAAATGGCTGACTGACTTTGGCATTCTTATGTATCAAAGTGGTGATTTATTATCTTTCTCCCTTTATGTTTGTTAAACAACATAAAAGCCCCAAAATCTCTAACTGCTTTTTAATTCAAGTCTATGAGTTTCTGTGCTTCTGGGCTTCTCAGAGACCAGATTGCTTTGAGAAATTTGTGTCAACATATAATAATAAAATTGATCAACTGCATCTAAACTAAAATGTACAAATTTGATGTATTCTAAAAGGTAATTATTTGGCTCTGAGGTAAAATAAAACCCATATGTATAGGATGCAGCATTTATAATATGTTATTTTAATATTCATATAATAGAAAATGATGCATCTCAAGTTTGGATATTATGATTCTGAAACCAACACTAATGTGTGGGTTTTTATCACATCACCAAGCAGTTCTCTAGCACCAGCTGAATTTCCTACAGTTCTTTTCAGTTCGGACACTACCTACCCAGTGAGAGCATCAAATCCCACAGGTTAATGGCTCAGTCTTACAAGATGGCACCTCCCCTCCCCCACTTCACATGCCAATCACAGGTCCAGGTTGTTACCTGTTCTTCTGATTGGGCAGCTATTAATTGGAGGTTCCAAAGATTCCCCGCCTTGGATATGATTGGATATGATTAGTCTGCTACAGTGACTCACAGAATTTAGGAAATCAGTTTATGTACTAGATCATTTACAAAAAAAAAAAAAGAATCCTAATTTTGTAATCAAATGTTGGTTCCCCTGGCAACAAACCCTCATCCTTAGGTGCTTTCCAAAAATCACCTCATTAATGTAAACTGGTGTAGTTAGAAGGGGTTGTTTTGTTACGAATATCAAGCCATGTTTATCACTCTCATCACCTTGAAAATTGCAAGGGTTTTACAAGCTCTGTGTGAGGAAGGGGAGCAAACATCACAGACATAAAAATAAAATTCCTTTCTTAGTAAACCCATAAAAATTAAAGCCCTATAACAAAATTTTATTGCACACAAAATAACATGAGAAGTACTTCTGGTGCTTTTCTGCACACCAACCTGGATTTTGAATCAAGGCTTGAATTCATTTGCCAGGACAAACTGAAGCATATACTCAGTATCAGAACAACGTTTGATGCATTTGGTGGTTATCAGAACTAACAAAAAAAAAAAAAACCCACATCATTTTCTCTCCCTCTCATATTTCCTTGACATTATTATATTAATGGTAGTTTCTTTCACAGTATTATTTTCTTTACAAATAATTGGATAAAATTCAGCAGGTTAGAAATGATAAAACTGGCTGTGTTGTTTACAAAACCTAAAAGTTTCGTTGATTACTGCTCCCCTACCTCATTCTGTGGCTAGCAAAAAGTTACCTTCTCACTGATGAAAGTCTACCAGGAGGCATGAGAGTATAAGCTATTGATGAGATGTCTAAAAGAGAAATATTTCATTGTGATCCAGGTGGGAATCAGTTTTAAGACTTCACAGTTGAGAGGTAATTTTATTTGTTTTCTCCCACTTGTAAGCCAGTATTTCAAACCATAGGTGATTGCTGCATGATGTTGCAATGACAGTCTCTCAAGTTTCTTTTCAGCAGGCCTGATTGGAGGAATGTTGACCCTTTCCTGCTACTCTTTATCTTGACTAAAACCGAACTTACCCCGGGGCCACGTACATTCCCTGGTTTCCCAGTGGAAAATAATAATGGAAATAGCTACCATTTATTGAGGGATTACTAGTGTCCAGAACTCTTCTCAGTGTTTTATAGATATTGCATCTTTTATCAGAACAAGAATCCTCTAATTTTGACATTTTTTACTCCAATTTTATAGAACCTAAGACTCAGAAGACTTTAATAAGTTGTTTGATGTTACAAACATAGTATGAAGGACCATTTGATTTGAATTGGGTAATATTTGTCTTAGCCACTGAGTTAGTTTCCCTCCCCCTACATAACATAGCATCCTTAGGTGAAGGGAGCATCAGTCTTCTCCAGACCATTTGCACTGCTTCCTGTTCACTATACCTCTATCCTCACATACAAGAGTAATTTTTATATCTCATTTCATCTTTCTAAATGTCTATCGTTTTTTTTTTTACTTCTTGAAAACTCTTGGTTTATTCCACTATATATAGTAAGCTTTTTCCTTGGATTCGGGTGATTTCAATATTCATGTTGACATCTACTTTATACAATAGTGCCAATATCTCTTAATTGCTTCTCCAAGGCCCTGCACACCCACTTCAGTAAACTATACCCAAGGCTATGCCTAGACATTTTCATTAACACAGAATGCTTGATATATGAAATACTCAACTCCAACATTTCACTCATAATGCAACCAATTGTTCATCTCCCTTACTTTTACTACTTTTCTTTGTCTCATCATTATATTTCATGTCTTGACTTCTTTGTTTTCATCTCAAGCTATTAACAGCCTTGTTTTTTCAATACTATGGCAATATAACAAAATCATAATGACATAAAAATAATACCATTTTTACTTTATAACAACTATGTACTTGGTATGTTATCATGACTGGGAATTATAGAGGTGAAGCAATGCACCCAAATCTACACGGGATATGTATGACATAATCAAGATAAGGAAACACATCCTCCTGTTTGATTCCACTGTCACGTTCTTTTCACTGCACCATGCCACCACAATAGTAAAAATCTTTGACAGATCCATTTTCACCTGACCTGCAGAGTTTAACCTCTGAGGCATTATTCTAAGAGTATTAGAGTAAAAAAGACTCCAGTTCAAGTCCAGGCAGTATGCACTCAAGACAATTCATTCCTCTTTCTGCATTATCTTGTCTTCAAAAGAATTATTTTTAAATGATAATATTTATAGGGAAACTACCAGATGGCCTGATATATACTTTGCCTCCACATAGTAAATATATTATTCTTTTCATTGTGTTAAGCATTGGACAACCAAGCTCCTGCCTAAGAAACATGAACCTAGAAAGAAAGATATGCAAGGAATTAGTCAATTACAGTATAGGATGATGTGCAAATACATGGTGGTGGGGATTACACAGGAGTGTCATCCAGATGTGCCAGAGTGTCATTAAAAATTTCCAGGAGGAAGCAATGATCAGCCAAATAAAGAGTGAAAAGAGTTAGTCAGGTGAAGGAAGAGGCAGGAAAGCATTCTCAAACTAGAGGAACTGCAAGTGGTCCAGGTCAAGGCATACTGAGTCTTCCATACTGAGTCTTCAGTTCACTACTTAATAGCCTCTGATGGTAGATACTGGTAGATTAGAGGTACTGATGATGGAGAGGAAAGCAAATTAATCAAAATTAGGCCGGATACAGGTCTGATTCATCCATTTATCTTCTGCCTCAACTGGAGTTAGGAAAGAGTAGAAGTAAAGTAGCAATCAATAAGAACAGTAGCTGCCTCAGCTCTGCAAGAGGGCCCAGGAACACCCTGCTGCTCCACGGGTTAAACCTTCGGAGCTGGGTCTTGGGAAGTTCTAAGGAGGTAAGATTAGGGCCAATGTGCCAAGGCTCTTGGGGAGCTCAATCCCATAGCTATTTCAACTTGCTATGGGAAATTCCAACATGTAAGCACCTATTATAATATCATTTTGTGTACCACTGAAATATCAGTTCCAGATTTTGGTTATAGAATGGTAAATTAAATCATAGCTTAAACTTATTTTCACTTTGAACTCACTTCCCTGTGATTTAAATTCTGCCTTTGTTGTGTGTGCATGCACTCCTGTGCTTCACGGATCTACACTCCCATTGTCAGTACATAGCCCAGGTATCAAAAGACACAGGACTTGTTTATTGGAATAAAAGTGTATATTAAGTTTATAGCCTTAAATTAATTTTGTGGCATTAAATTGTTAATTCTGGCACCACACAGACTGTGTCTTCCAGCTAAATTGACCTACAAATCCAAGACAATCCTATTTGTACAGAACCTTGTCATTTTCAAAGCACTTACGCATTATCAAATGTAATCTTCAAAATGCTATGGTGAGGAAAATGGAGCAGGTATTCAATAATTCACAAACACTCTTCAAGTTAACTTTTATTGCTGCAATATCATCAGGAGCAATAGGGACAAGTAGTATCATCTCTACCTTGTAAATGAGGAACTTGAGACCTGAGGGAGAAAATGTATCTTAACAGTTAAAATGAGTTTGGTATCTCTGGACTGAAATATGTGAAGAAATACATGGGTCATAAAATATTTTAAATTAAAGAAATTTTACAAGTGTTTTTATTTCAATTTTTTTATTAAAAAAAAAAAAGAAAACTTAAAATTACATCCCTCCCAGGTCTCTAAAGCCCACAAATTACAAATTTCAGAACAAGATTCTCATCTCAATAGCTTCTTTTCAGTACACCATTTTTATAAGGTATTAAATTAGAATTTGGTTTTGGAAACAGTAACTAAGCTATGTCTATTTAGTGAAACCTTAAAGCTAGAATTCAGAAAATACATTTGGTAAGACAAGAGGCAAAAACAAGAATTTCAAATGTAAACAGCAGAAGGATATGGGTAAAATAATGCCCACTCTGGATTCAAAATTATCTTACAGTCTTTGCAAAAGTCACTACTGACATTGCTTGCACTAAACAATTGCTGAGGTGGTTTGAAGCACAGAAGATAGGGCCTCTGTACTCAGAACTACCAATCTGGTACAACACATACATATAAAGGAGCATTATGAAAATAATTTTAATTCAGATTAGAGAAAAATACCTTTAAAAGTCAAAAATAAAAAAATTTATGATCAGCCCTGACTGGTGTGGCTCACTTGGTTGGGCTTCATCCCTCAAAGTGAAGGGTTGCTGTTTCAATTCCATGATGGTGCCCATGCCTGAGTTGCAGGTTCGGTCCCCAGTCAGGGAGCATACAAGAGGCAATCGATTGATGTTTCTCTCTCACATTGATGTTTTTCTCCCTCTCTTTCCCCTTCCCTCCCCACTCCCTAAAAATAAATAAAATCTTTAAAAAAAGAAATTATGATCAAATAATTAAGTCATACAAAAAATGTGAAGAGGCATAATACGCCCTTTGAAAGACATTTTCATTTGATTTATAAAGGAAGGTCCAAATATTCTCTATACACAAAAGAAAAATCTAAAATAAAATGAATTAAAAAAGAGTGGAAAATAAGAGAATGCACTAGTAGTGATTTTGATATCAAAGTAGAAGGCACCCTGGACAATGTCAGTGTGACAGCTATTGGATGTGTCAAACTTTGTGCCCTCATACTAGAGAAGGTACCTCTTCTTTTCTCCTCATGCAACCTTCACAGAAAATAATCATATAATTGGCCTTAAAGGAAATGCGGATTACTTACATGAAATAGATGAATTACAAACAAAACTTAAATACAAAAGAACTTAAAAGTACTCCTGCCATAACCTAAAGCAGACGTGAACAAGTAATAAAATTTCCCTTGTTCTTGGTAAGAATGGCTCACATTAAGAAGATGTCAGTTCTTCTTAGGTGATTTATGGATTTAATATAATTTTGGAAACAATGCAAAGAAGATTGTATGTAAAATTAGATTAGATGGTTCGAAAGTTCACATAGATAAACAAATAGGCAGGATTAGCCAATAAATACAAGAAAGGTAAACTAAAAATGAGGATATTAAAACTGATAAAGTAGATATTAAAACATATTACAAGGCCTCTGTAATTAAAACATTGTAGTACTTGTCCATGAATAGAAAAATAGACTAGTTTTAATTGTATGAGGTATGGATCTAATCATTTCACAAATGAATAATCAATGACATCACTTATTTTAAAACTCCATCTTTGCTTTTGTGATCTGAAATGCCAGTTTAAGAATATCATATCAAGAATAAATTCAAAATGTGTCAGTGATCTAAATGTTAGAAATCAAAATCATACAAACCCAAAGAAAAAAAATATGAGTTGAGAAAGTCTTTCTAAACTTAACCTAAAATTCAGAGGCAATAAAATTTTGATAAATATGAATACATAATTTGTTTAATTACATAGGCAAAAATATATAATTTATATCAGAAGACAATTGACAGAGGGAAACATTTCTTGCAAAATATTTAATAAAAATTGAGAAATATAGAACAAAAATATAATGGAAAAACTTATGAAAAGACAATTCACACCCAAAAAAGAGTGTAATAATCCCAAAGCAAATAAAAAGGCATTCAAATGCAAAGTTAAAGAAAATTATTGAGACACCATATTTTACATATCAGATTGGCAAAAATTAAAAAGTAACAACACGTTTTATTGGAACGCTATGGGGAAACAACATTCTTTCACGTTGCTGGTGGGAATGCAATCTGTTACAGCCTTTCTGGTGAGGAATTTGAAAACTACACAGACACTTGCAATCTCACCCAGCAATTCCACTTCTAGGAGATGGACCCTGAAGATTAAGTTATACAAACATACATTTGTGATAGTTGTTTTGCAAACTGGCTCCCATACATGAGGAGAAGGAGAGACCAAGGAAAGTCGCAGACCACTCCATATTGGTAGGTGGCAAATTTAATAAACAAGGGAGATTTTATATAAAGCTTGTCTTGAGTGTCCATGAGAAAAGCAGATCTCCATACCCACCCACCAGAATCTTAAAAGACTGTATAGAAGCTTTAAATGGGTTCAGTCACATTTCAGTCCAGACAGTCTCAGCAACACCTTCATCACTCAAGGCTGTGTATTTGCAACAGGTTCCACTGTGGGAACGGTGCACAGAATACACGTTTCAATGACAAGGAAGGAGGCAATTGCCCGAGTCCAGCTGGTGGGTCAACTGGCAGCCACCATCTTGATAACCTCCTGTAATAGTGTGTGATCATTTACTGCATAACTGTTTGTAATTACAAAACATTGGAAACAGCCTAAATGTCCTGCATTGGAGAGTGATTGAGTAAACTGTGATACATTTACATAATGGAGTACTATGCAGCTATAAAAGTCAAGGAGAAAGATCTCTGTGACTTTATGTGAGTGATTTCTAGCATATACTATTACATGAAAACAATCAAAGTACAAAAATAGTATCTACAAGATGTTTCCTTTGGTGTCAGAAAGATGTGCGCACATGATGATATACATGTGTGCAACAAGAAAGAGATACGAGTAGAAAAGAAACAGAAACTAAAGAGCCCTGTCACCTGCAGGGTGCAGGTTGGAATGGAGTAGAAAAAATAAGGGAATAGAAATGGGTGACAAGATATGGGAGGAATGATGTCTCTCTGATCATGTATTTTTATGTAGTTTTAGTTTTAAAAACCATGGTAAAATTTCATATACCCCCACAAGAAATTAATTAAAATCAACCAGGCAGGAAGTGGAGAATAAAATAGAATGCAGATAGCAGTAAATACCCTAAATGTATTAGAATGCATATGTTTGCATGCCTAGCAGAGCGTCATTTGGAAATATGGAATAAATGAAGTTAGCTCTAGGAACAGTATTTTGACAGAAATACAAACTAACTGTATAGCAATACTGTACTCCAGTTAATAAATTTTCACAAGAATACAGGTTAGCAGTGCTGAACCTTCCTATACTCTAGGTACAGATAAAAATATAAATATATTGAATATAACTTACTATCCAAGAAAAAGTTTACAAATAAAGAAAGAAAAGAGACTAGAATGAACTTTTTAGTGTTGAATTAGAATTAGAAATGTGAGAATGACCTGCTTATAGATACAGATACAGAAATGGTGAAAATACTGTTGTATATTATTGTGTATGAATAGTATGTGTGTATTTCTATGTGGATAGTGCATATATTGTTTATCTATGTCCTTTGAGAAGCTATAGAAACAATGACATCCCCGTAGGAGTGAGCATACTTAGAGTTTTGGTTTCTAAATATCGCTGCTAAATATCCTTGGAAAAAATTATTAGATCCCCGGGTTGGGGAAGGGAAAGCACAATATGAGTCAAAGTATCTTGTGGTGCCAGAAAGGAAGAAAGTGCTTAAAAAATGCAAGGGTCTTGTTGAGATTTCACAGAAGCCAGTGGTTAAGTAAGAAAGCATTTGAGTAAAGTAAAAAAGTGTAATAATGGGTTAAAACCCTTTGAATAAAATAAATATAAATGACTCAATATGAATATAAATGAATGAATAAATAAATAAGGTATGGGAACAGTATAATATTAATAAATGTAGAAGGACTAATGAAAAGTATAATTTGGCAAACAAGAATAATGTTTGTTGTTAAGATACATCAGCGAATGTCAAAATTAGTGAGCAAATACGTGATGAGAAAAAGTATGTTTGTGTAATTTCAAAGTATCTTCTCCAATATGTTTGTTAACTCTAAAGACAAAAATTGCAATTTTATAGTGGGAAACCTGATATACAGCATCTATCTTAAATAAGTGATCAAAGTTAACATCATAAGTAGGTAATTTCAACAGCACGTGTCCCTGATTGTTATGCACTGAGAAGGGTACATATAACATCTGTCTGATGGTAATCTAGCCCCAAATGCATTATCTGAATTTAAATATGAGAAATATCAGGTAAATCCAAATAGACTTTGTACAAAATAACTAGTTAGTACTTTTCAAGGTGTCAAGGTTATCAGTGCGTATTGGAAGGACCCAAAGGGACATGACAGACTAAATACAATCTGGGATCTTAGATGGGATCTTACATTGGAGAAAGGACATCCATGGGATTATTTATAAGTCTGAGTAGGTCTGTAGTTTACTTAATCAAATTATATCAGTGTAAGTTTCCTGATTTTGATATTTTTTTACTCTGGTTGTGTACATAACTCTTGGAGAATCTAACTAAGGGTCTATGAGAAACTTCACTGCACTTGCAATTGTTTCCCAAGTCCAAAATTATTTTTTAAAAATAGTAAAAAACAAAAACTTGAAAGATAACTTACAGATTCACTCATCCTTTATTCTTTTATTTATTCAACAAATAATTATCAAGGTTTATATGTCAGCAATTGATTTCTGTGCTGGGAGTAGAGACAAGCATGTGATAGATAATGCTGCTTCTTTCTTGGAACTTTTGTACCATTTGAGGGGAGAAACTAGAAGGGAAGTACAAAATTTTGTATACAGTAAGGACAAATTCCTTTAAGAGTTATAAAGAAAATAAAATAGACCACTGATGTGATTGCTATTAACACAATAGGGACAGGGGGAAAATTCAGCTGTGTAACTAATCATCAGTAGGGCACCTCTGCAAACTAAATCGAAGCAGACCACAAGAGGATCTGACAAAAAGGAGAGATAAAACTTACCAATGGAAATTAAAGCAATAGAATCCACTGGATGAGTTTTTCATATTCACAGGAATATTTTAGCTATAGTATCAATCTTTAATTTAAAACATTACTTTGCTATAAGAGCCATAAAATGTTTGCGATAAGGTGATTATATACAGGAAATTAAACATTCATTGTAAAATACTTCTGAAGGAAAATGTATAGGTTGATGAGGGATATGCTCATCTCAGTGGGATGTTTTACCCACTACAAAATACATTAAGTCCAATACTCACCCAGTTATATATGTTTTGCTGATCTTTAAGTCCCTTTGAAAGGAGAGTAAAAGTGTTTTATTCACGAAAGGACAATGCACCAAACCAAGCAGAGGTCTATATAGTAAGTTGCTTTTCAGAATGGGAAGGCTATACATTCACTTCAGTGTAAACACAGTTGCACTGGAAGCTAAAGTTAGATTATGTTTAATAGAAAAGTAGCATGACAACATGATCTCACAGTGACAATGAGTGGATTTAAAGTAAGAAATTTGAAGTTATTTTCCAGATAAATGGAGCTCAGAAAATTCTATTATTTTACTATTTTTCACAGGTGTTCCCAAACTGAAATTATTCTCATTAAAACCTGCTCCTCCCCTTGCATTCTTTGTCTTTGCTAATGGCTCCTGCATCTACAATTGGCCCAAGTCGGAATCTTCAACCTTCACAGAGGCCAGTTAAGATGTCCTGTAGTTCCTAGAAACTGACTGTTAGGTGCCTTACTGATGCTGTTGGTATATCAAATTCTTTACAACTTCCTACTGAACTTAGAGCAACGGGAGAAATTTTAAAATGGAGTTGAAACTCTACACTAAAGATGAATCAGTGGCCCTGCATTAACTTGTCACTGTGCAATAACACGGCATTCCATAAACTCAAGTCACTCTCTGTAGATTTAAATGGATCAGACTGAGTTCCCCTGGCATCACTTTTCTGGTAATGGATGTCACTGTGGCAGAGAAGGTTTTCTTCACTTGTGGCCACTTATTCAAGTTGACCATGGGAGGACCTGTACCCCTGGGAAAGGCAGTGTGTTCTTCTCAAGAAGTCAAGGTGCTTCACCTGCACACATGAGAGCCAGTCACAGCAACTTCGGTGATCTCAGTTGCACCACCTGTCGGTCTTTAACTTGCTACACAGTACACGTCAGAGCTGTTGTCTTCATAGACACCAGCAAACATTGCAGCAGTTATCTTCACACTTAATTAATGCTCACCAGCATTGATCATAGTACAAAACTGAACCTTGAATTCAGATAAAAAAATGGCCTGCACTCTCTGTGCAAATGCATTTGTCTTCCTCATCTCATCATTAAAATTTCCTCTGCTTTGGATTTATGAAAAACTACTGTTAAAATATTAAGCACACATTACCTACCAGATGGAGGGAAAGGTCCTTCTGGAGTTTGAAAACAATGCTGAGACAGGCAAGTAAAACATAAAGCCATGTATCTGTTGAGTGGCCCTCACAGACCACTCATTCCCGGGACAATGTTTATCACTCCTCTGTATTTCACCCCCTCGGGTGTGGCTTCTATTTACTCCAGCACATCTCACTCCAGGGAGTCTTAACCTGGCCCAGCCTTCCCGAGTGCCCTGTACTCTCACGTGGCTCCTCTGGACCTCCTTCCAGAAGTTGGCGATGAGGCAAGAGATGAAAAAGGAGGAGGGATGGTGGGCTTGGGGCAGGCTTCCATATCAAACATTGAATAAGGTTAGCTGGCTGTTACCTTAAATCGTCAAGTGTTTTTACTTCAGAAAATTGTCACAAATGTGACTCCATCAAATCCTCCGGATAACAACACATACTCATTGGGCGCCATTGTGCTGAGAAAGAAGAACCCTTGAGGAGGTTAAGTGAATACAAAAATAGTATCTAAATTTCCACTTTATTCCACATTTCATGTTCTTTGCACCATACCATATACTTACTAATAGTTAAAGTTCTGAGCAGTTTGCATTTTTCTAAGCATAAGGTAGTATATCGACTTTGTGTATTTCTAAAGTACAATTACATCATGCATTAACCTTCATCATAAGGTGAACATGTTTTGTCAAAAACCCAGTGTGTCATTATTAGACAATAAAACATATAAAATTAATTATTCTATGTGTATATGATTATATATTCATCATTAGGCTTTACAGTATAAGACTATCTTAGAGATTTAGTTCATTTCCTTATTTGGTAGATGAAGACAATGAAACTCAGTTAGATTAAATGACTTACAGTTTATTCATCTAAGAGGCGTAACTGGCACCTTAAGCCTAGTCTCCATACTCTGATTCTCTTTCTACGATATTTGAGTTTTTTTGTAATCTCATGAATTATTCAGGAAAGGTATTGTCAACATCTTACACATAGGGAAACTTACCTAGGGTAAGAGCTAGAGAGTCATCTTCACAGCTAAGTAACTTTATTGTCATATGGCTGGTTGGTGGAAGAAGAAGACAAGCTTGGCACTTGATCTTCTGCTTTCATGAGTCTATATACTTCATTGCTCTAGCATTAGAAATGAAGGAAAGGAGAGCTACATTTTATAAGAACTGATGTCAATATATCCAATAAAGTAAGGCCCCTTAAGACATTTAGAAAAAATGTTTTAATGAGATTAAGTTATATGTCTTGGTTTTGTTTTTGTGTGTGTGCATGAGTGACAGGATGTATTTTGGTTAGTTTACATGTGTCTGTTGTTACACAGTAGCCCTAATAGAAAACATATGTATGGAAGTAGCTAGTCAACCCATATAAAGTACTTGCAGAGTAATTATCTAACAAATATTTATTGTTATATAAAGCTACAACCTAATTTGTTATTTGAAGAACTTAAGAAAAGTAAATGATGGATGTGTCTCTTAGAATAATCCTGAGGACAATTCTGTGTTTGGCATGACAGGTAGAGTCTGTCATTTGGCTTCAGGAAGCAGAGTGGCAGCTGGAGAAGAGAGAGTCTGTGAGGCAGAGTGAGCAGCAGCGTTTCACAGATGAAAGCTGAGATACGGTGTTGATTTTCTGCCTCTAGATTTTATCTATTTCAAGATTAGAACATGAAGGCCCACAGTGTCTAAATGTCTTCCTCTGCTGGCATAGAGGCCCACACTTACTGTTTGTTTGTAGGTATCTGTATCTTACATCCCAGCATTACTGTCAGAATCAAGAACTGAAAGATCTGGCAATGACACATATAAACTTTCAAGTTCTGTCTTTCACTCTGGGGTTTCCTAGGATTAAAACATTTCCAGTTTACTGTTGTGCCCACATTTATCTTTAATGTGCTAGTTGCACATTTAAGATAGTAGTACCTTGCATTTTTATTGAACAGAGGTGTTTTGAAGTAAATCCAATAGAATATTTGGTAAAATAATATATTTGTTTTTCTATTCAAAGCCTAATTTATGACATTTATATTTGCTTATAACAGTAGAAACAAGGGTGTAATCTGTAGTAGTAATTGGTATCATTGAAAGAAATCAAGAATAATGGGAGAAAATAGAGGAAAGGCCATCAAGGACCATGTATAAAGGACACATGGACAAAGCCAAATGGGGTAGGTTTGAGGGTGGGAGGTGGGGATATGTGGGGTGTGGGGGTATGGGGGGGTAAAAGGGAGACAACTGTACTTGAACAACAGCAAAGAATATTATAAGAGAAGAAAACGAATGCAACACTTGGGATTAGGATTTTTATTTTTGCTTATATTAAGTAGCTGTATAAACTTGGGCAAGCCAATGTAGATTTGAAGGTCTCACTGTTTGTCATGTCTAGAAAATACACCTTCATTGTTAATTAGATGTGAATTATATATCCTCTTCCCAACATTGCTAACATTGGTAGAGCGTTTCCTATGAATAGTGCATTATCAATTCTTGATATTTTTCACACATAATCTCATTTATTCTTATCATATCTCCTTGAAACTCAACTTAATAGATATAAATATTAGTATCAGAGAATTTAATAGGTACCTGAAGTTGACAGAGCTATGACATGACAGAACGGTAATTCACACATAGATTTGAGGACTGAGTTTTCTGGTATGTTATGCCAATTGTCAATCTTTCCTAACATGTGATCCCTAAAACTCTCAAAGAAAGGAGACAAGATCATTAAAATTTAAATCTTCCCTCCCTATCTACAAATGGAAACCCTTTCTTTAGTGTGTGAATGATTGGGAAAAAATTTGGGTGACTGCGTGTGATGACTGCATGGAAACAATACAGCAAAAGCGGCCTTCCATCTTCAATGCTTTCCAAGTTTAATAAGTTCTCTAAAACACTAAAGAAATTATTGACACATATCTCAGACCAGTGGGATTCTCGGATGTTCTTGGATTTGCAGAAGAATATAAAGGGAATTAGCATATCCTAAATTAGGAAGGTGAAAACACATACAATGTCACATGAGAAGCATACGAAGGGATTGGACATTGTTTAGCCTGGGTAGGAAAACATTATGTTTGTTGTATGTGGACATCGGAAAGGTCAGCAGGCAGAGCAACAATTAGGCAATGGACAAGATATTACAGAATAGGTTCAACAGATAATTGCAAACAACACATGGAAGAATTTGTTGATGATTAAAGTGGCCTAATGATGAAATGGGCTATTATCTAAGTGGGAAATAATCAATCAGAGAGGTCAGTTGACTACATAGAACTGACATTGTGGCAAGAATTCACTGATACATTCAGAGTTGGGTCGACCATACTGATATCAGATGTGAATCTTTAACAGTGTTATTTCCTCCTTGTTCTATTCCAACAAGTCCTTCCCTGACTATGTGCAAATGTCTTTCTTTCTATCTGACTGCCTCAAAGATAAAGGGGTGACTTAATATCTTCATTGCTTTGTCGATGTATAAAAACATTTCTGTTAAATGAGGCTAATAAACCTCAGTTGTTAACCCAGACAGTAAAAAAAAAGTCAAAGAAGTTTTGGTTATATGCTATCTCTATAGATAACCTCTCTAGAAGAAAAGCTTTAAAGACCAATAGTCTGGCTTGGATGAATAAAAAACAATCATTTAGCTATTTGTACAGACGCAGAATTTTTACTGTGATTGCTCTGTCAGCTAGTTATGTTTCTGACTTTTTTTTTATTGGTAACGAATTCGCCTTCAGGATTGCTTCTCTGGAAGCAGAAGTACCCTCCTGAGCTGCCAGCAGCTGCGGCCCTCCCGTATCCCATAAAGTTTCATTTTAGATGGAAATAAACCAACTACATTTTTTCAAAGCTCTTTTTCTGAAGATGACATAGTAAACTGCCTAGGAGTTCTCTTTTAAAAGGATAATTGTGGCTCTAAGTAATTTAGTTCATTTCCAGAGGCAATGTGACAAAATTTATTTTTTATCAACAAATTAGAAATGGGCACTTTCAACAAATAGTCACTATCCATCGTCACTTCTTCCCATCCCTTCCCACAGACACAACTTCTTCTGAATTATTGCCAAACCTACTGAGATATGCTACTCAAGCATCATCTTCTCTAGAAGTTGGTTGTGCCCTGTGCCATATTCTGCTTCTCCTTTACTTCTTGGGGGCCTTCCTCTGGGTTTTTGTAAGTCCCTGAGAATAATGGGCCCTTTATCATAACTGCCGCAATCATCAATTTACTTTTGTTTTCAAGGACCACTGCTTGGAGGCAGGACCTTTGTTTTTTCTCACTTTATTTTTGGAATCTGTGCCCAATACTTGTCTTCCGACAAAACAAAAAGTTGGGACTTTGTGAGTTTTTGTTAGCGAGGCAACGAATGATCGATACCATTTGTTACAGCCTAAACTGCTCTGAAGTAAAGGCAGTGGGGAAGGCTATCCAAGTGGATATTGCAAGAAAAATGCTGTAATTTTTCTTTATAAAACATAGGATGTCTGGCCATGAAGTACAGCCAGTCCTATAGCTCATATGGAGTCTGTTGCTTTGACTAGATATGTACTTTTTGTCAACAACAGTAAAAAATCTTTAAAGGCACATCATGTCTTATCTTTTTTTGAATTTACTATTGACATCCTTAAATCTGCCTATACTTAAAGATATGCAAAGCCATATCGTCCAGCATACTATACATACAGTCAAAGAGTTTGACACCTCTGAGTGTATGCCTACCTAGAAGTATAATTATAGAAAATTGAACAGTAATATATCATATCTGGAGGTATTTTGAATAAAACTATTCTGTGACAATCATGTAGAAAACAATAACAGATATACCTTTTGTGCAGTAAACACAGCCATATTCTAATGCATCACAACGAAGTATAATAAAACACTTGAAGAACATGTTCATTAATTAAAGATTATGGAAAATAATAAACAATTATCTCCCACACTTCACCTCATGTCAGCACATGATGAATCTTCAGTAGCGGATGTGTGCCTGCTTTTGACAGCCTCTATTTTTCTTTCTTTATAGCCCTCTCATTTATTTTCCTGCAACTATATTTTCACTACTGAAAGAAGTCTTTCAGACGCAGATGGTAAATAGTAGTTACATCTTCCCAAATGCAAGAGCAGCATGACCAATCAGATGTCCCGTTCTCAAATTTAGACAATTCAGTAGAAAATGTTTGGTTTCCCTTTCTTCTGGGCAGGAATAACTTTACTGGATTGCTCCTGCTACAATGGCCGTTTCGTCCCTGTTCCTAACCCCTGCATCCTGATGATTCAGAAGACTACTTTTCTAGCCTTTTGTCCTTTCTTTGGAGCATTTTTTCCTTTTATCTCCTCTTTCTGGGCTCCGAATCCATGTTGTCATTTTCAACAAAACAAATAAACACAAGTGTAAATAAAATAAAATACAACATTATACCCAAATGAAAAAAAAAATTGGTGAAATTAAGATAAAAAAAATCCCCTTTGTATTTATTTAAGGAGTTGTATGGTTTTCATTAAATGCAATGTACTTAAGGAGGTAGATGTACAGACTTGACGTAACCATAAATCGAATCCCGACCTCAGGGAGATTATGTGATATACAGAATGAAATATCATGCCCAGCGGAAGATATGAGTCACCTGCATTGATGCTTTAATGCACAGTAGAGGACATGCTGACACACTACATGAAAGATCCAGATACATCGCTGTGGGAGTCCAAAGCAAGTGAAATTAGTTAGAGCTTAAGGGGGCAGAAGTAAGCAGAGTAATTGTTAAAGGGGAAATATACACATTACACAAGGGAATGGAAAAGTCAAAACTCTGTTGATGTAATGGAAAATGTGAGAAAAAGAATAAAAGTCAGAAAGCATGCAGATGATTCCATCAGTAGGTCATTTAGACTGGAAGGTCAGCTAAGTATAAGGTAACAGTGGGAAGAGTTCATAAAATCAAGTGGAGATGAGGCCAGGGAAGGCCATTTACTGGTAAAACAACTGGAGTCTGCCTGCTCTGGAAGGACAGCCTACCAGTTTCGCAGAGGAGGCGTGACAGAAACTGAGAGCCCTACTGGGAGATCATCTCCACTGTCCCCTAAGGGTGTCAGCTAGTCTCAAAAATTCTGAACTTGTTTAGCCTTATAAATAGGCATCCCTGTGATTCTCATCCTTTGAATTTGTTTTCTTAAGCAAGGGAAACAGACTCTTTGGTAAGTCATTCTATTTTAGAGTAACATTCAAATCTTACAGAAAAACTGTTAAAAGGTCATTGAAGTCAGCAGAAAACTAAAGAATAAGCATTGTTCCATTTTTTTTGCATTGTTAACATATATCTTCAATAAATTTATTCTTAAAAGCATAAAGAATACCGAAAGACAGGTTTTTTCTCTCTCTCTGATTTTAGCTCTTGCCCTACCCTTATTATTTGGTCCTGACTTTAAAAAAAAAATAATTTTCTCTCTTTACAGATGAAGTAATAACTTGACCACTGACATATTTATAAAGTCATATATATTATGCTTTCTCTTTCAACCCAGAGAATAATACCCAGATAAAAAATTTCTTCCAGAACAGTATCCCTGAATAAATAGACTACTTTCAATGAGTCTCATTGAATCATTTAACATTCAGTAGAACGTGTGCAAGCACCAAGTCTGGCTAGAAGAAAGACTTCCAGCTATAATTTTAAAAGCCATGTGTAGAAAGCCATATCTAGACAATGATAACCAAGGCATTTTTAAAACTAAAGGTATAGCATAAAATGTGCTGGCTTCCTTCATAAGCATGTATCATGCTTTTGCACACATTGCTTTGCTTGTCTCTTAAATAAACAATTGCATTAAAAATGTTCTTATGTTGACAGTACTTTTCCTAGGCATATAATAAAAGATCAAAACCTCAGATTTAATGTAAGAAGGTCCTCCAGATATTACTAGGAGCCAGGACAATAATAGATCTGTTTAAATGTAATACTAGGAGATTTGTGGCACCATTTATATTTGGCATATACTGCTATCAGGCAGAGTCTAATAAAAAATTGCTGGCAAACTCCCAAATAAAGTGCTTCATGTTTGCTCAGGGCAAGGCTTATGAAATCTCCATGAGAAATGCTGTGGGCTGAATGGTAACTGTGCACAGAATGTACCTGGTGGAGTCTTACATTTCCTGCCAGCATGGTACTCTGCTTTTTCCCAACAGCTCTTTGCTAATCTGCAAGGGACTCCGTAGGTATATTGCAGGACAGTAACGATTTGCTAAAATGGATTTTAATGAAAACTGGCAGGCATTTGTTTTTAGTTAAAGGCCAATATGTTCTGGACAACAGATGCCCAAATCTCTTTAGAGAATACCTGGAAAATAAATATTTCTTAATGTTATTCTTGCTGTTATTTTTATTACAAAGGGGTTCTTGGCTTCCCCTAGAATACACCCTGCTTTTTGGATATTACAACATTCATCTCCATAGCATGATGAACAGGTGTCCAGTATGATTATCCTGGTTTTGTAGATAGCAAAAGAGAAACTCTGAGAGGTTATGGATTTGATCAAGGTCGTAAAATGACCTAAAGCTGAAGATGCCTTGAACTTATTAGGTTTTTTAAATTAATTTAAATGAGGGGGACCAGTTTAGTAGAAAACATCAGAGAGAAAAGGGTATTTTTATATAACCACTTACCATAGCACTAGTTTATATAATATTATTTAATCTTGACATTGAACATGAGAAAACTGAGCTTTTAGAGATAGCCAGTGTTGTCCAAGTTTGTGGCGCAAATTAAAAAGCAGAGCCATAATTTGAACCAAGACAATCCCTACGATTCTTCCCACTGCACTTTGAAGGTTGATCTTCACTACTATAGCAGTTCGTTTATCTTTATTTGCCAAGGGTAATGTATAAAAACAGCAGTTATGACTTAGTTACCTGGGCTTAAGAAGTTGAGAAAGTAGGAGATAATTGAATCCACTGATAACTAAATATAACAACTTGTACTCTCTAGCCAAGAAAGGCAACTTTCTTTAATCATTCTAAATAGGTTCCAGTATACTTCCTACTATTGTATATCATATCTTGAATTTGACAGGGGACATTGTCTCCCAGCTGAGATGTTATGGATGAGGGACCCATCAAAATGTTTCTCTGAGGATCAAATGTCTAGAAAAAATTTTTCTCTCCAGATTGTCTTGTCTCCTGCTGGGGATAAACCAGAGAGAAAAGTTTGACAGGGAGGTATAACATAAAGAATATAAGAATAAGTTGTATTCTTTTTTCTGCTGCTCATTTTGTTCATTTTATTCCAAGCTTTTCCAAGGAAATTATTTTTAGTAAGAATCTTGTATAAAATCACAGATTTTATGGTTAGAGTGTGTGTGTGTGTGTGTTTGTGTGTATGAATTAATGATGACAAATAAAATACTTTAAGTTTCAAAAAGATTTATTTGAGAAATATTAAAAAATAAATAGCCATATAAGCTCATAATGTCTGCCACTGTTTGAAAAATAGATATATTTTAATAACCGCAAGTTCATAAATGTTATTTATTTGATATTAACCCAGTGAACTGAAATTGATTCAGATCATTCTCTGATTTCAAAAAAATCTAATAAAGGAACACAAAGTGTACTTGCACAAAACATCTTGATTGTATTATATCAAGTGCAGGCTCATTTTCTACAATAAATACTGATCATTACCTGGAAATTTTACTCATTTGATAGCCAGTAATATCTGGTCAGTCCATTGTTTTTCCACCAAATTTAATATGGGATGATTGATTAATGAAAATAGGTCAACCATAAAAATTTATGACTTTTAATGGTTATTACTCCTTTGAAACTAAAGTCACAAAAACTGAGATGTGATATTTACTAAATTAGAAGGCAGGGTTGGTCCAAATACACTTGAAAAAGACAGACAGACAGACAGACAGAACATTCTTGCTCAGGCAAGAAGATGATATGTTTCTAAAAATTATTTATGAAATATTAAGCTACTTAGGCTGGTGCCTTCAGAGAAAGCAAGTATCCTCTTTAAAATTCGGAAGGGGAGACATTTGCACATAAGAATCAGAGAAGCACATCAGCTTTGAAAGCAAGTGGCAGAGTTGAACAGAGGAGTGCAATTTTTAAAAGTTCAAAATATAAAAAACAAATTCTAAATTTAGTGCCTCTTCATGTTATAGTTGACTAGGTTAGGGTTTAGTGACTGATTTTCTTGGGTCTAACAAATTAGAAAAGGAATAATTTTTAAAGCAATGGCTCCCCTCTAAGTTATTTATGTATTTTTAAAATCACTTATTTAAATCTCAATGGAAGTTGTTTCAAAAAATGAGAGAAAAATGTTTGTTAATTTTACTGCATCATCAGGCCTGAGGAAAAAAATCAGAGACTGCATATTTCAATGATGGTATTCATATTAGGTTCTTTTGGAGTTTTAATTTTCCTTTTGAAATATCCTACCAATTTTCTTCTGAACTTTTAAAATTAGATGTAATAATTGACTTAAAGCCCTTGTTGTTATTTTCAATAATTGAGAAGTCAGTTCAACTGCTTCTATTATTTTTAGTAAGGTTACATTTTCTTACTTTATTCCACTTGGGGTAATTTTTAATTATATTCAGAACATTGTATTTTAAAAGAACTTTTGGGCACTAAATATATATATATGTATATAGGTATGTGTGTGTGTGTGTGTGTATCATAGAGAGGGAAAACCCTTTCTTCTGACAGTTAGAACATGGAATATTGTTTCTAATTTCTGCAGGAGTTAAATTATTGTGGGTTGTGGCACAGGTACAATTTATTTCAAAGATGTTATTTATTTATTTATTTATTTTAGAGAGGGGAAGGGAAGAAGAAAGAGAGGGAGAGAAACATCAACATGTGGTTGCCTATTGCACATCCCCTACTGGGGGCCTGGCCTGAAACCCAGACATGTGCCCTGACTGGGAATTGAACCACCAACCCTTTGGTTTGCGGGTCATCACTCAATCAAATGAGCCACACCAGCCAGGGCAATTTTAACTGCGATTATTTCAAACACCCAACATTCCAGAAACTTCCCTCATTCCTTTTTTCATAGCTTTCTATCTTCCTTTTTCTGTGGTTTTTCTTTTCTTCCTCTCTTTTTTACTTATGTTGATGGTTTTATATTGGTTATAATATCATACTTAGAGAAAAGTTGTAAGAAAAGTATAAAGCTCTCTCATACACCTTTTAATTGAGTTCACTGATGGTGCATATTTGCTCATTTTTGTCCTTTCTCTCTCTCTCCCTCCTCTCTTTCTCCCTTTCAAAAAAATGTATATCTTTATTCTATGCTTTCTTTGAGACAATTCTTGAACAATTTCTGAATCAATTGGAAATGTTGTGTCTCTTTATCCCTTAAAATTTACCTGTGTATATCCAGAGCAAAGCCATGTCTCATGACCACACTACACTGCATTTACCATTGACTTAACAATGATTAAGCGCTATTCTCTAATCCATAGATTTTGTCACTATATTTTTGCTGTCCAGTCTCCAATTTTATATCAAGTATTATGTGGTTACGTCTTCATAATCTCCTTCAATCTGAATGGTTTATCAGTCTTCCTTTGTCTTTCTTGGCTTTGATATTTTTGAAAAGCACAAGACAGTGGTTTTGCAGAATATTACTTAATTTAGATTTGTCTAGTCATGACAAGTCAAATGTTACACTTTTTTTTTTTTTCAGGAATATAAAAAAAGACATGGTGTCCTTTTTAATGAATCCTACCAGAAGACCTATGGTATCTTTTTGTCTCAATGTTAGCAGTTAACATTAAGGAGATATAAGTCAATTTCCTTCACTGTGAAGTTACCATTTTATCTTTGTAATTGTATTAGTTGGAGTCTTCTGAGAATAAAGACAAGATTAGATGTTCAGGAGATTATTGGGAAAGCAATATTTAAGAGAAATGGAAAGATAGTCAGAGAAGGTAGGGAGAAGCAGGGAGGGCAGGAAGAGGAAGAAAGGGGAAGGATGCACAGCTGGGTAGAAAGACTCTCAGCTGCAGCACAGTCCAAGAAAGGTCCACTGAGCCAATGGAGGGGCCTAGGGTGGGGTGGCGGGCCCTGTAATCAAAGCAAGCCTTAGAGGGATCCAAACTGTAGCGTCTAATAGTTTATTACTGTGCTAAGCTGTCCTGTGCATCACGGATGTTTAACAGCATACCTGACCTCTACCCACTAGATGTCAGTAACAGCCTCCTAGTTGTGACAACAACAACAAAAAAAATGTCTCTAGACTTCACCAAATGTCACTTGGAGGTAAAAATGCTTTTAGTTGAGAAATACTGTTTTATAGATGCATGCTTTCTCCTGCTCTCTGCTGAGAGTTAGTATATATGAAGTCCTCCCCTTGCACACAAATGATTTCCCCTTAAGTTATCTTTCCTATGATGAGGTGTGATTTAGCTTAAAACTCACCCCCATTCCATTGTGCGTAAAGTTTCTCCACAGCAAGTGTGTCCTCTGGTGACTAAGAAGGAGTAACTTCGACTTAAAGCCCTCCTCGTGCTTACTGTAAACATAAGGTTTTTCCCCTAAGTGTGTTTTCTGATGTGTGTTGAAGGTTGCTTTGTCACTGAAAACCCCACTCACACTCCTACACATGTACGGCTTCCCTGTGAAATGTGTCCTCGGATGTCTTGTGAGGGCTGACTTCTGGCTAAAGCCCCGCTCACAAAGGGCTTTTCTCTTGAGTGGGCCAGCTTATGCCTGACTAAATCTCCTTTCTAGCTAAAGCCTTGCCCACACCCAGGGTAAACCTAAGCCTTCTCCTCAGAGTGAGTCTCTGGTGACTGATGTAGTACGGTTTCTGTCGAAAACCTTGTTCACATTCCCTGCACACAAAAGCCTTGTCTCCTGAATATGTCCTCTGATGTACAATGAGAGTTGACTTTTGTCTGAAGCCTCGCCCATATTCTTTGCACGTGAAAGGCTTCTCTGTAGAATGTGTCCTCTGCTGTATAATGAGAAATGACTTAACACTGAACCCTCATCCATATTCTGCAGACATATAGAGATTTTCCCCTGAGTGTGTCCTCTGGTGTGTGGTAAGGTTTGACTTATCACTAAAGCCTGGCCCACACTCCCAGAATGCATCCTCTTGGGTTTAATGAGATATGACTTCTGACTAAAGCTATGGCCACAAATGAGGGTTGTCCCCTGAATGAATCCTCTGGTGTTTGCTGAGAGTTGATTTATCTCTAAAAAGCCTCCCTCGGTTCCTGCATATATAAGGCTTCTCCCATGAGTGAGTTCCGTGGTGTGTGATAAACCGTGACTTATCCTGAAAGAAAAGCCTTCTCCCCTGAGTGTGTCCTGAGGAGTCTGATGAGAATTGACTTTGGCTAAAGCTTCACTCACATTCCGCACATGTGAAAAGCCTCTCCCCACAGTGTACCATCTTGTGCGTGACTAGGTTCGAGTTCTAAGTAAAGGCATGCTCACACTCTGTGCAGACATAAGGCTTCTCCACTGTACGTGATCTCTTGTGTGTGATGAGAGCTGATTTATAGCTAAAGGATTGGCCACACTCACTGAAAAAATAAGACTTTCCTCCTGAGTGGGTCCTCTGATGAATGGAGGGGGCTGACTTCTGGTTAAAGTCAACCTTACAATTTCTGCAACTGACTACTTCAAATCCTGAGATTTCTACCCACTTTAATACTTTGTTCCTAAAGGGTTTGTTTTCTCAGCTGAGCTGAACTTTATTTCCACCACTGATTGCCTTTCCTCAAGCTTATTAGCTGTCCTTCAGGTAATCTGGAAAAAGTTCTTGGATTAATTCTATCCCTCGTCTTCCCTAAGGGATTTGGATCCCCTTTTCTATCTTCACCTTCCACGTTGTCATGCCAGAAGCTTTCATGAGAGAGAAAGAGTGGCTGCCGCTGCTGCTTTGGATACGCTGGGCAGAGATCCACTATTTGGAGAGTCCCTGAACACACAAGCCTCGTCAGCTTGGAATGTGGTGATCATGCAGCACATGTTGACATAAGTGCCTACCGCACAAGGGCTGAGCGGAGAATGAATACGGTGGCATTTCTGGCTGTGGCTCTGCAAACAGCAGCCAGGCAAACGTTCTTTCTCCTTGTTCTGGGGCTTCCCCCCTCCCCCCGTTCTAGCCAAATTACAAATATTGGTTTGGAAAATGGAATTCTCACTGACACTAGGCTGCTGTAATTTTCCAGCATCACATCTTTGTAGAGCCTCCTCCGAGAACAGCTCAACAGCCACCCCTCTTCCTGAGTGAAGTCCACGGCTACATTATGGAATGACATAAATACCTCTTCTCTTTCACGAGTCCCATGGCCATTTTTCTGACTTCCTGAAAGGTCTTCTTAGAGAAAGGTGGCTTCTTATCCTTGAGAAGTCTTGGCTACTGCACAGGAGTAGCCCTTGGGGTTGAGTCCACACCTGTGTTGCTCCCAGATATGGGGGCTTGTCAGTAACAGAGAGACTGAAGCTGGTAGAGACACAGTTGCAATGTCTGCCCCATGGAAGATACCACAACTTTAAGGACTGACAAGTTAGAGGCGCCTGCCACATCACCTTTCTTTTAGAAATTATGTCACCCTAACTTTTACATCCAGGCTATGATCTATCTGAACTTCATTTTTGTGCTTGGTGTACGATACATGTAAGTTCATTTTTTTTCCATATGGATATCAAGTTTTCCAAAGTTTCTTAAAGAGAGTTTTATTTCTCCTTTGAATTACATTGGCACTTTTTTTGAAATCAGTGGATTGTATAAGGATTGGGTCTATTTCTTTACTATGATGTCTGTTCTTTCCTACTAGCTTTTCATGGTGTCTGCCTTAGAGCTGGAAGGCTTGGCTGATGTTTCAGATAGGTTTCCTTCACTACTGGTTTCAAATTCTACAAAGTTCTGGAATCCAATCATTTGGAGAATTCCCTAGACTAGGTTACGTCTCTTTACTTACCAGGACTTGATCCCTGTTTCTCAGGTAAACCTGAGGGTGGGGTGGGAGCAAGGCATGACTGCGTAGCTGAGTCGGGATTCTTTTCCTCTACAGTCCTTTCCACCCTCACTGTCGTCAGTCCTGGCATGGCGGTCTGAGTCCAAACCTGGAAATGGCCCCAGATAGAATAGCTGCTGTTCTCTCCTCCTCTCTGAAGGCTTTGCTTTTCTCTGGAGTTCAGTCTATTTAGTTTCTTTAAATCCACTGCTCTTTTCTACCTTCATAAAAGTGTACAATTTTTATTTTATTTTGTCAGTTTTACTTATTCTCCCCATAGGAAAAGTTTTTTTCTGTTCTTTTGTATTCTAATCATCAGTAGAAGCATTCTTGGTGGGAGAAGAAAATGAAGGGCAAGTTCATTAACACAAACCTTGTATTTCAGATCTTCTGTTTTACTAATTACTTTCCCTTCTCTTTGTCAAATATTGGTTAGTTTTTGTCTTCAGTTATTAAAATGTACTCATAAGTCTTTGGAAGTATCTAATCTTTATTCTAGAATAAAATGGCAAAAGTTTACCTTCCTTTTGTAAACAGGAATAAAAATACAGGCCTGTATGAGTCAAAAGAACAGGAAGCACCTAAGCAATTTTTCTTATTTTTATTTGATCATTGAAAATGTTGTCCAGAAAGGCTTTCTCAATGGCCCTTGAGAAAGTCTTATTCAGCAGAGCCTGAGGAACACAAAAGTCCAGAAGTTTCATTGTTATTTCTCAATTTAAAAGAAGCAGGATATATATACCGTTTAAATAGAAAAGAGAGTGGTGAATAGAAAACAGTGTGGATTGTAGAAATAATATACATTTTTATTAGTAAGTCCGAGAAATCATCTCTGTTGGTTTAAGTGTTATAGTGAAAGTCAAAACAATGATACAAGAAGCTAACAGCTTATAACACTTAATTTGGACCTGCCACGTTATTGATTCATAAGTAAGCCTCGGTCATGGATTCTAGCTGATAACATTTAGGCAGTTCCAGTCAAAATGGCTTTACTGAACGTACACATTGTTTAAAACAGTTTTTTTTAAGATAGCATTCACTGAGGTGCTCCTAGTGCATTTCAAGGCATAAAATTCAAATGAATAGACAATCTGAAGAAAGAAAATAGTCTCCTTGAAGGCTTCACCTGTTTTATTTATTTATGTATTTATTTTTTGCTTTTGGGTTTTTTTTTTGTATGTTTTTGTTTCTGTTTTTTACTTACATACCCATGGCTACACTCCCTTTGCAATGATTCAGCATTCAGACTACATGGGTTCGGGGGAGGGGGTGTATATAAGTGACAGCACTTTTCACACAGCAAGGCTGAGTAAATATAATAATAGTAACATAATAATAGAAATGTCTTTATGTTTCATGTTGGGGTCATTACTAGTATAAAATACAAGAGATCATTCAAGAATCTAAATGCCCAGTCAAGAACCCTTTATGGGTAATATGAAATAATAAAATGTATATTCTTAGCATTCAATCTTCATAGAATCAATAAAAGTTCGGTCTAATGCAAGATGATTGTCAAAATACCACTGTTGCTCAAGCTACAAACAAGACAAGGAGGATAAAGAGCATTCTGTGATCCAACAAGTTTCAGAATCATTTGGCTAATTCATCTTATACATGTTACTTTATTAAGAACCTATGCACCCCAATGTTCATAGCAGCATGATTTACAATAGCCAAGTGCTGGAAACAGTCTAAGTGCCCATCAGTAAATGAGTGGATCAAAACACTGTGGTACATTTACATAATGGAATATTATACAGCAGAAAGAAAGAAAGAACTCTTACCCTTTGTGACAGCATGGATGGAACTGGAGAACATTATGCTAAGTGAAATCAGCCAGGTGGTGAAAGACAAATACCATATGATTTCACTTAAAGTAGAACCTAATCAATAAACAAACAAGTAAGCAAAATAGAACTGGAGACTTGGAAATAAAGAACAAGCTGACAGTGAGCAGAGGGGTAGGGAAGGGAGATAATGGGGTAAAGAAGGGGAAGGAGCAAGCCAAAGAACATGAATAGAGGACTCATGAGCACAGACAATAGGGGGGTCATTGACTGTGAGAGGGGTGAGTTAGGGGAGAGCAATGGGAAGAAAGGTGGGGCAACTGTAACTGAACAATGATAAAAAAGTGTAACCCTAGAAAGTAATAACAATGTCCATATGCAAACAATACCCTGGAATACAATAATCAGTTTCGTTTCTAAGTACAAATAAATAAATAATTGAATTATAATTTTTAAAAAATCTCAGACACTCAATACATCTAAGTTCACTCTCAAACTCCAAGATAGGGACATGAGATGTAGTATTTTAAAAACTTATTTGACTAAGAAACTCTTTTCCCAAGAATATCTTATAGGACAATTATACTGGAGAAAAAAGAACATGCTTCAGAAAATCTGGCCTAATTTTAATTATCCTTATGATTTTCTTTCAAAGACCTGAAAAATCTTGAATTCCTTTTATCTAAAAACAAAATAAATATGCCCAAAAGAAAAAGCTTTATTGTATTTACAGGTCTTTCAAACTTTTGATGGTAATTGAAACATTTATTTGATAAGAAGTAACCAGAAGAACTCCAGATGCATGGAGAAAAACATATAGTAGAACATTCACAAGTGACTGGTTTTTATCCCAGGTTAGCACATGGGAGGTAAGGAGGTGAGTTATTAAATAGTGTCATTTTCTTCCCACATTTCATAAGTGAAACATGCTTTCTGCCCCTGTTAGGATGCTTTGTGGTAGTGTTGTTGTGTGTGTTATTGATATAGATGTGTGTGTGTGTGTCTGTTTTGATAAGTTTTAGAACCTTTGATGAATCTAAGCAGTGAGTTGAACAAGGGAAAAGATCAGAGGTTATAAATTCCATTTTCCATATAACATATGCTTTCCATATAACATATAACTTTATTGGCCTATAACAAAGAAGAGCTTCAAAATAAACAGCATTTACACTGCTTCATTAAGCTCCTTTTCAATTTAATATGTTTGGCATTCTACAGTTTGTCACGTAATTTACTATGACATATAACTCAATAAATGTTTAACAAGTAACAAATGTTTAACAAGTCAGGAAATAGCCTAAGTGCTAAGGACTCTTCTATTACCACTGCCCATTTATCAAGGACCTCAAAAATTGGAGTACAATTTACTTCTCATATAGAAGTAGTTTGAGTTTAGTATCTTCAATTAAGAGACCTAAACAACTGTGAAAAAGCTACTACGGCAAAAGCACTTAGCTTACTCAGGGCTCTTTACTTGATCAAGAGAAATTAAGGCATTTATTCACCTTTAACCACCTAGAGAGCAATATATCAGAGGCGTAATTACCAAACTGATAGAGACTTTGGTTTTCTTTCCAGGTAGACAATAATAAATGAGAATCAATTTCAGCACAAGGCTAATGAGCAGCTTACAAATATTCCAGGTACTGAGGGACAGATGGACGTCACAACAAAATTTCAGCTACAGGCCGGAGTGGTCGGTGGTGAGGCTGGGAATAAAGATAAGACCATGTGAGAGATGAGGGTATGGGTGGAGGTGGAAGTAGGTTAAGGGAGATCAAATTGCAAATGAGTAGAAGTGAGAGAAAATGAAAGCAAAGAGTGAAGTTATGGTTCAATCCTAAAACCAGTGCATCAGCAAAGGAATGAACTTTAGTGATATTTAAGAATGAGTCATAGGGATCCGGGACAAAGGTCCTTGCAAAACTAATATACAGTACTTTCCCTGCGAAATCTTGCTATTCTAAATTTTCTATATAGAGTAATATTATAGACATACATGTATATATTAAAATGTGTGTATAACACATATATACGTGTCTACGTGTATACGCTGAAGGTAGATTCTATCATTTTCCGCATCTGAGATATGATAAACTGAATCATGGTGAGGTTAAGTCACACCTCAGTTCTGGAGCTAAAGCAAAGCTAAGGATTCGAACAAAGCGATCTAGTTACAGCATCTGGGCCCTCATCAAATAGTGTACTATTTTTCTTAATATAGCCCCTCTAATGTGGGTCTAGATCGCTGTATAAAAGAAACTGAGCCCATAGGCAGAGCTGGTAATAAGTGGACAAAGTAAACCATTTCCTAATAACTTGCTAAGAAATTACAGTTTGTATGATTTTGTATTTGTTTGAATTTTCAATTAACATAGTAATAGCCTTGTAATTGCAGGAATAAATAGTCTATACAGAGTGAGTGCCTTTTAAGGAGGTTTGTTTAATTTTATTCTGCTTATTGGAAAGGAAAGCTAGCAATCGACAATGGAAGATGACCCAGAGTTGGCCTCAGAGGATTCCCTGAAAGCATGCTCAGCACCCTGCTTCAAGCCGTTATGGCCCTACGGCCCCTCAAGCAAAGAGACATGGCTGCATGGGGTCAACACTCTCAAGTGTTCTCACCCCCCCAGCACATCTCACCTACAAATCTATGGGAAGGATTTGGGCTAGCTTCATATATTCCTTTTCTATTTCTTCATGATTGAAAAAATACATAGTTTTTATATTACTATCTTGTAAATTGACTAATAAATAAATGATAAGAAAACTAAAAAATGTACAAATCTTACTATAGCAGCAGAGTCAGAGGCAGAACACCGAATTCATAGATTATCAATCTCTTCCTTGAGTCAGAAAACACATTTTTGCTGGAACAATGTTATGTATGTTATTCTTGAATTTGATATGAAACACGGTGGCAACCACATATACATTTTGAGTACCATTAGCAAAGTTTCAGAAGAAGGCATGAGGAAACATGTATTGAGTCCCAGCTATTTACAAAAGTATAATAAACTTTTAGGAGTAAGTCAGTTTTTTAAAATCTGTATCAGGGAAAAAGTCAGATTGATTAAAAATGGAAAAACAATTTTGGTTCTATATTTCTAATTTTTGAAAATTCTAAAGTTAAAAGTTTATAATAAAATGTTAGCTATATCTCCGTGTATACTATAGCTTTAGTTTATTCATGATTTCATCTCTCCAATCTGTCCCCTCACAGAAGACAATTTCAGGGTTAAAGTGAGCAAAAATCACATTGATAATTATGTGGTCTGCTAGCTTCAGTCTTCTTCGGAAAAATCTTTGAAAAAATGTCTTTAAAACTTTCAAATAGGCATTAATTGGAGCCTGTGAGACAACCAACATTTTATGTTAGCAAGAATCGTAATGATATTACATGATTATTTTATATGTGCTAGAGAAACACAAAATTCACTCCCCCTGAATCAAAGGTATTAAAAATAAAAGGGCTTCACTTGGTAGAGCACAGTCTGGCATGGTTTACAGAGGATGGGAGTGAGACGTGACTCCGCCCCACTGCTAAACTGCTGGCTACTGTGTGGTGAAGTTACTTCATCTCTCTGCATATCAGTTCTTCATCAATGAAATGGAGAAGATACTGTACAACACAGTTAGCAATACGGTATTGTGCACTTGAAAATATTTTAAGTATTCTCACCACAAACAACACCGAAAAAGAACAACAACAACAACAACAAAAAAGAAAGCTGCAGAAGAGGACACAAAGAAAACTGGGGAGGTAATGGATATGTTTAATGCCTTTATCTCAGGTGTATGCTTATGTCCAAACTTATTGCTTTGTTATTCACTAAATATGTGAAGTGTTTGGGGTCAATTATACTTCAATATAGCTTTATAAAAGAGAGAAGAAAAAATGAAGAATATTTCAATTTCATAATATTGCTTCTTAGAAGGAAAAAATAAGGAAATGAATATAATAAATGCCCAGTAAGGGTTACTAATATTCCTTTGTTGTTACTCATAGTATTGTTTGTGAATATCTTACCACTTTTATGAAATTCATGGTTTAAAAATTACAAAACACAAGTCCATTTGGATTAAAAAAACCCTTTCTGGAGAAATTAAATAAATTTTCTAAGGTTATTTTCCAGAGCCCATGCACTTAATCCTTAACTGCTCTCAAGTATTTCTAATAAGGACGCCAAGCTACTGAAAGAAACTGCATTAACAAATAAAAATAAAATAAACTAGAGTATTAGAGCATTAGGTTAGTGAAGTACACTAAATTGCCTTTCTTTGGAAATGAGCAGGAAAGTCTTTCAAATTTAGCCAAAGTGGACGAAGTTTGGTATTTGCTTATGTTCCTTCTTAGCCATCCCACCCTATCAGATGTATCTTTTTTCTTGAAGACTTCCTCTGAGTTCCTGCTTGTGAGTGCCAGCAGCTGATTCCCCTTAGAGACACGTTCCACACCAGGATAGACTATGATATTAACTGTTACCAGTTAGGGTTTTAATAGTTGACCTAGAAATAGTGACCAACACAGAGACAGAACTACCAATGTGAGTCGGAGGCTGAAATATATTGAGGTCTTTTTCTCAGAAATAGCACCTCATTTTTTCTCAACCCTGTAGTTCTAATAAAGTTTTCTGACTGTGCCTTGCTGAAAGTCTGTATTACTCCAAAAGACAAAATACAAAATACAGATAAGCAGAAAGAAGAAAGCAAGGAGATAGTCCAAATTCTTCCCACCTGGAAACATCCATTGTTAACCCCTTGGTGCATTGCTTTTGAAATCCTTTGATTAAAACATGAAACTCTGAGGCAGTGGTCCCCTACTTTTTGGCACCAGGGGCCAGTTTCATAGAACACAATTTTTCCATGGACTAGGGTGGGGTGGAGGGTGGATATGGTTTCAGATGAAACTTTTTTCAAGTGCCTCACATTCAAGCTCACCTCCAGCTGTGCAGCCCAGTTCCTAACAGGCCCGGACCCATGCCAGTCCCGCCGTTAGGGACCCCTGCTCTAGGGCATGACAGCTCTTCATACATTCAAATACACTTATTAGAGCTTGTCTTTTTTTTTTCTCCAAGATGACTTAAAAAATAAAACAGGAACACTCTTTCTTCTTAGCCTTAAATAGAGCCATCCAAATAGGTTCCAATATCACGCTGACAGTAAAAAGAATAAGAAAAGCTTTTTGTCCTAAAACAACAACAACAAATTGGTGAAGGAAGGTTTTGTATCCCCCAGTCTCTCATAACTGAAGTTTGAGCTGAGAGCTTAAAAATGAAGTATGTTAAAATAGCTTAGAGCATTGACATATACTTTAAATTGGGCACTATGTAATTTTTTGACATATAACTTTTGGGTAAAAGTATAACCAAATGGAGGAGATTTCCATTATATTATAGTCAATAAAATGGATTACTTAAAAAATGTTATCAATGGAAGGGATTCTAGAAACAAACTATAATAAAAATTCCTAATAAACAAATATTTTACCATTCCTCACTTGCAAGATATAATAAATTGATTAATTTTCCCTAATGAACATTATTAAATAAAAACAACTTGGAATAAAGTAATGTAAGATTGTATGAAAGTGAAATTAGAGAGGCTCATTAAATCTGTACATTTTCCAAAGATATACCATGTTGAATAATTCATTAGCTGTTTAATACATTTACATATCCTTAAACACTATGCATCTTGTTTTTATTACTGGTTTTCTTTTTTTCATTTTAATAGGAAAAGATTATATATATTTTTCATCTGTGAAATCCCAAAAATTTAAGTACAAAATGATTAACATTGAGTTCTTGCTAATTAAATCAGTAGAGGAGGTTTGGCTGACACTACGCTACCTACTCAAATTAAGAGAGTGTCTCATTACATTAAACACAGTTCATTTGTCACAGATAAGCTCTCAGCCTATTTATTTGATATGACAGTTAATGCGTAAGGAAAATGAATTTTCCCAGTATTGTAGACAACAAATGCACAGCTGTGCTGCTTCTAATTAACTGACCTAGAAATTGTGAAGCAAATAGAGAGGATATAAACACTATTGTCTTTAAACTGAACAAAACTATAATAAAACTTAAAATAGATTTTATTTCAATAAGTTGACTAGTCTTACCATTAAACTAAATAGAAAGAAGGATTGTCATGACATGTGCAAAAACGTATATAAGCTGTATTCAAAAATGATTAAACATCAAGGATATATGGCAGCTTAAATCATAAAACAAACATAAATTGAAACAACTAGGTTATCCTGTGCTTTTTAAAACATTTAATCTGTATTATATTTTTCCATTACCATTTAGTTCCCTTATGCCCCGCCCAGCAATCATCACACTGTTGTCCGTGTTGATGAGTCCTTTTTCCTTTTTGCTTTATTCCTCCACCCCCAAGCCCCATCCACCTCCCACTCCCCGTCCAGGAGCTGTCAGCCTGCTATATATAAGTCTGTCTCTGTTTTGCTTGATGGTTCAGTTTGGTCATTAGATTCCACATATAAGTGAAATCATATGGTATTTGTTTTTCTCTAACTGGCTTATTTCACTTAACATAATGTTCTCCAGGTCCATCCATGCTCTCCAAAGGGTAAAATATTCTTTTTATGGCCAAGTAGTATTCCATTATGTAAATGTACCATATTGTTTTATCCACTCCTCCACTGATGGACACTTAGGCTGCCCCAGATCTTGGCTATTTAACACTGCAATAAAACACAGAGATGATTATATTCTTTCAGCTCAGTGTTTCGGGTTTCTTCAGATAAACTCCCAGAAATGGAATTGCCAGGTCAAAAGGCAGTTCCGTTTTTAGTTTTCTGAGGAAATTCCACAGTGTTTTCCACAGTGTCTTCACCAGTCTGTATTCCCACCAACAGTTTTAAAAGGTTCCTCTTTCTCCACATTCTCACCAGCACTTGTTATTTGCTGATTTATTGATGATAGGCATTCTGTCATGTGTGAGGTGATATCTTTGTGGTTTTAATTTGCATTTCTCTGGTAATTAGTGACACTGAGCATCTTTCATGTGTCTCTTGGCCATCACTACGCTCTCTTTGGAGAAAACTGAGTTGTATTCCATTGTATATATAGACCACTACTTCTTTATCCAGTTATCTATTGTTGGGTAGTTAGGTTGCTTTCCTATTTTGGCTATTGTAAATAATGCTGCACTAAATATATGGTTGTATATGTCATTTGGTTCAGTGTTTTGGGTTTCCTTGTATAAATATTCACAAGTGAATATTTTTTGTTTGTTTCCACCTTCATGAAATATCTTTTTCCATCACTTTACCTTCAGTCTATGTGTCTTTTGATCTGAAATGGCTCTCTTGTAGACAACATATGTAAAGGTATTGTTTCTTTTTTTTAAGATTTTATTTATTTATCTTTAGAGGAGAAGGGAAGGAGAGAGGGATAGAAATATCAATGTGTGGTTGCCTCTCGTGTGTCCCCTGCCGGGAACTGGCCTGCAACCCAGGCATGTGCCCTGACTGGGAATCGATCCTTTGGTTCGCAGGCCTGCACTCAATCCACTGAGCTACACAAGCCAGGGCAAGGTATTGTTTCTTAACCATTCAGCCACTTATGCTTTTTGATTGGAGTATTAATCCATTTGTATTTAATGTAATTATTGAGAGATATGCATTTATTGCCATTTTATTATTCATAATTTTGATCTTTTTTACTCCTTCTTCATAAAGAAGACCCTTTAACCTTTCTTGTAATTCTGGTTTGGTGGTGATGAACTCCTTTAGCAGGTTTTTTTTTTTTTTGCCTTTATCTGTCCTTTGACCTTAAATGATAGCTTCGCTGGGTAGAGTAGTCTTTGCTGTAGGTCCTTGCTTTTCATCACTTTGAATATTTTGTGCCAGTCCCTTTGGCCTGCAAAGTTCCTGTTGAGATTCAGCTGACGATCTTATGGGAGCACCCTTGTAAGCAACTAACTGCTTTATTCTTGCTGCTTTTACGTTCTCTCTTAGTCTTTCACCTTTGCCATTTTAATGATGATGTGTCGTGGTGTGGGCCTCAGGGTTTATCTTTTTTGGGACTCTCTGTGTTTCCTGGACTTGTGTGTTTTTTATTGTCACCAGTTAGGGAAGTTTTCAGTCATTGTTTCTTCAAATTGGTTTTCTATTCCTTGCTCTCTCTTATTCTTCTGGTACCCCTAAAATGTGGGTGTTGTTATGCTTAATGTTGTCCTGGAGGTCCCCTTAGCTATCCTCATATAAATTCATTTCTTTTTGCTGTTCTGAATGGGTATTTTCTGCTACCTTGTCTTCCAAACCACTGACTCAGTGCTCTGCTTTATCTAACCTGTTGTTGACTCCTTCTAGTATATTCTTCATTTCAGTTATTGTATTCTTCATTCCTGACTGGTATTTTTTATAGTTGCTAAGTTTTTGTGTGTGTGTGTGTGTTTTCAAGGTTCTCACTAAGTTCCTTGAGCATCGTTATAACCAGGATTTTGAATTCTGTGTTTGGTCATTTGCTTGCCTCTATTTCTTTTAATTCTTTTTTCTGAATATTTTCCCTGTTCTTTCATTTAGGATATGTTTCTTTGTCTCCCATTTTGGCTACTTTTCCATGTTTGTTTCCATGTATTTGGGATATGCTGTGTCTCCCAGCCTTTGTGGGGTGGCATTATATAGTAGGTGTCCTGTAATGGCCAGTGAGGCAGCCTCCCCAGTATCCAGACCTGGGCATTCCAGGTTAGCTTCCCATGTGTGCATCCTTCTATTGTGGTTGAACCGTGATTGCTGATGGCATATCCATGGGATAAATTGGTCTCCAGGCTGATCAGCTATGGGGATTGGCTGTGACTACAGGGGAGGAGCTGCTGTACAGGGGCTGACCCCATGGAACAGAACTCACTTCAGCAGGGCACTAGTATCTGCCTTGAATGTGTCACTTGTGGACAAGATTAAGTGGTGCTATGGCATGATCTGAAGCTGGCCACTGGGTGTACTGGATTTGGGGACTCCTGGGAGGTACAGGTCAAAGTCAGTCATTGCCTGTGTCCTGCCCAGGGCCACAACATGAGCTACAAAACAATCTTCAGATACCTGCTATTTGTGGTGGGCTTAGATGTGCTTTGGAAAAGCCAAGCGGCAAACTGAGTCTAGCTGTTGCTTGTGCTAGGTTTGGGGCCACTTAGCAAGTGGAAGTGCATAGCAAACCAAGGTCAGATGCTGTTTGTTTGTGAACCTTTGAGAGAATTTAGGAGAGTTCACAGCATGGGCCAAGACAGGCCATTTGTTTGATAAAGCCACTGGAAGAGACTTGGGTGGGTCCACAAGTTGGGGTTTCAGGGAATCGTCAGGGCAGGAAAACATTGTTAGCCAGTTTGATGGAGACTCAGATATAGTACCTATCTGTGCCTTCAGGGTGAGGGCCCAGAAAAGGATTGACAGCACTGCCAGCAATTCTGTCTGGGAGAAACCTGCCCTTCCATCCAGGCAATTCAGTTCCTCCTTATTTGTCCCTGGCGCCTTTCCAACTGCCATGCCAGTGTAGAGCTCAGAGCAAGTAAGTCCGTGTGTGGGTTCTTTAACAGGAATGCCTGGGACTCCATCAGCCCTCCATCTTACTCAGGAAAATCCCTGCGGGTTTTCACCACCCTCCACTGTAGGGATTTCTCTTCCTGGTGCTGTAACCCTTTCTGGGGAGCCTGCTGTGAGGCTGGGGCACAGGAGGGACTTCTACAGTCAAGATATCCTTCCTTATTTTTAACCATCTCATGTGGGTGTGGGACCTGCCGATTCCATGTCTCCACTTTTGTTATGAGTCCCAATTTGGCTTCTCTGGTATATCCTTATTTATAGGAATTCTGTTCAGCTAGATTTCAGGCGGTTTCAAATGATGGTTGTTCTGTAGTTTAGTTGTAATTTTGATGTGGTTGTGGGAAGAGGCGAGTCCAGCATTTACCTATTCTGCCATCTTGACCAGAAACCAAAAACAATTTAGTTTTAGAATTAATCACATTCATTATTTTTTTCACATTGCTAAAATAAACACCATAAATTGATTTTCTAAACTTTCCTATTCCTATCCTATACCAGTTCTTTAAAAATAAGGGATTTTCTTGTTAATGTACCTGTAGTTTGGATATATTACCCTAACTTAATTCCACATGACTTTTGTTTGCCACTTAATATATGTTATCAATATATCATGTAAATGTCTTGATTTTCAAGCAAAGGCCAAACAAAACACATAATCCTCAATGTACCCATGATGGTTTAACACCACCATGATTTAGGGTTTGATCAGAGTCAGGAAACACTAATTTGCAGGGCAAAGGAATTAAATGCTAAGAAGCTAGAAGCAATTTGAGCATTTGTGATAATTGTGCTTCCATAATTTTGCAGAAACATGCTTCTATGACCTATAAAAATGGAAAATGAAAATATAATTAATCAACATGGCTATGTTGCATCTTACATTTGCAAAGCATATTTTTCTCTTTCTGGATATTTCAAAATCTTTGATAGTTAAACTAGTTCTGTTAAGTAAGTTTGGCCTAGAAAATAGAAAATATTTTTATAAGATTTCAACTATCAGAATAAATTAGTACTGTTTAACTTCATTTATTCTTTTTAGCCAAATGCAATTGCTAATGAATTCCTTAGGCTTATCTTCACGGTATTAAGTCCAATCTGAATTTCAGCTCAAGACTGTCAAACTTCACTCATAAAATGAGCATGCCAAAAATTATTTATATAAGTGAGAGAATCAAATAAGAACTTAGAGGTAAAGTTCTAATCATAATGCTTGCTACAGAATTTACAGTCAGTGGATCAAAATAATAGTTGTTATAGGCTATTTGAGAGGCAGTCCTGTTATTCATTTAGTTTTTGTTAGTATGTCCACTTGCTGTGTTATACCTGAGGAACAACAAATCAGGCACTCAATTATGTAATGACTCCATTTTAAATTAAGTATAATGATGTGGCTGCACATGTCTTTCCATTTTTAAATCTAACACTATAAATAACCAGTAAGTATAGGAATTATGAATTTATTTTGCTGGACACATTGACAGGCATATATAAAGCATTACTTTTAAAGGTTTTTTTAAATCTTTATCTGAATTTAGGCTTTTGAGAAATCCCAAATGCACCTTTCTATTTATCTCAAAATACTGAAAAAAAAAATGTGCATTAAAACTGGATAAGCTGAAGCTATCATGAAAGTAACAGAAAAGGAGATATAAAAGAGAAGAAAAAGAAAAGCGAAAGGAAGAGAAGAGAGGAAAGAGTTTAACTTGAGTCTCCATGCCTTTTACATGAATGTTCAGCTGTTTACACACTTTTGGAAGGCACAAACAGTATAAATTTAGACAGTATCCAAATTGCTTCTGATAAACAAGGAATTAATGTGATAAATTTATTAATGATTTGAAGGGACTCTTTTAAGGAAACAGATCTGTCAAAATGAAAAAATAAAGGTTCAAAATGGGAATTTTACATGTTACCACTTAAATTCTTTTTAAGGAACCCTGTTGCTCCCAATATGTCATGACATACTCCATGCCCTTCATTATATAACACTTGCTTATCTCTTGATGTCACTGTATACACACTTTATCAAATTTGCTTAAAAACAGAACTTTATGTAGCACCTGAACTTTTCTGGCTGTCTCATTTCAATTGGCTTCTTCACACGGCTTTCTGTTATCTAGCATGCACTCATCTCCTCCTATCTTCTAACTCCTGCTTATCTTTGAGATTTCAGTGCAGGCATCCTTATTTTTCTGAAATCCTCTTGACTATAGGTTTCTTATTTGAACTAGAGGAGGCCAAATACAAATTGAGTTTCAGATAAGCAATGCATAATTTTAATATATGCAATATGTCCATGTAATTATATACATATGTATACCAAAAAACCAAACTACCAACAATAATGTCGTTTATCTCAGATGCAAATTTAACTGGGTGTCCTATGCTTTCTTTGTTGTTGTTGTTGTAGTTGTTAAATCTGACAGTTTTCCTCTCTTCTGTATCATCCCTGACTAGGCTCCATCATCCCACTAAGTTATATGGCGGTCTTTAGCGCCCCAGTAGGACCTTCTGCATAGTCTCCTCGTCTGCTTCCCTCACTACACACATATCCTGAAGGCATGAATTGCCTCATTCCCTTTGTATCTTCAGCACTTGCACAGTAAATCACGCACAGTGGAAGCACATTAATCCCTTCCCTTAGTGTGAGGCGTATCATTTATAACACTAAACATCAACCTTTATCTACCGTGTATTAACACAGAATTTTTTTATTCTGCTTGAAGGAAAAGCTTTGAACTTTCCTCATGTATTTTTTAGGAGTGGAAAAATGCTGGGCCTACTACATGTTTTCTGGCCTGTTATTTTATCCTATTCCACTGATATCAGGATTTTGTCTTTAGGATCTAAGAGCAGCTTGAAATCAAAAGGTTTTTATTACTTGCTGGTAACTCAGCATGAAAAAAAATGCTAGTTCATTTTAGAATAGACCTTTTTTACACCTATGGTGTCTATTCTGAAACTTATCTTTCCTAAGTAGGCAGAGCAAAAGACAAAGATCATGGTAAGATCATGGTTAAGTTTAAATCCCTTGCTACTACATAAATCTTTTATGCTGGTTTTTTTTTTACTCACTTGTGAGGAAAGAGGTCTTTTCTGACAGCTAGCTTTACATGAACCATTCCTGATTCCATTGTGACCATCAGTTCTTGTTCCATTGTTCTCTAATTATAGCAGTCTCCTAGGGGTTTATACTTGAGCACCAACAGCACCAAGTATATCTACTTAGAATGAATAATTTTTTCAGTTTCTAATCCAGAAATATTTTTCTCACAAAGAGATTAAGATTTATTGTGAAATAATATAAAGTTGCAAATTTATATATTTTGGTTTATGTCATGCTCAACTAGAAACTTAAGACTTTTTCTTTGTTAGTTTTTCTGCTATATTTATTCCTAGATAATTTTATTCCTAGGCAATTATTATAAATTCTACACATATACAAACATTTACCCTGAAGCAGACTATATGACTATGTTCACATTAATATTTATTCTTCAGTATTGGATTAATTTCTTCATTTGTCAAACCTATCTTGAATATTTTCCCTACCTTGCAGAATAATAGCAACTACCTAAATTAGTATAATCATAAACTGATGGTCATTCTCTCAATGTCTTGTTGAAATCTTCTAAATAAAACTTGACTTCTTAATATAATAGATACACCAACTCAGGGTGCACTTGTGTAAACCTTTTATTTTAATGGCAAACAATATGGTACATCCCAAGAAAATGAGTGCAGGCTTTTTCTCTGTGAAGACTAGGAAATACCTCATGTGCAAGCTCCTCAAGGGCCCTGTTTCTTCAGCTTGAACCACGATGATCTATGCAAAGACATCTCTGTCTGGGGAGAGTTCAAGCCAAGTCTGTCAAACTGGTGAGGCCAGTTGTAAGTCATTAGTAAAGAAATTGTCTCAGAGGGTCTCCAGGGAGTTTCTGATCTTAATCAGAATATCTGAAATTTAAATGTCCTTATCTTAACTATCCTCTGCCAAGAGTCAAAAAATGAGACATCCACGTGTCCTGAAATAAAGGTACAGCGTTCCCAGTCTAGGTGTAAAACAGCTGTCTCCACCGCTTCACACACATGTTTCCTTTTACTAATGTTTAAAAACAAAAACAAACATAAAAACACAGCTATAAAATAGAAATTTGGTCTTGTGAATGGAAAAAAAAAATGGAGCTAACATGTTTATTTAAAATCTCACTAACCCATGTCAGCCATTTTTCCTGCAATTCAATTTGACTTAACCATTAATAAAAAATGTGCCCCATTTTTTCTCAGCTGTGTAACTGATATTCTCTTTTGGTCAATATCTTGGATTGTTAGTATACGTGCAGCTAGCAGAAATAAGAATTTTTTTTCATTATATTATTATTAATCTTTTTTTCTCACATTATAAACTCAGCATTTTCTTCTATTTGAGTGAATTCCAAAGAAATATTGTCTCAATGATTAGTCATCAGAGTGTAATGAAGAGTGTTTTCAGCTGCAAGTCAACTTGGAGCCTCCAGCCATGCCATCCCTATGCCACTGCCTTGCATAGTCCACAATCACACGCCAGTAATTCTCAATGATATTACGATGTTAATTAATCTATTCCTCATTTGCTCACTCATTCACTGAACCACGAATAACTGCTAAACACATGTATACCCCTTGGCAACCACAGTGCTAGGTAATGGAGAAACAAGTGCAATAGGGTTCCAGCTCTCATGCATTTGTAGATTGAATGAGAATACAAATGGGAAAACAGGAAATAATAAAAGATTTGGTAAGTGCTATTGTGGATTTTCCAATGGATTGAAGTGCCCAAGAGGTAGCTGAGGTGGGATGTCAGAGAAAATTTTATAAAAAAGAACATTAGCTACAACATAAACAGTAAAGAGCAGTTAAGTAGGAAATGATAGGCTGGTTCTATAGAGCTATAGAATATTCCAGACAGATGAATCTGAAAGAGTTTAGCAGAAATAGCATATGTCCTAAGTGAGAGACTGAGAAAATGAGGGAATAAATGAGAATGAGAGAGAGAGAGACAGAGAAAGAGTATAACAGATTGGTTATGTTTGTGTAATGTACGCACAGGAGGGAAGCTCTAAGAGAAGACACTGGGGGAGTGAGATAAAACACATCCTTACAGGGACCGGGAAACAATATCAATGGTAGGGAGGAACATGACTTAAGTCAGGAGAAGCATTTGGTAAAAACTCTTAATTTTTTAGTCTTCCACAAGCTAGTCAGAAGAGAATGGTTAACGTACCATAAACATGTTTCTCCACATTAGCATGGTTTTCACTCTTAACTCTTCCTGGGGAGTCATTAAATTTCACATTCTCTTTGATTTGGTGACCATCTGTCTTCACCCCCATGAAATCTTCCAATGAATTAACTGAATAAATGTATTTTCTCCTTTTTTTGAATCCGTATAATTTTTATTTTTCCCTTGTTCTTGAGCTGTATATATTTTTAAACTTATTGTCCCCTCTCACTAGACTAGCTTCTTGAAGACAAGTGTTAATCATTTTAGAATCCCCTATAACATGGTCATTCCTGACTAACCAATTAAACAATACTGATTAATTAATCACAGGGGAAAATGTTAAAAAAACAGAAGCTATGTTTTTTTATAAGACCTACACATCATAGCAGAATGTTTCGCCAAATGCATAACCATGTTTGGAATGGAGTGTTGGAAATTCACACATTTTTATGTTATAATTAACTCATTCCTTTTTTTTTTAGTTTAGCTGATGGTACTGAACTGTAATTTAGAATGCAATTTTTTTTCAGTCGAAAGAACACCATCCACCTTTGATTTAAAAACTGAAGGAATACTAACATGTAGGTGGATTGAACAGAAGGACAAACTCAAAGAAAGGTAATCATACACTCATATTTCATTTTAAACAGCACTTTCTTCTTGGAAAGATAAGACTAGCAGGTATCTGAATGCATTTAATCTAAATAATTTATTTTAAAATAATTTGAAAATGGTTGTTCAACATGCTTTGGGAACACCAAAAATATGGTTTTATGTTCTTTTTAGACAAACTTATTCCTTTAAGTAATGACTATGTCTTGCTGATTAGCAGAGATTGAAATTCCCTTCCCAGCAGCAAAAGCCAAACTCAAAACAAAGCCCATAGAATTCTACTGTCTACATACACTAAAACTGATAACTAGTGATCTAATGGCACGCGCGCACACACACACACACACACACACACATTCCCAATGTGAATAGTATATCTGTGTCATTGAAGCTGAGAATTTATCAGTGTACAGTCAAGTGTACTACATGTATGAGTACTATAGTGATAATAATTAAGCACTGAAAGTGCCATGCCCTTTACATGTATTATCCCATTTTTTTCTAATAACTATACAGGGTTATATGCTCATGCTGTTTCAAGTTTGAAGACAAACAGAAAATGAGTCTGAGACTGCTGAGATAAGTTGCTCAAGGACAGAAAGCTAGAAAAGGGCAAAGCTAGAATGTGAGCTCGTACTAGTGTGAACCTAACTTCTGACCAAGATACAACACAACCTTAGGCTCAACAAATGATGTTGTGAATGACGGTGCTACCCTGTCTAAGCCTAAGTCACTTTACCACAAAAACTGGTTTTAAAAATAAATCACATTAAAAAAATCAAAATCCAATCAGATTGGCATTTATTCTAAATGATTATGGCTTCTTTGGTGCTTTTCTACCACTTAAATGAAAGTTGTGTAAGTATAAAGCCAGAAGCATAGGGCCTGTGACTTTTTCAACCACAAATTGTTTTGCTTTTATTTGTTGTTGTTGTGAACAAACTTATACATGATATACTCTACAAATTTGGAAAGACCTTAAAGGATCTGATTTAGGTCAAAAGATGATCTAATTAATAGTGATGGGGAATGTACCATCTGTCAAAGCCTACAATGTTCATATCTGGGTAGCACCAAGGTTCTGCCTCTCGTTGAGCACAAACTCTGCTCCCTAATTCCCTGCCGTTCGATCTTGATTATACCATCACGAAACCAGAGAGAAGAGTTTCTGAGCCTTTACTACCTGTTATCTTTAAAATATCTGAGACGAAGACAAAAGCCCTTTCCCCATCATCTATTCTTTTCAGGGTAGACACCATCTAGTTGCTTCATCTGTTTTTCAAAATGATGCTTTCAAAATGCCTTCACTGTCCTAATGGGTTCAGCTTTGGTTTTGTTTTTCTTAAAAGTCAGAGGCCAGAACTGAATAAGGTACTAAAGATGTACATTTGGCTAGCTAAGTGGAAGTCACAATTTCTTTTTTGAGACATTGTTTTCTATTAATTCCAGTTGGATTATATTAATTTTGCTGGTAACTAACCTACCCTGCTGTGTAAATAAATCAACAGTTAAGTAAGATACCTAAGATGTTTTCCACATGTGCTATACACAGAGCCATACGGTCTACCTTGGCTATTACTGCAGATTTTTCAGACAAGATGCAAGATAATGTAAAAACTAGTCTATTGATATCCTTTTAGATTCTAAGTGTAGTAATCATTGATTAAAAGCAATGAACAGTCAAGGCTAAGGCTTGTGAGCACTTTGGTACACAAATCCAGATATCCCACCGGGCATTCGTAAAATCAATGCCAAGCAATTAGTTAATAAAATACTTTACAGAAACAAAGTCAAGGTTTTTTTGTAGTTTAATAAAAACAATAGGGATCAAATTTTATTTTCAAAGAGCTTAATACTAGGCTGACTTGAAACTAAGGAGAAATACTTAAAATTAAAGACATTTTCCTAAAAAATACTATTAACAAAATTAAATTAGTATTCTAAAGTTATCCGCACAGTATAGAGTATAACATTTCTTCAGAAAACAGTTTCACATTTTATCATTCAATGTTAAATGAACACATTATAAAATAAGTATTTTTTAAAAATTTTGAAACATAGTAAAGCATTTCAAAAAAAGAAAAATTATTTGATATGTTGCAATATCAAATCAAACAAATCTGACTATCATTTTCTTATTTTCTCTTAGCTTTGATCCAAATACATGAATAACACAAATATAGATTTGAAAAGACTTTCCTTAATTTTACAACTATATTTCACAGGGTATGTTTGACACCATATCATACACATATTTTGAGAACGTTGGGAAGTACAGCATCCTCATAGAAACCGAAGCTTTGCCTACCCCAACGATTTCATTCTCCTGAAGCTGCAGTTCTCAGCTTTCATGTTCTCCCTGTCGGCCCTTCAGACTGGGTGCAGAAGCTAAAGCCCCGCCATCAGCACTTTGGTGCCACATTTACAAAGAAAAGCAAATATTAAACTTCAAGCCTTCTGTGCACTAAAGAGCAAATGTGCCAGGAAGAAAAACAGTTCCCTGTGTGGCATGCACAAAAATCTTTTTTCTTCAGAATAGCAGAGAGAAATACTTTCAAGTTCTTTTCAGTCCCAATAGAGCTAGAGGACACTTATGCCCATGGCAGTTTTACTTATCTCATCTCACACAGAGAGAAGCTTCCATGAGGGGAAACAGCCTGCTTCAATAACTGAAATATGAAAATGGGTTTTTTGCACTTAAAATGCAAAGGTGAGGGAGTGTAGAGAAATTGATGTGGGCATGAATATTCTGTCGCCCAGCTTGCAGCTGATGTTTTCACTTATGTCTCTGGGTATTTGAAAAAATAGACATTGAATAGTAAATAAACCGGCAAAAGAAATAAAAAGAGAGATAGGACACTAGCTTTTAGCAAGAGGATTTTTGAAAAAAGATTTGTGCTATAAAACATGTCTAGATTTACAGGGAGAATCTGCGTAATATCCCACAGCTGTAAGTGATCTCTCAGGCCCTCATTAAATATTTTGTATGAGCAACTTGCTTCTTATAGGAATTTAAGAACTTAGAGGTTAGCATCAGAAACTTAAATATAAATGAAAAAAGTCAAACTTCTAATCTGGTGATATATACAGTGAATCAAAACCAGAAGAGATCAGGGACATGTGACCAATATGCAGAAAGGAAATTTCAAATGCTGCTGTAGTAAATATGTGCTTATCTACAGAATCTGAAAAAAAAGTCATTTCAATAAATGATAGCATACTACATCATAAGAGAAATTTTCAAATTACTAGTTATTAATATTTCTTCTTTTCTATCCAGGATGAATGAATGGGTATGTTTACATTCAAACCATAAGCATTTAAAAAAATCAAATATAAAACAGTGGATTTTAGACATTGAATATCATGCAGAGGATGATCCCTGATAGAACAGAAACAAAAAAGGCAGGCCATACAATTGTCCTGGTTTACGGCCTGGAGTAATTTCCAGGCTGCCACAGAGGAGAAGGCTAGTTGTCTTGCTGAACTGAAGAAGGAGAAATGGATGCCTGAAAAAGTCAAGCTGGTCAGAGTTTTCTGTGCAGAACACCATAGAAGAGAAGGCTACAGAGAAAGAACTCCAGGGGTTGGCAACAAGGTCATCCTGGAGGTCTTAGCTGAGAAATCAGCATGTAAAACAACAACAAAAAAACCTCACAATTCACAGAACATCAGGCACAGTACTCAGTAAAGATTTAGCTCAGGAGTATAATGGCAAAGTAATTCGTAACTGCTCTGGTCTCATCTGACAGATTTTGAGCAAGTCTCCCACAGGTCAAACACTTTCAGAATAACTTAACTGTGACTCAGAACAAGATTGAGGATGTTTATAGAGATATGAAAATATCTAACACCCAGTAAAGCAAAATTCATGGTGGGTGGCATGCAATAAAAGTATCTGCAAAGCAAAGAAGCAGGCAATCCATAAGGAGGTAAAAATTTATTCAATAGAAACAGACCCAGATATGATGCAGATGATAAAATCAATAATCAAGAACCTGAAAACAGTTATTATAACTATGTAACTGCAATTTGTACTATACATAGTTCAAGAAGGTGGAGGAAAGACAGCATGATGAATAGAAATTATAAAAAGTACAAAACTATAATGCTTTTTGTGAAAAAATCAAACTTTTGCAACCCTGATCTTCCTTTTTCAATCAAAACACTTAAAAATGTACACAATTGCATATTCAAATCCAACAAGAAATATATATTTTTTTACTCTTAGATTCATCCTCCAGGCAAGTGACATAACATGCCATCAAGTTGAAATGAGATGACAAAATTTTTGCTTTAGCATTATCACCACTTGTATTATTTCTTTCTTCTTTCAATAAAAGCATGTTTTAGCATGAACTTCACTATTCTTTACAAGAATTCTCTTGATTTACAATACTATAAACATAGACATAATTTATTATTTCTGAAGTTTCATCTTACTTTGCCTAAAAATCTCAATTTACCTTCTGGTACGTGACAATTGCCACTGTCACTCATATACACCTCAGCTTTCCTTGACTTAAAGTGGGGAGGGACCCAAACTCAGCCAGTCTTGGTAGTTGTGTGACATTGTCTGTCAAATAAGTTGCTCCTAGAATAAATACAACTGTTAAAAATACTTTGAATTTTCTTGAGTGTTTATATTTGTGGAAGCAATGGAGGCACAGTCACATATGGATGATATAACTTAGGATCTAATCTCAAAATTCTGTATGAAAAGAGCAATTTGAGAAGAGCCTTGCCCATATAGTTTAGGCTTGTTCCAAATGTAACTCGCTGGCATCAAGTATCAAGTCATGATAAAACTTAATTTGCAAAGTTGAAAATAGATTTTCAATGGACAATTGTATTAAAAAATGCAAAAGGCAATGATGTGATAAGGAACTTTAATGTATTGTTCAGTTTTCTCACTGGGTGGGAAAAAAGTGATTTCTGTTATAAATATAAATGGATCCTTAGATTTTTTGAGAGCTATCCATGAAGAAAAATAAGGCACCAGTTAAGAATGTATACTTGGAGAAGTTACATGGAGATTAAAGCAGTGTTTGTCTTGTTCCAGAAGATAAAATTAGAATACATTTGTGAAAGCTATAGGAAGGTTTGTTGTACCTGATTGAAAACTCACCTTACTATTTTAGAACTCTTTAGGATTTTTAGATCATGTTTGGTGGATATTTGGGTTCCATATAAGGGACTCAATAATGGGTACGAATTTGGGGAACAATGAGTTAAAGCAGTTTTGTGCCTAAACTCTTTGCTTTAATGAAGTAGTTTTCACTGCTTAATTTTTTTTATTTAGTAAAATTACTCCTCTAATAATTATGTTAATTAAATTCCAAAAGAATATGAATAATGGATTTTATTTATCTCCTAGTAAAATGTTTCAAAATAACATAAAATATTATGATATGTTATGTTATTATACTAGAATGTATCCTGGAAATATTCACCAATGAAATTCCCTAAGAATAATTTTGATTGCTATTTTTAAAACAAAATATATGTGGGTTATTTCTATATTTAAATATTTCCTCCAGAGAATAGGAATTATTAACAGAAGATATGGCATATATGTCAGTGTAATGAGATTGATAAATTGCACATCAAAGCAATAAACTTGATTCATAGCTACTCATAAACCTTAAATAATTAAAAAGATTTCATGTAATAGTTTGAATATTTAAAAAATCACACAGACACAATTTTTGAAGTTCAATAATTTATAATAGTAGTGCGTATGATTTTCTAAACCAGTGTTTAGATTTTGTCTCCTAATTTCTGTTTTCCAGCAGCTTCAATTTTGACTCTTTATATTATTCTGAATTTCCCAGCTGATGCTCATAAAACTCAGATTTCCTGAGGGACTCGACCCTCACCAACTGCTGATTGAGTTATTTTGGTGTCTGTGATAGTTACGCATGTTATTTTTCAGACACATTTTTTCTTCGTTGTTTTATTTTTATAACAACTAGATACCTTATGATTTTAGAATGAAACAATAATCACATTACAAAGATAATGAAAGACATTGGTCTTCAAATTCGTCTTTCCCCAATTTCCATCTATGTACTATTCACTGTTGGAGATATACCGCACTCAGTAAAATCTCATGGAGGATAACCAGAGTGCTTAGCCTAGGTCTTGTGTATAACTGAAGACTAAAAGCAGAAAGAGATGATTTATACACTTCAGTGTTTATGCCATTATCTTGCTATGTTCTTAATAATACAAAATTTAATTGCTATATTTATTCCAGAGATGGAAAATGTATATGGTTAGAATATTCATCTTATGTATCCATTAAATTATCCTAAATGTCTCTCACAAACATGATACCTCATCCTCTTTTGGAAAATATCAGAAGTCCCATTTAGTTTTGCATGTTTGTGTATGAAAAGTGATTATCCAAGAAAGTTATATAGATGATGGCAATGATGATGAAAACGAAGCTAAGTTTAATGGAGTCATTTCCTAAGTAACACAGATGGTGTGTGATACATTAATCCATGTAAGAGTGACAGGCACTTTCTCAGAAACTGGTTAGAACCTAAACATTAGTCCAGCATGTGACTGGGGTAATGGTAATAGAAAGAAAAGGAGAGTTGAAGTTAGAGTTACAAAGCCATTTCATGCATACCTATACATGGGAAAGCTTTCTAAGTTCATTATGCACTTTACACTATTTGATTGATTATTTCTTTTTTTTTGTTAGGTCTATATACGGCATTATTAAATGCAATAAATTTTCTGAGAGGGAAATTACTGCTAACTTGTTCTGTATTCTTCTTATCATTGTTCCAGATATTACAATAGTTTTTATATAATTTGTTTTTTATTAAAATATTCATATAGAATAAATTGCAATCGTAGAATTATTATAGTATTTACACATGAAACTTTCATAATACATTTACAATTTGGCTTCTCAGAAGTTGTATCATTTAGCACTTCACCTTGAGTTCCCCTGTGTATGTAAAAGAGTTCCTTTGCTACCACTTACTGGTCAGCATCGATTTGTTTTTTAACTTGCAAATTTGGTGCATGAGAAAAGCTAGTACTATTGCTTTTACTTGTATTTCATGCATTATGAGGAGGGTTATGAACATTTTAATATATATAATTTATTTCTGTCATCTTTTATGATTTTTCTATTCATATTCTTGACCAATTCTTCTATAGGAATATATAAATAATTTTAGTCATTTTAATGCATGATGGAAATGTTCAGGATCTTTTCCTACATCTTACCAAAGAATTGCAAAGCGATGAACAACAATGAAAACTATATTAGTGTATTTTTGATAAATGTAGATAATCAACCTTGAGGAAAACAAACACACAAAGTAGCTCAATATGGTATTTCTTTTGTTTAATACAGCTGGGTTATTATTTAAAAAAGAAACTATGCAGCAAAAGAAAGTTTCAAAATGTAAAGTAAAAGTGAGGGAGATTACATAAGGAAGAAAGCTCATTTGTTGGTTTTTGCCTTAGGAAATACGCTGACCCAGGAGAGAAGCAGTTCTAAAAAAAGGGGCTCTCCTTATTTATTTTTTACTTTATAAGGATGTCTTTATTTTTAAATAAATGTGCAAACAATACTAATAGGACCTATTAAATTTATTCAGTTAAAATTTTTCCATATTCTTGAAAATAACAAAACCAGTCTCCATTCTTTCAATACTTTAATTTTACTCTGTATTTTTATCATGTTTCATTTTAATTTGCAGTTGTAAATATATATGAATATATAAACATATTTATTTCAAATAATAAATATGCCTTTTGCCTATCATGGTGCCACTTAACTGCTAATTCTTTTTTTCCCCATTTTTTTATTATTTTTATGTAATTTTTTTTTCTATTACCATTTAGAAAGGACTCATGAACATAGACAACAGTGTGATGATTGCTATGGAGAGGTGAGTATAGGGGTTTCCTTATTTTTGGTACCCACTATCTCCTTATCACATAAACATATTTTGCAAAATTATAATTTCAATATATACAATCTTTATTTAAATGAAACATACCCCTAGTAAAATAACCATTTTGGGACTAATCCATTATAAGAGTTTCAACATGTTTATAAACACATTCCAAGAAAATAAGTAAAACATTCAATCAAAAAATTATGACAAGAAGATTTGTACATACATGTGCAAAAGTCTTTTTTCAGAAATAACCAATGGTTTTATCTTAGAAAGTAAGCTTGTATTTAATTTGTTAATACCATTTATTAACTGTATCATGATAAGGCCAAGAATTTAATAGTATCTAAACAAGTAGTGCTGAAAAAATCAACAGATTGACTTGTTTTATAGACTTTAGTACAAACAAATCAAAGAGCCAAGGTCAATCTTTATGTAATTTGTGGCAGAAAATGTCTAACAGGTAGTTTAGGAATTCAATTAATCAGACTTGCAATGGTCTGTATTACCAAGGGTCATCCAAAGAAATAGTCACTTGAATATTTTAACTCTTTCCTGATCACTTTATCCAACTTGTTGCTCAATGTTGACTAAAGATGGTCCTACAAAATAATTGTTTTATAACTAACTGAATGTCATAAATATATCTTCTTTGTAGAAATCAATATGCCAATTTTTATGGTTATACTAAGTGATTTATATTAGCTTACTAAATATTTTTGTCTACAAACATTTTTGAGACAAATTTAATATTTAATTACTTTGACTTTTCAAGTATATTCTCTCCCTTTTATGATCTTTTATTTTCTGTGGCCATTTTTTAAAATACAAATACACATGCATGTGTGTATGTACGTGTGTATATCTATTTAATTTGTATATTAATTGAAATGTAATTAAAAAATAACAAAAAAATTATAAGGGTAAAACATGAAGCAATAGGACAAAAGCTAGGGGTGTGTGTGTGTGCGCGCATGTCTGAGTATGTGAAAATCAAAACAGAAAAAAACAAACTAAAACTCGAGATACTAACATAATATTCTCTAAAATTTCCACATTAAATAAACTTCGGATTTTAAATTTGGAAGTCCAGATTAGGTAGCACCACATTTTAATGAAAGTGATTATAAATTTTACCAATAACAAGGTAACAGTTTTAGTTGTAGGAGAATTAGAATTATATAATTTGAAAGGTTTCTGTCTTTGTAGGGCCCCCATCATTTTTAAACACAATTTTCTGAACTACATGCAGCAAACTTTATCTATCTATGGTTTTGTTTTTCACCTACTATAATATTATAAAATATGTAATTTTAGGGAAAAGGTGAAGTACTGAGAGATACAAATACTTTTGAAATACTCCATGGGGAATGAGGCTGGCCCGGGCAATGACAAATAGGGGGGCGTGACCTTGCTGGTAACTGCAGGTGCCCTTATTCTGCATGAACTCCTTAATCTTTATGGTTCCTTCAAATCCTACATTTATTCAAGATAATTTAGGAAATGGCCTCATCATCAATTCCTCTTTCAAATCAAGAGTGAATTTGATTTAGCAAGACTTTTGGACTCTTTCCCTGAAAAAGATATTATTTTTCATTGGTGACTTCACATAAAAATCTCAGAAACTAAGAGATAGACTCTTTAAGCTTGGCAAAGACAATGAGAAGATTTTGTACTCTATGTGAAATTTGTTTGAAAATTATCATAATTGTGTGAGTAAGACTAAAACTCAAGGTACAACTGAAAAACCCAATGTGTTTCTGGTTGAAAGTATAATCATTTTTCTAAAGATACTCTGCTTACGGCACTTAACTGCATTTTCCAATTTAGTATACAAACACCAAAAGACAGCATCTTAAAAGCAGGGAGAATGTTTAGAGATCACCTAAGAATACAGAAAATCTGTTTTCTCAAATATATATTTAAGAAATATATATTTATTTAGCATGCATGTCAGTCTCCTGCAAGTGATTCACACTAAGCATTAAGAACCCTAGGACTTAGACCCTGTCCTCAGAGACTTTCTGACTAATTGAGGAGCCTCCACTTACTCCGCATGTCTGAGATTTGCTTACAAATGCAATTAACCTTGTCTGCATCCATATTTATAACATTAGGTCATATGATTAGATGCATGTATCTGATTTTTGTTTCTTTCAGAAAACTGGTGTAACACTCAGAAATTTGTGACACAAGTATGTGATAAAGAGTAAGTTTCTCAAATTAAATTAATGAGACATATTAATATTCATGCCAAAGTTCAGATTTTCTGACATAAGATGATATATATCATAATATCATGATATGCTCTTTGACACAGCTGAAAGACAGGTAAAAGAAAATAATGGAATGTCACCAATGACATCAGGGAGAGCAAGGTGGTTCTATGGTTTTCTCTCACTGCACATTCTTCCAGGTTGGGCTTTTCCAGGAAAATTATAAGCCTTTTATTAAAACTAGGTATTTTTACTCATTTCAAAATAAAAACAATATAAAACACTGGATTACTAGCTACTCAAAACAAGTTATTATATGAAATCTAATTTTGCTTCCTTTTTTTCTAAATATAAAACAAAAGGTAAACATTTTGTTTTATAAAAAACAAAATATGTATAAATATTTAAATATTATTTTAAACTATTTAAATATTATTTAAAAAATAGAAAACAAAATAATATTTCCAGCATTTCAGTAGGCAGAGATGACAGAATAGTGGCATCAGGAAAGCATACATTCCTAAGAATATTTTAAACATTCTTTTCCAGAAAAGTAAACAAAATGAAACAAAAATCTCACTGACATGTTAATAAATCTGAACATATGAAGAATGCATTTCTGTAATCTGACTCTTCACAATGGTTTAAAACTGATCACAAATAAATGAACGTATATAGAGTTATATGGAGTGGGTGTGGAAGCCTTATTTTGTGAACAGAGATAGGGAAAAATAGCTCAAGTAACCTGAGGAGTATTTCAAAAACATCGAATTGGAACTGTTTGCAACAACAGTTTATTTGCTTGATACCAAGGTAAGATTAAGGCACACAAAAAAAACAGGAGCCTGTAGAATAACCAACATAGAGCATTTCCTTACAATGGCACACATGTAAACATGCTATGTGACTACTACAGATCGGAGGGCCTAATGAGAGACCCCTCAAGTGACTCCTTTTGAGAAGATTCTACCCAACCATCTGCTTAAAGCATTTGCTTGATTTAAAAAGCACCAAAATTTGATAGAGTTTCACTCCTTCCCTGTAATTTCTCTCCCCACAGCAAATCATTGAAAACTTAACAGCCCAAAGGAAACAACAGGAGAACCGCAGCTTATAATGAACAAACACATTGACCAGAATACAGCCCAAGCCCTGACAAGTAACACACAGGTCATTTTTTTTAAACCAAGACCTAAAGAACATTTCATGTTGTCTTATCCTTTAATATCTACACCTGTTCCTTCTGAAGTAAATTACTGACCATCTTATAATAACAATTTAATATTTCTACAGAATGAAGTTATTTAAAGAGTACAGAAATTCCATGCTGCATCTATTAAACCAACTCATGCTTACTTTCTTTGACCATGGTTATTTATGCATACCTTAAATGAGTTTCTATATTGGTTATATTATTCATGTAATTAAATTGCATTTTACTGAGTTTAGCTGCCATCTTCTATGGAGAAGAGCCAATTGTCAAGATTAAATAACTTTCTTCATCTCTGTGGCATTTGTCAGTTTAAAAAGAAAAATGCTGGGCTTTTGCTGAGGCCTGAATATTGAGCTTTCATATAGGACAACAAGGAAATCTAATTAGGAGCCCCAATATATGTTCACTATGGAGAAAATTATGGACTAACCAGTGCAATAGTGCTTCAGCTACTAAAGCTGCTAAGGAAAAGGTAGAAATGGGCAAACCCAGAAAATTATGTAAAATTTTATACTTAAATTAAAAGATTTTGTCCTGTGGTTGTAATATTATTATATAATGACTATAATTATAATAACAGTAGCACATTTCTTCAAAACAATGCAAAATTTTGACCTACCAAATGAAAAGTAGCAAATATCGAGTAATACGTGTTTTGAATCAAGGACCTCAACTTCGCATTTCCTAAATTTGAAAAGAATTCAATACTAGCCAATCATGAATACTGCTTTACATAGATCTTAGGTTAAAAGTCTTTAGCTTGAATACATCCTATTTGGTGACCACTGACGAGCTGAATAATTTTTAGTAGCAAGAAAATAAACTTGCCATTACTGCCACAGCAATTCTTTTAAATGGTTCATTATTAGTAAATATAATGCAAACTAACCTGTTTATTAACTACAATATATGCATACAATAGTCTTGGAGGAAATGGAGGAGAAGAACAAGAGGAGGAATAAGAGAAAAAAGAGTATGAGGGACAGAAGAGAGAAGTAAAAGAAAGAAGAGGACGGGCAGGGAGAAGTGGAGAAGAAAAGAGTGGTCTCCCATTGGAGCTGATCCCAGAGATGTGGGAACTGAGTCCTGGAGAGGGAATATGATCTGTCCACAAACTACAGAAAATAGTGCAAAGGCTGATACCAAATTCCAGTTGCCTGACACCACCTCCATAACACAGGTGTTCTTGACACCGTGTTCAGTGAGGATTCCCAGTTCACGGATGCGCACACGTGCCTACTCTGCTATACAGTTATGAAAAACATGAAATAAGAGGGACTCTGGCAGAGTCTGGGTGTTCATTGGTAGAAATTGTTCTCCATGTGATGATTATTGTATTTTCTAATTTATTTTAGTTTTAATGTGTATTTATTAGCTTAAAATAAGTGTGGCCTTATTAACAATTTTTTTGTTCAAATATGTTTTAAAATGTTTATAACAGAAATAAAGACTAATTAAGGCTCTAAAAAGTGCTGAGGCATAACCTATAGCAATAAAAATTTAATTGATAGGGAATTGTTCAGGGATTAGCACAAATTTATTTTTAGTGAGTAACATTATGTGTAAAGTAGCCAGGGACACCTTCTGATTAAAAAATAATCCACAAGAATCATATTTATGCTTTTTTCTTAGGTAGGAAGTTTAGAGATCTTCTGGAGAAAACTCAGATCTCTTATCTAAAAACATGTACACATACAAAATCTTTGAGATTTCAAACAACTTCAAAGGGCTCATGCTAGCTCTGTCTTACCATATTTAGGTCCCTGAGTTACTGGTTAAGAACCTCTGCATCCTACCTTAGTGCCTCTATTCACCAAGTCTAAGGGATAAATGTAGGTTAAAGGTACACTATGTGACTTACTTTCTGTTTAATGCCTAGAGATGACTGGAATAAATATATAAAATAAGTAACTATCCCAGAGGGAAGAATTGACTCTGTTCTAATATTATTGGTAAAAGAAACTGAAAATAAAGTTTGAAAAAAACAAAACAAGTTGGGGAGGTGATATTAATATCACAAAAAGTAGGAAGAATATTCATTCAAGAGAAGGAATTTTACCAGAGATAATGAAGGAAGTTTTATAATGATCAAGTGGTCAATTCAGCAAGAAGACAAACCTAAGAATGCTAGACCCTCAATGAAGAGTTTCAAAAAACATGCCCTGGATGGTGCAGCTCAGTGGATTGAGAGAGGGCTATGAATCAAAGCGTCATTGGTTCAATTGCTGGTCAGGGCACATGCCTGGTTTGTGGGCCAGGTCCCATTGATGTTTCTGTCCCTCTCTTTCTCCTTCCCTTCTCCTCTCTCTAAAAATAAATAAATAAATAAATTTTTTAAAAAGTTTCAAAATACATGGATTAAAAATAGACAAAGTCCTGAACCTATAGTTGAGTATTTTGAAAGAAGGTGAGGGGATTGGTCAAAGAACGTATATGAATGACCCATGGACATGGACAATGGTGTGGGAATTTACTGTGGCAGTGGGGAGCATGCTGGGTGGAGAAGAGCAAAGGAAGACAAATTTGTACAACTATAATAGCATAAACAATAATATTTAAATTAAAAGATTAAAAAAGAATATGAATGCTTTGAATAATACTATCACAGAAATTGACCTGTGGGGGGGCTTTGTGTGCGCAGAGCCCCATCCGTCCACTATGGATGAAAATAAGACTACCAAGACATGATCTGCTTGGGGAGGAGAGGTGGCCAATCTCTCAAAGGAGAAGGGCCAAGAACCCCTTCCTCAATCACTTTTATTAGGTTTGTAATACACAGAAATACAGGTAAAGCTCATCAATCATTGTCAGGTGGCAAGGATCAAATAATACATAACATTTCAAGGAACTCTGAGGGCTGACTCTGAGACAGGGTCTGTCAGCTAAGGGGTTACAAAACTTTGGGAGCAAAACTCATTTCCTCCTTGGACCCTTATCATTTAAATGAGACCACTCTTAGCAAAGCAGTTTTCACAGGACTTTATGAATTCTTTCTTATGCCCAATCACCTGGGGAGCCCGCCCTAGACAGCACAGGGCTGTACCGCCCTCTGTCCCAGTTTCAGGCTTAAGTGGATTAGGACCAGGAAGCCAAGAGATAAGGAGAACTCCCAGACGGATTGAGGACTCAGGCTATGTCAGGGTAGCTGGGGGGCGAGGGTCCATTGCCCGATTTGCTGTAGCCCCCCAAGTCCTTCCTTGAGGGCCTTCCAAGTGGTCATGCCTGTTTTAGGTGGCCCCTCCCTTGAGGGAATCTTACCCATCATTGGCTAACTGACCAAGCACTGGGGGCCATTTATGGATGAAGCAGAAGCTGTGCTCCTGCCAGGAGATAAGTTTTGTCTCCTTAGTGGCTTACAGTCCAAAGGTTGCTCACTCAGCCATAGCCATGGCGGGGGTTACAACTCCTGAAACCAGGCAGGGTGGTTCCCAACATTGACCTGATTACATTTATGGAATATTTAACACACCAAATGCAAACATATACACGTGAATGTGCATATACATCCTTTTCAGGTACACACAGGGAATATTCACAAAGATAGATCTTATGCTAGACAATGAAATATATTTCAATAAATTTTCCATGATTAAAATCATACAGAATATATTCTTTAGAAAAAAAAAGAATTAAGCAGGAAATCAATAGCAAAAAATATCATAAAAATTCTGAATAAATGAAATTAAGAATGCTTTTAAATAACCACGGATCAAAGAAGAAAACACAAGAAAAAGCAATATTAAAACTTCAATTAAAACAGACAAAAAATTGTGGGGCAAAGTTAAAGAAATGTTTAGAGCAAAGCTTATACTTAGATTTAATACTTACAAATAATTTAAGAGCAATTTAAAAGCTTCCACCTTAAGAAGCTAGAAAAGAGCAAAATAAACCCAGAGTACATATGAGAAAGAAGATAATAAAGGTAAGAGTGGGGACTTCTGGTCAAGATGGCGTGTAAGCAGACATGGCTCACATCTTCACATTACCACATCAAAATTACAACTGAAATATGGAACAACCATCACCCAGAACCATCAGAAATCAAGTTGAATGGAAGTCTGACACAACGGAATTAAAGAGACCACATCCATCTGGACTGGAAGGAGGAGTGCAGATGCAGAACAGAATGGTCCCATACCCATGTGTGGTGGATTAAAATTTGGGAAGGACATCTCCAGAGCAAGGAGTCTCAGACCCACACCAGGCTCCACTCTAGTGTTCTCGTGCCAGGAAGATAAGCCCCCACAACTGCTGGCTGCAAAACCCAGCAGGAATTGAATTAGTGGAAGAAACTTCTGGAGGACCAGTTACTCTTAAAGAGTCCACATGGATTCACCTACTCAGATTCACATCATCTGAGGTCCAGCACCAGGGGAGCAGCTTGAAAGGCACCAGTGATATACTGGGAGAAATGGAAGTGTCTGGCATCAAGGCAAAGTAGAGGTCATTGTCCCTTTTCTAAACCCTTCCCCTATAGAACTAGCAAGCTGGCGCCATATCTGAGACTCTGTCAACTAGGCTAACACTGTTTGACCCAACTTGGAGATCCCCAGAGATTCTGCCCCACCCAAATTATGGCCTACTCAAGCTACTTTTCCATATCAGTGGCTGGTCTTGGCTCATGCTGCACAATTTTGTACATCCTCTCAAACAAGCAACAGCTGGTCTCAGTGAGGCCTAGGCCTGGCAGTAGCAGCAGCAAGCCTAGATTCACAGCTTGGCTTCACCTGGGAATCTCCAAGCCCAGAACAAGCAGCAGCCATCTCAGATTGCTCTATAGCTCAGGCAGGGTGGCTCTAGACAAAACACAGGTGGAGGCTGACCTTGGCCTGCACCACCCAGGAAACCCCAGGGCCAGTGTACCCAGTGGACAACTACAGACCATATTGGAGCAATACCACCCTGCCCTTGCACAGCTGATCCTCCACAGAGGGTGGAGGTTGGTGGTAAGTGGTCACAGCCAATCCTTGTAGCTGACTGGCCTGAGTAAATCCCTCCTATTGATCTGCCAAGAGCAATCAAAGCTCACTTACAAGAGGAGGGTGTATTCAGCCCACATGAAAGGCTCACCTTGACTTCCCAGCTTGGGTGATAAGGGAGGCTGTGCCACTGGACCCTGTGGGACACCTACTACCTTAGATCACACTACCAAGATACAGAGTCAAAGCAGCTCCTAATACACAGCAACAAACACAGGGAGGTACCAAAACAAGGAGACAAAGAAACATGGCCAAAATGAAAGAACAGACCAAAACTCCAGAAAAATACCTAAATAAAAGGGAAATAAGCAATTTATCAGATGCAGAGTTCAAAAGACTGGTTATAAGGATGTGTAAGAAACTTAGTGAGGACCACAGAGGTATAAAAAAGATTCAGTCAGGAACAAAGGATACACTAATTGAAATAAAGAACAATTTACAGGGAAACAACAGTAGAGTAGGTGAAGCCAAGAATCAGATCAATGATTTGGAACATAAAGAATAAAAAAACAACCAATCAGAGCAACAAGAAGAAAAAAGAATCCAAAAAAAATGAAGGTAGTATAAGCAACCTCTGGGACAACTTCAAGAGGTTCAGTATTCACATCATAGGGGTACCAGAAGCAGAAGACAAAAAGCAAGAAATTGGAAATCTATTTGAAATAATGATGAAAGAAAGCTTCTATAATTTGGTGAAGGAAATAGACATGCAAGTCCAGGAAGCACAGAGTCCCAATTATGATGGATGCAAAGAAGCCCACTCCAAGACTCATCATAATTAAAATGCCAGAGGTTAAAGATAGAGAATCTTTAAGCCTAAGAAAAGAAGTTAGTTACCTACAGGGGAGTTCTTGTAAGACTTCCAGCTGATTTATCAAAAGAAACTTTGCAGGCTAGAAGGGATTGGCAAACATATTCAAAGTCATGAGAAACAGGGACCTATAGCCAAGATTGTTCTACCCAGCAAAGCTATCATTTAGAATTGAGGGGCAGATAAAGAGCTTCCCAGACAAGAAAAAAAATAAAGGAGTTCATCATTGCCAAACCAGTATTATAAGAAATGTTAAAGAGACGTATTTAAGAAAAAGGAAAGATCAAAATTATAGACAATAAAATGGCAAAAATACATATATATCAACAACTGAATCTAAAAAACAAACTAAGTGAACAAGGATACAGAGAACATTTTGATGGTTGCCAGATGAGAGGGGGTTGTGGCAGAATGGTTGAAGTGAGGAGATTAAGAAGTACAAATAGGTAGTTACAGAATAGCCATGGGGACATAGTACATAGCCATTTCCTAATAGCCATAGGAAATGGAGTAGCTGAAGTACGTATATGCATGACCCATGGACATGAACAATGGTGGGGATATGGCCTGAGGGAGGGGGGTACTGGGTGGAGGGGTACAAGGGGGGAAAATCAGGACAACTGTAATAGCATAATCAATAAAATATAATTTTGAAAAATAAATAAAGGTAAGCATGAGAGTAAATGAACAAAAACAACAAAGGAAAATGAACATAGCCAATAGTAGCATTTGGGGAAAAAAACTATAGTTTAAAATTCTCAGTAAGACTGATCAACAAAATAACCTTGCCAAAGTTATGAATGAGAGAATATCAATATTGTTTCTATAAACATTAAAATTTTAAAAAGAAATACTATGAGCATCTTTACACTAAACATTCAATTTATATTTAATGGATACTCTTCTTTGGTAGACATAACTTATTAAAATGAAAACTAAAAATACAGAAAATATATATATAGTTTATTAAAAAGTTAACTGTTAAAGTTTTCTTTCAAAGAAAGCATTAAGCCCCATTGGTTCACTGATGTATTCTATTAAGCATTTAGAGTAATACCAATCTTACAAAAATTCCTTCAGAAAATAGAAATGGAATTTTTTTAATCATTTTCTGAGACCAATGGAACACTGATATGGAAATCTGAAAGGATACTACAAGAAAAGAAAACTGTAAACCAACACCACTTGTGAACATTAACATAAAAATTGTCAACAGGACGTTAGAAATAAAATCTACCAGCATTATTAAATGACAAAATTATTATGATCAAATTGGTTAATCCCAGGAATGCAAGATTGTTTTAATACTCAAATATAAATCGATATAATTCACCTCAATAAGAGTAAAAATAAGAAATAACATGATTATCATAATAAATGCAATAAATGACAAATTTTAACATCCATTCATAAAAACCCTCAACAAAGATAGGAAAAGAAAAAACAATGTCAGTCTGGTGAAGGAGATTTATAGTTTACACAATGCATAATGGTGAAATACTAAATGATTTCTCTCTGAGTTTGAGCAAAAGGAAAGAGAATCTACATTTCCAACTTCTATTCAGCATTGTACTGGTGAAACTGGCTAGTGAAATAAAACAAGAACAACTATGTTTGTTCCCAAACAAAATGGTTGTATATATAAACATTTTTTAATAATTCAGCAACAAAATATGTGGAAATAATATGCAACTGTAACAAGGTTGAAGGATACAAAACATTTGATCATATTTCTTTAAATTGGCAACAGATTGGAAAATGAAATTTAAAACACATCATTTGCAGTAGCATCCAAGTAGATAATATGCTTTGGATTACATTTAACCAAAATGTGCAAGACTGACACACTAAGTATTGTAAAAAATGTAGAGAGAAATTAAAGAAGATTTACATAAATGACAAGATGTATCAGGCTCATTGCTTGGAGGATGTATAATTGTTAGGGTATCAACTCTTCCCAATCTTTTCTGGAGATGCAATGCTATCTGGATTAAATTCCAATAGACTTTTATAGGAGATAATAAACTCATTCTGAAATATAGGGAGATATACAAAGGAGTAAGAAAAAAATAAACATATTTTTAGAAAGAAGAACAATTTCAGACCTTACACCACCTAATTTCAAAAATTTCTATAATACTATATTAAAACTATAAGCTGAAGGGTTACCATAAATAAACACAAATAATAGGCCAATGAAACAAAATCGTAATTCTAGATATAGACTGAAGCGGACCCTGGCTCGTGGGGTCTGCCATTGTGGATGAGGCATGAGACATTCACATGGACTATGGAGTCTGGTGGAGGAAAAGGGACAGCATGGCTTTTCTCTCAAGGGGAGCAAAAACCTTGGCCCCTGCCATGATCAGCCTTTATTGGATTTCTCAGCACATTATATTATGGTCCTCATTTTCTATGCACAGGTTTGCTTTAGGTGGTTACCTTTTACAGACTACAAAGGAGATGATGCCACTAATCACATCACAGAAGAAGGATGCAAATGAAAAGGGAAAAGTGGTTGGACCAGTTACAGTGGCTCTTGAAAGGTTTAGCATGGATTTTAGGAAGTTACAGTAAGCTCTTGCTGTCTCAATTTCGGGTGAGGGAGTTTTAGCAACAGCAAGTCTCACAGAAGTCCAGGCACAATGCAGGCCTGATTCCCCACGGGAGAACCTATCTGTGGGTGTGGGTCCTGTGCATCTCAGAGTGGGAGTTGGGCCCACGCCATGCAGAATGGTCTCCTACATAGACCCACTCAATTTTGGTCAAATGTTTTTCCACAAAGACCCCAATGCAATCCAATGGTAAAATAGCAAGTTTTTTTTTTTAGCAAATAGTGTTGAAATTGTTTCTTGAAATTCATATGGAAAAAATACAACAAACAAGCCAATCAACAAACCTGACTCCTATTTCATGCCCCAAAATATAATTAGCTTTGGTTGAGTCACAGACCTAAAGATAAAGGCTAAAACAGTAATGTTTCTAGAAATAAATACACAAAATAATTATATCATCTTGTGGAATGCAAGCATTTGTTAGATAAGGAAAAAATCACCCTAACCATTAAAATTGAATTTCAAAATGAAAAAAAAATTGCAAAGAGCACAATAAATAAATAAATAAATAAATAAGAAAACTGCAGACTAGAGTTGCTAAAATGAAAAGGATTGAAATAACAAGCATTGTCAAAGATGTGGAGCGGCCAGATCATACCTTGCTGCTCAGAGCCAAAAAAAGAAAGAAAGAAAAGAAAGATAAAAAAAGAAAGAAGAAAAAGGTGTAAACATTTTTAAAAACAAGTGGCTTGTGTTTTGTAACATTAAACTATGCCTGTTCAAATCATATATGTACAAGGACGTTCTTGGCAACTTAGAAAGCAATGGCTGGAAACAATTCAAATGCCCATGAACAAGTCAATGGGTAAAACAAATGGTGGTTTATTCATACAATGGAATAGCACTCAGCACTAAAATGGAGCTAACTGCTGATTTTAAAACATGGATGACTCCATGACTTTTTACCAAGGGAAAGAAGTTAGACATGAAATGATATATATCATGTAATTCCATTTATAAAAATTTAATGAACAATTAACCCATGGTAACCAGGAATAAGAAAAGTCTTTACTCTTAAGGGGGTGTTGCCTGAAATAGAGCACTCAAGGAATTTATAGAGTGATGTAAGTATTCTGTACCTTGTTTTACCTATGGTTGCCAAAACTGATAGGGCTGTACACTTCAAATGTGTGTATTCTTTTATATATAAATAATACCTTGAAAAAAGTAGCATCGGAATCAGTAAGGGAACATCTTAAGATTCTCAAACTATTTCTAATTCTAAGTGGTCTTTTGCTGTTTAGCTCAAGTCAGAGGACACACAAATGAAAATACGTGCATTCTCTCACCATTTGGCCTTCCCCAGAAGTTAAAACAGTAATCCAGGGGCTTTTTTGTTTTCTACAAGGATTCGGGTCTTCCAGAACCTGTCTGCTTTCTCCAGCTCTCTATACCCTAAAATTGGACACCTGTGTTGGCGGGCCACTGCAGGGACATTCCCTAGAACAATTTTTTCCTTGTTTCTACATTCTATTCCATTTCTTTGGTGTAGCTGATTCCCGTACATGTTCACTACTATTAGGGCTGGAGAGAAACATGTCTTTGAAAGAAAATCTCATTTCTGCACAAGAAGCAGTCCTGAGCCTTTGTTCAAAGGACTTCACTGTCACAGTATATCTGAATTCCAATCATAGAAACCCTCTAACAGAGGAACAAGATGCACAGAGCTGAACTGTGTACCCTTGGCCCCCACTGATGACCTTCTAGCAGGACCACCCTCGCACCTCCATCGCGCCTTGGCTCAGGTTCCTCACGCTCCTGGGTTCACCTGGGGTTGAGGGCCAGCGCTTGCAGGGGAGGCAGTGAGTAGAACACAGGCCTGAATTTCACGCTGTCTCCTGCCGCGTCCTCCTTCCTTGCTGCTTTCTCTCTCCCATCTCCGCGGGTTCTGTCGCTACTAGGCGCCAGGCCTGGCTACTAGGTGCCATCGCAACTAGGGTCGGCGATGGGCTCTCTGTAGCGGTGGACAGACAGAAACAGACAAACCCACCAACGTATGTGAAACCAGGAGCTGGGAGCCTGGAATTCGCTTGCGGAGTGTTGTCACGGCGGCCTAGGAGAGCCCTTCCTGGGATTGTTCGGTGCAGCCACTTCCTAGCCCAGAGAGTGCGTCCTCTGGAGCTGGAAAGGGAGGAGGCCCCAGGATAGCTCGGCGCGCTTCCGTCCCCTCTGTTTATGATCACTCCGCTGCTCACCGTCCCAGGGCTGATTATTCGTTTTTACATCTCCTGAGGATGTGGAGGGCCAGGGAGAAGGCGAGGAGAAAGCTAATCTGCCGGTAGTTGAACTTGAGTACTACGCATAGTCAAACAGGAGGTGAGACCGAATTCACTGGGAAACACTCTCAGATGCTCAGGGTTGCAGGCAGGTGACTCCCACCTAATTACCCAAGTGTTGGGAAGAGCTGTGTTCTAGAGAGGAAGTTTAAAATATTGCTTTGATTAAGCATGCAAAGTGATCACCTGAGGCTGGAGCTAAAGGGGATAAGGAATTGGGAAGCAGGGCGTGCACAGCATCCAAATCGCCCCTGCTTACTCCGTAACTGGGTTAACTCTGTAACTTGGGTTTCTTTCCTCAAGTGAAACTGATCACACAGAAATAACTGAATAAAAATACATCAGTAAATAACTCAGGGAGGTGGGATTGCAGGACTGAGTTATCATGTTTCGTGTTTTTTTTAACCTGTTCCACATTTCCTGTAAGAATGCACACTCGACGACCTTTATTTTGAAAAATAACAAATTTGAAAACAATTAATCTATTTTTTAAAAATTTGCAAGTAGTTATTTGTTGGAACAAGTGTACATCCTCTTGTTTACAAAACTTTATTGTGAAGAGGAGTTTCGTTAACCCATTTTTTAAAAAAGTTTTGAGTATTAAATTTTAAACAAAATGAAAAGCAAACATGTCTTTAATAGCTCAGACCATTAAAATACATGAGTAGTTTTGGAAGCTGGGTAACTACCCCTAGGTAACAGTGGAAGCCACAAGAGATATTGCTAGGCACATGAACTCACATGTGAATTGCATGCCATTTGGAAGGAAAAATGACAGCACACTTTGTTATGAACAGACTCTGGAGACTTCCACTTCCAGGAAGAAGGAGTCTTTTATGTTCATTTACACTTAAATTTAAAACTACATTTACATGTAATTTGTTCTTCTCTGTAAGTACAAATAAAACCTTTGGATATCGTATATAAAAGAAATATAAAAAAAGACTGTTAAAGGCAAAGACTATAAAGGTTTATCTGAAGGAGACCGTTGCTGTGATGAAATAGTTCTGTATGTTAATTGCAGTTCTGGTTACACCAATGTGATTAATATGAGATGGAACTTGTATTAGTTTCCTGTGGCTGAAGAAACAAATGGTCACAGACCGAATGGCTTAATGCAACAGAAATTTATTGTCCTACAGTTCTGGAGGATGGAAGTCCAAAATCAGTACCACTGGGCTAGAATTAATGGGTTGGCAGGGCTCCACTCCCTCCAGAGGTACTAGAGGAGAATTTATTAGTTGCCTTTTCCTGTTTCAGTGGCTATAAACATTCTTTGGCCTGTGATCACATCTCTTTCGTTTCTTGTAGTTGCTCCTTCTCCTCTATGATTGTGGATAATCACCCTCAGTCTTTCCCTTCTACTGTGAACATTTATGGTCCAACCGAGTAATTCAGAATAAACTCCTTTCAAGAGCTTTAACTTAATTACAATTTTTGTATTATAAGTTCATAATTAATTATTTTGCTAAAAAACATTTTTTCTTTCACCTGTTCAGTCTCCATTATCTTACTTCTAAAATAAATACTGAATTTCCTTTGAGAAAAATTAATCCTCATTTCTTTATTCTTGTGTTTTTGTTGTTGCTATTGCTATTTGTTCTCATTGCTTTATTGAAAAAAATTGTAAATAGGTTGTAAATGTGATTTTTAAGGTATACAACATGATAATTTAATACATGTGTACATTGTGAAATGATTACCCCAATCAACTTAACACATCTATCACTTCATATAGTTACCATTTTTTCTGTGTGATAAGATTTTTTAAGATCTACTATTAGCAAATTTCAAACATATAATACTGAATTATTAAATATAATCACCATGTTGTACTTTTGTTCCTCTTGTGTTTTAAGTGAAGTTTTTAAAACTGCAATTTTAGAGCTTTATGTCTGCCTTATGGCTGGCTCCTTGGCATGTTTCTCTCAAGCCACAGATAGAGGCAGGCACAGATTTCATGAGGATAGAGAGAGATAGCCTATGAATGTATTTAGTATAAGAGCTCACATAAAATACCCTATTAGTTTTTCCAGGCCACATTTGAAATTCCATTTTACTCTATTCTTTCTGGCTTCTGTGAAATTTGAAAGTAATGGCAGGTGTCTAATCTATTTCACTTTTCTTCCACTATTTATAACTTATGATTTCACTACTATGGCAACCTTTGTGTTTGTTCAATTAAATGGGTCTTCAAAATTTAATTACCAAACCAAATCTTATCTTGCAGTTTAATTTTGGTTTTCACGATCTTTAGTTTGAATATGAAAATATTGAGATTTTTTTAAGTTTCCATGCATTACCTCTTTGGATTAGCAAAGCTACGTTTCCCTTTATTGTATTTTAGACTTCCAAGTGATTGTAAGAATCCATATAACATTTAAGTCTATATCTAAATCAGGTCTTTATTTTCTATTTGATTATATGACTTACATTTGCATCCACTGTACTTCATTCCATGCTGTCTAAGGAAATCAGGTTGCCCATAAATAGCTACTGGGAGTTATACTGTGACCTCAGCCATTCATGGAAAAATAAGAAGATTGAAATAGGGAATGTGTTTCTTTGAAAGGAACTGATGAAACAAGTTTTTTTGGTTAAGATTGAATACAAACATAAGTGACAATAAAACTTGGTCTTCATAATACTCTGACACTCCCAAAGCATGCAGGACATAACAGCAAATAGTATTATACTACATGGAAAATGAAGGACAGGGAACTAAAGTAATAACTCTGAAGTCACTGTGAATGATGATCAGGATCAGTGAGCTGGGACTGTGATACAGGACAAGGAAATGCAGTTTACTGGTCTACCAATGGTACCAGCTCTGCAAGCATTATTATTATTATTATTTTTGAGTACTCGGGTGTTGTGGTACCACAAGTACTAACAAAATGTGGCAACTCACAACAGAGTGGCTACCTGGAATATTATGCTTTCTTTCCCTTCTTCACTTATTTGACCATGAGCTAATTATTATCGTAAAAGCTATAAATGATTTCAAATAATTAGCCTTCTCTTTCCAATTCATCCTATTTATTCTGTTCCTATTTTTAAAAAGCTGCAATCCTTTTTACAGATGATTTCAAAACAATATACTAGTGATGTAAATATCTCTTTTCTACAGACACTCTAAAAGCTCTAGATTGGGTTCAGGATCACAGTCCCAACAGGCTCAGATCATTGAAATACTTCACTGTTCTCGATGACACGGAGCTCTTTGCTTTTTGCTCTTAAATTCCTTCCTTAAATCCTATGTTAGATATCGGGAGAATTCCGTACACTTCAGACAGCACAAAGTGCTGAATCTGTTACTCCCTCAAAAAGTAGTTGTTATTATGATTAGTTGATTTGATTATTTTATTTTTATTATATTCTGATAGGAGATATTATATCCTAAGAAAGCATAAATTCTCAGCGTGACTGTAACTATTCTTTGTTAGAAGAAAAAGAAAGAGAATCAGGGTAAGCTAAGTCTTGCCCTGTGGTAGGCCACGTATCAATCGAATCTTCTACATTTCCTAAGTATCTTAAAGGTGTCTTAGACCTCCTAATATTTATGATATTTCAGAGAAATTGCTGCTCTTCAATGTTTTTCACAGCTAGTGTAGCTGAGATTTGAATATAGATAGGGGGTAAATTAGGGTGCTTAAGTGAAGGAAGTGCCTATTATTAGCTATGTGGCAGGGCTAGGTAGTTTCATGGCCTGGAAAGTGAGAATGATAACAGCATTTGGTTCACAGCATTGCTGTGAGGATTACATGAGACAATGATGGTAACTCTCTAAGGATAACGGTAGGCACACAGTACATACACAATAACAATCTCTACTGAAGAAGAGGATATTGATAACAGTGGGTAGGGATAGCGATGTTCCTGTCTACCCCAAAGTTCCTTTATTAGCCACTACCCCAAGAAGGCCTGGGTTTGCTTGTGGCTCTACCACTCACTAGTGAGAAGAAAAGCAGCTTCTGACAGCCAAGACTTCGTCTGGCACACAGGCTAGGTTAAGGACTACTGTTCAATGCAAAAATAGCACAGATATCACATCAGACAAGGTCATTTGTGTCCATGATGAAGAAAGACAAAAATGAGACTACTTGGTAATCATAGATAAATACAGATAAAAACAGGAATATTGTTTAAACACCCCCCCCAAAAAAGGCCAAAACTTCATGATTCATTACTAATTCGAATACCTGCTGTTTCTTTACAAATTACTTCTTCAAATTTACCTTGCACTTCTTCACATCTATGTTAAAATTATAAAGATACCAACTCATAGAATTAGCCTTGCTTCTTGACAGCATCAGTTCCAGAAAAACCTTAAAACACGAGTTCAAATAAATATTTTATGATATATTCTAAGTGAGACACCCCCATAGTTCTTCAAGGTGTGAGTTCTCCCTCACTGAACAAAGCAATGAGCCCAATTTTATTCAAGTGAATTCTTCTTTCTGGTGGTCTTTGGAAGGATATGGGTCACATGTCTTTCCCTGCACTCAATAAATATTTAAATTTAGTAACAAGCATTCATTTCAAGACTGTCACATACACAACATCATTCTAGGTGCAAATATGCTTTAGGCCTGGTCCTTGACCACAGTCATCTGGCAGTTCAGTGGCAGATACAGATCTATCTAGTAAACAAATCTAAATGAAATTAACACTGCAATTTATTTCATTCAACCAGCACTCATTAAATATCCAATATATCCCAGGTACTGAACCATATAGTTAATTATTACTAACATGTTATGTGATTATAGAATTGGTAGAAGTTTATTGATAAAGTCCTTGAGAACTAAAAAGATTTTAACAGATAGAAGGAAAAATGTTAACTGTGAAGCTAGGTTTTTTGAAAAATTATGATTAAAGGCAATGGCAAGAATACAGAGGCATTTTTCGGAGAATAGCAAATGTCGCTGTTAATGGTGCTTATACAAGTCTTGGTTAGGCAAAATAGAAGATGATGAGGCCAGACAGGTGTGTTTGGAGATGATAATGAGGTGTTCCATGACATAGATAAGAAATTGTATTAATAAAAACTGAAGGTCAGAAACACCGCTTAGGAGGTCATTTCTAAAATCCCTTGGAATGACGGGGAAACGCTGAATTTAAATTGTTGCATTGAGAATAGAAATGAATATATATGGAAAATTATGTTAGGTGCCATGCTCATTACTAAAAGAGATTCAGGTATAAATAAATACATTATCTTTGACATCAAGTTGCTCCTAGTCTAAGACAGGAGGTAGATAAGACAATGACAGTTATTACTATAATTCAAAGTGGAAAACATTACAAGAAATATTCAAGGAGGGAAGATTGTATTTAGAACATCTCAGGTCCCTTAAAACACAGCATGTGTGTCACTTTCTCCTGTGATGACAAATCTTACTTTACAGGAAGGAGCTCACCATCAGTAGCTCCCAAATGGGTTGGACATCTGTAAACAGGCATGACTCTACAAGGTGCACTCCCTATGATCATGCAGACTTTCTCCATAAGAATTTGAAGGCAATTCTCCTGCAGGCTGCCTAGGAGGCCCCTACGCCCTGGGAAATACCATCTCCAGATAAGGACAAGGGAGATAGGGTAAGGGGTGCAGTTATGGGAGGTTATCGGTTATAAGAAATAAACAAAGTAAACACCAAAGGTAAGGTAACTAATGCCTCTCACAAAAGGGTCATTTCTACCTGGTTTTCAGAGCCTTTTCATGTATGATATTTCTTAAAAAATAACCAGTTCAAGATAATCCTTATGCCATTAAGGCATACTTTTCCGTGGCAAATTCCACCCCCCTTCACTTGGAATTCACTATGTCTTCTATGTCTCTTCCTTATGCCCTAATTGGATTAGTTATCAAGTCTTATTGATTCTCCATGTTAAATAGTTGTTAAAATCATTCCCTCTATTCTTTGATCATGATTTCCCACTGTCCTAATGTGAGTCCTACTCTATCTAAATGCTATTTTCCAGGTGAGTCTTGAGATGAAAGCAGGGATTATAGCACCAGAATTCCATCAGGGTTTTCTTTTTAACATAAAGCAGTCAGAGTGTGTAAGCCAGAAATGCCAAACATTGTTTGTCAGCAGTCTCAAGTCAGAACTAAAGAACTATATATAATCTCACCAGGTCCACAAGATAACAGTGAAGTTGTAAAATGAGAGATGAAGCATTGATCGTACGATAAAGGTAAGGTAAGCTGAATCATTCATTGTTCCATTAATTCATTTATAAAAAATTCATTGTATATTTCCTAGGTATCAGGCTCTTGGAATTCAGTGGTAGCCTCATTTATTGATGTCTATGATCTTAAAAATGCAATACAATAGAGTGGTTCATCTGTGCATTCCACAGTTACTAGAGGACTGTGTTCCTGATAATACCCACTTTCCGTGACCATCTTACATGATTTTTTTTGATGGATGTTTTGCAGTTAGCCATTAATATACTTCATCCACCTTCTCTACCATGCTTTATGCTCCAAGAGTCTAATGAGTTAGGACAATATCACGCCCCCTTGCCATCTACCTTATGGTGAAGTTCAGTCAGTTAGGTACCATACGGATTCACAAGGAGAAAGTGAGACTGGGATATTTATTCCCTGCAGCCTTTCCCTGAAAGATCTCCTGTGTCCTATTATCCATGCAGTTCTCCCTCGGAATTCTGGTAACTGCTTTCTACCCACATTCCTAGCTTGCAAGTAATGATCTTATTCTATGATTATTTCTATTACTTTCCATTTTTTTGAAAATATCATTTTTAAAAAATTCATTAAAATAATCAGCTTGACTTTGTCATCAATTTCATTCTGGGACCTAGACTGAAACTAGTGGAGAATTTATATGTTTTTCAATTAGGGTCTGTATTTTTGTTATGCAGTTCTGGACTATTATGTTTGACTTGTATTCTTTTAATATTTCTTAAATTTGATGTCTTTTCCTCCTTGTATTCAGATTGTGAGTGATCAGTGATCATGACCTCTATGACCTCTTAGGTGGATAGCCCAATAATCTCCTGTCTTTCAACTTTTAGATACTACAAATCTAATTCACTTTCAACAATGCCTCCAGAATAAAGCAAAACATGAATTACTGCAAACCATGAAAATTTAAGTTTCACCATGAACTTTCTTTAAGGCACTGTTTTATTTTATTATTTTAACTTCTTTGTGTAATTTTCAGTGCCATAAATATTTACTAAGTATGACTATTAATTTAGAAACTCATATGTATTCACAACTAAAAAGAAAGTCAAATAAACTCATATTACATTCTCTCCCTGATGAAGGTACTGAGAAAGAGACAAGTTTAATAGCTTGCTTAACATTACAGAAAAAAAATTCAATGAAATAATTTTATACATTCTTTAGTCTAGAAATGGATTTTTCAAATCTGAAATGCTAATGTAGCATTCACTGAAATACCTCCTTAGCTCTTTTCTTTCAGTCTAATAAAAACCTATTCTGTAAAGGCTAATAATCCTGAAACTATAATAAAAAATAATTAGAAATGCACATATAGATTAATGATTTTTTTGGATTATGTAACAGAAATTACATGTTGATGTAGCATCTAGGTGATGTAGGTCATTATTCTTGATACTTTTAAAATAAGTGTGTAATTAGGTTGCCAATGTAATTATAGTTTCCTTTGATTTTACAGAAGTATTCAATGATATTTAATCATCACAACCCCCAGATGGAAATTGTTTTTAATTCTCATTTTACAAATAAAGGCTTTGAGACTCAGAGATGCCAAGTGAGTGATTTACAAGCACACAGAAAGACGGAAGTAAAATTAGCACTAAAATACAGCTCTGCTTGAGACAAACAGTCAGGGAAATTTCAGCAGCCCCTCTAAACTCTACGAATTCCTATTTTATGTGAATTTCCAGCCCATTTTACCATTACCAGAAAAGCCAACGTTGAGCTGCACAGGCCTATAACACTTCAGATCCTTCATACAATTAAGCGCTAATCAAATCTCATTGAGATCTATAAAAGGGAAGACACTGAAAGCTTTTCAAAAGCCTCAAATAAAGGAAGTCAGCAGGGAAATCACCTGAAAGCAAAAAAAGGGGCTTCTTATGTCAGCTTGAGGATGCAGCACTGCAGCGGAGGACTCGAATCAGAAGGGTCCGAGAACTTCCCAGCTGGAGAGATTGAGTTTCAGGGTTTCGGACATCATTTCAGGAAAAGTATGCAAATGTTTTGAATTTTTTTCTAGGAGATGTATTCGTAAGCTAGTTATTCTTTTTTATTGTATGTAAATAGGAGCAACAAATAAAATAGATGGCCAAATATTGTTGCTGTCTTATGAATATTACCAACACTGAATTAAACATGTCTGCTTTGCGATTGTATACCACGTCATAATTTGAAAAGCACACTTTCAGTATATTTGAAGAATGTCCCCTGCATTATTTTACTAGGGCTGCCTAAACACAGTGCCATACACTGGATGGCTTAAAGAACAGAAATGTATTTTCTCGCACTTCTGGAAGCTGGTAGTTACAGATGAACACGTTGGCAGGATTAGCTCCCTCTGAGATCTCACTGTGCCTTTTAGATAGTCATTTTCTCCCTGAGTCTTCATGTGGTCCTTCTTTTGTAGATGTCTTGTGTCCAAATTTCCTCTTCTTATAAGGGTATCCTTCCATTGGATTAGGGCCACCCTAAAGAGCTCGTTTTTACTTGATGACCTTTATAAGAACGCTATCTCAGACCATAGTCACATTCTGAGGTACTAGAGGCAGGTGAAGCTGACAGGGACACATTTCAGCCCATAACACCATTCCATTTCCATTATGAGAATGAAAAGGAAATACAGGGCAGTCAGAATTGCTGAATTGTAGACGTATATGGGACATAAAGATTATTATAACTCAACCCCATAGTTTGTGGATGAAACAGGGATCTGTGAGATGTCGAGCAAGTTGTCAAAGATGAAAAGCAATCCACAAAAGGAAGGGTTAAGAAAAAGATGGCATTGTCAGAGAAAAAGGCTAAATCAGTCAGTAAGGCATTAGGAAAAATAGTTATACATATAGAAAAAAGTTAAAAATACTAAAATGAGATATACATGTAGTAGCATTTATAGACAATAAAAAAGCTATCTTAGACATTATGCTTATTGTATTGCTTTAAATCCCAAGTATTCATTTGATATGAGTATATAATTCTTTGCAAATAATTTTAATAATTCAATTTTTTAAAATTTGGTAAACCTCAAGAAATGGTGACTTTTGGCTCACAGATATAGTCGGGAAATTTCTGTTCCTATTTTACACATTAAATATCATAAACCATCTCTATGGATGAATCTTAGAAGCAAACTATTGAATAAAAAGAATATAATAAATCAGCATAATATACAACATGATAATATTTATATAGATTTTAAAAACAAGCAAAAATAAGTGGTGTATTAATCTATGAAGAAAAGCCAAAGAATAATTGCAACAACAACAAAAGAAAAAACTTCTAGATATTGATTATCTCTTGAGTAAAGAGAGACAGAGGAGGGAATTGGGGTCCAGAAAGGGCATACAGGGAAAAAAGAATATTGGTAATATCACAACTCTTCATGTGGGTAATAGTCAAACCAAATGTTCATTTGAGTATTACATATACAAACATCTGCTAAAATATGCATTTGTAGGTATTGAATATTCCACAATAAAATATAAATATATTGAAAAATATGTGAACATTAGAATATATTTAACAAACACATTCGATATCTCAAATATAAAGAGATAATCAATTTCTAGAATAAAAGATATTTTTCATCATCATAGAAAGGACCATGTGAGAAAGAAAAATATAACCTTTTTCAGGAAAACACACACTTCAATTTTATGGTTTTTTTCTTCCAAATTTTTATCCCTACTTTTTAAAAATAGTAAACTATGGTATTTATAGTTCATAGTTAAGTAGACTCAGAACTCCAACACAGAAGTTTTAGACTAGCTGTTTAAGTAGCTGTTTACGCCAGGATGATGGCAAAGTTTCCTTGAATTTCAGGTACCCTATCATATCTCTAAAATGAAGAGCTTAGACAGGATAAATGTCATCTATCACCTGGATTCCATGATTTTGCATTCTTAAGAAGTCCCAAGTTTGTTCAAAATCTGAGACTTGCTTTCTAGAAGGAACCAAATGGTACAAAAAGCTCATCCATCATTGACTGGATTCAGAGGACACAGTGTTCTCTAACCATACCTCTTATCAACAAGGATGTCTTTTTAGGTATGTCACTGGGAAGTATGCAGTAGTAGACAGAAACAAAGGACAGGCACATGATGAATTTTTGATTTTGCCTTGGTCATCTTTCTAGGCCTGTATTTTCAGTGGAAGCTCCTAAGAGCCTTTTGGTTAACCCTCAACAGGAAAAAGATATATATACTTTGCTTTCTGGATAACCACAAATGCCCTTTAGTGAGGGCAAGATTATTGAGAGAATCTCAAGACATTTTTTAACAAAACTTTCCAAAGCAGAAGTTGATGTCATATATTGCCAAGATGGGGGGGGTGGGGCAATGATAGATGATTCTGGAAACACTTCTTTTTCATATTTGCTAGCAACTCAGGAGTCAAAGCAAAAAAATAGAAATGCAAAAATAAAATTGGCAGTTTCTTGTAACTTTGAGGTGACTGCTGCTGTCCCATGTTTTCCCAAGCTTTAATGACATGCATATATTGAAAATAGCCCTTAATAAATAATTTAGTTTGTCATCATTAATCTTTATAACAGCTCTGAGCATTATTTGATATGATTACCATTAACACCAAATTTTGGGACTCCTAAATAGGAGTAGCTTTCTCAAGGTCATAAGTTTAACCTGACAGATACTGGAACCCAGGTCTCAATCAAAAGCATTTGGCTTTTCTGGCTGCCCTTGTGAATAATGAACTAATGGTATTTTTAATCCATGAAGCAAGGACCTATTCAAATTTTTGTTCACTGTCTATTTGTCATTTGGATATGCAATTGTTTTATGTAAATACCTAATCACTAGAAGAGCTCCATTAAACTCTTTGTTTAAATATTGTGATTTATATTTCTTGTTCTTCTAATGCTCATGCACTGCATTTCCAAAGAGTGTTAACTTATAGAAAGCCTTTTTAAATATTGCTATTATGGGTAAGCAATTACCTGTAAACAGCTTACAGATATTCCAATAAAAGCTGAAATGAAGTATATATTATTTCCTCTTCATTGAACCAGAAGACAATGGCCGCTAAACCCCAGGCTGCTGGAGCCAATGGTGTAGAAGACACTGTAATCATTGTAAAAGTATTCAAATGAATAAAAACGTTCTTTGAGATGTTTGTTATAATTTAACTAGATTGAGGAAAATCTATAATACTATGTAATAATAAGTATCTGTTTTATTAATCTTGCCAATATTAAGATTCAGAAGCACAAATTTACAATTTTTAATTTTCCTTAGTTTATATTTTTCCACTATTCAGTACAACATTTCTCAAGTATTATTTCCCATGCTTTGGAAATATTTTTTAGCTCTTTGCCCAGTTCTTTCTTTACTCCTAATAGGACAAGCCGTGTGATTCTTCTTTGTTATAATCCTTCTCCCTTGTCCTCTCCCTCATACCTATATCCTCAGAAGAAAATACCTATTTCCCATTTGATCCAAAAAATAAATAGGTATTGTGGCAAACTCTGGTTTGTCAGGCGAACCTCGATGGGAAGGCTGCTTCTACTTCTCCCTGGTTGTAGCCCTGTGGAATTTACCAGTTCCATTTTACTTTTGACCATTAGATATAAAATATGAGACAAGGTACTTAGCACTCAGAAGGTCAACATTTTAAGGATAAATGGTGAATATTATATTAATAGCTATTTCACCCATTCTGTGCATAAAATGTTCAATATATTTTCCTGTATACTATTACTGCTGTTGTAATTATCTGCCTTAAAATCCAATTGATACTAACTTTGCTGTGGTCATTACATAGTGAGATTACTCAAATGCAACTGTTAAGGATGAAATAAAATTGGCGACTCATATTTATCATTTTCTGTAGCAGATGTTATGACGAAAAAGTAAAAAAAAAATCACAAAAAGTCTCTACTTTGAACCTATGCTGTTCATACAGGCCGTAGCAAATGGTTATGGGCATAAATATTTAAGACTTTTATCATTGTGATAAAATCTGTTTTAGATGTCTATTCTATAGTCGTTCATTTTAGCAGCTATCCTAGCAAATCAGCAGCACTTTCTGTGGTGCAATTAGAATAATCTCCAACCAAGTCCCTCTTTCTTCCTCTCTAACATTACCATGGACCATGTAAACAAGCTCCTTAAGGACGAGTGGCCCATACAAAGTAAGTTTTATATCTGCCTTTGGATCATCTGTTTCCCACTCATTGTTTACTCTTCACCTGCCATGATACAGGAACCTACAGGAAAACACACCAGTGTGATTCGTCTCTTTCATGTGTATGTCCCAGATCTGCTGCTGCTATAGTCACCCCTGCTTTATACTGTCATGAAGGAGACAAGCTGAGATGTTGGCTGTCACTTCTGAAGCAGACACACCCTAAGCTATACTCTAATGAGTCACACCCCACATCAGTTACACCCTTGTGTATTCCCCACTCCTTGAATGTGCTTAGTATTTATGACTTACATTATAATATAGTAGAATATAGTAAAGGTGATGGGATGTCTATCCATAATTTCATTATACAATATGACTCCACATAGGCTGGAAAGATAGATTCTCATGCTGGCCTATAAGAGGTAAATGGCCATATTGTGAAATATTGAGAGGGCAGCATGGCAGAAACCTGTGGCCACCTCTGGGGCCTGCCAAAAGCCACCACAAAAAGTAGGACCTCAGTTCTAATGTCATATTGAAGTGAATTTTACCAAAAATTTGGAAAAGATTGAGAGTAGGTCCAAATAAATATAAAGTAAAAGGCATACTTTTTTCTTAATTAGCTTCTCCTTTTAAAGCAACCATGAACTATGGTGTCTATAACTCTAATGCACCATGAAGTAAACATCAATGATGTCCTTTATGAAGAGTGACCATCAAGCAGGGGTTGATCAGCATCTCCAAAGCAGAGAAGAGGAAGCTTCACTGAGAAAAAAAATTATGATTTATCTCCTAACCATTTTAAAGACTTTCTAAAATATCTAACCTTATATATTAGCTTAGTGCCTGTACACCCAAGAACAATGGTCCAAGTGCTATACTGACTTCCCGAGTAGGCATCATGCCAGTGCCCTGAGCATAGACGCAGCAGCTTACATAGAGACACCATTCACATGATGCGTGGTGCTGCCTCAAGAACTCGGTTGTAGCTGTGAACACTAACGTCCCTCTTTGCATTATAGAGTTTATACTGTTTTTGGTCTTCACATTAGCTTCTAACTCAAATATTATGATACATATGATTGAGGAAATCCAGATTAAACTGTTGAGTCTTTGTTTTAAGAGAGCTCAAGAAAGTAAGTATTTTATATTTTCTGCTTCTCTAGTGAAACAGACTTCAGTCAAATATTCTAAATGTAAAAAAAGAGTTGTAGTTATGGGTATCCAAAATAGGACAAATATTCAAGTAGCAATCAAAAATCTTTATATGGGGGAGGGAGGTAAAAAAAAATCTTTATATGTTACTCTTAAGTATTTTTCAGAATTTGTCACTTAAATTAAAATTTTCTATCTTTTGAATAAAAGAATATATGAAGCTGTAACTGACTCACTATGCACAAGGGAACATGTACAGAGATGCAAATAATTTACCTGATGAAGATAAGTGGAAGGGCTTGATTCTAACACTGGTTGACTTCAAAGCTTGAGTTCTTTCACTTTATATTATTCTTTTATTATCTTCTGGACTAAGGATACAATGGCTGAGTATGTGTGAAGTCTATGTTTAGTACATAATCAATGAGGAGTAAGTTTGAATCTTAATTTTATTGTAATCATTATCAAAACAGATGAGCTAAGTGTGTGCTGAATCCTTTAGACAACTCAGGGATCTCCCAGCCTCCTTCTAGCTGAACCTTATTTGATACCTTATATGGAAGTGACAGTCACATGCCTTAAGTTGAATGTATAGCCTATAGTACTTTATTGTGTCTCCCAGGCCTGGGGTTGGAAAGGATGTTGTAGCATGTATGGCATTGCTTGCAGTAAGATAAGAATATCTATGAGAATAATGAATTCCAGTAGCTGTCAAGGTTAAAAATAGCTACAAAATAGCATCTTTGACTTTTTTTCTTTACTGGTATTGGAAAAACACCCTGTCTTCTCCTTATTCACACATTAGTCTATATTCACTTTTTCTAGGCCCCAAGGCTAAATTGCTTACATTTTATTTAGATTTTAGTCATTTATTTTTCATTTCAGCATCATCTCTCTAGAACTCTAACATAAGTTCTTGGACTGGTTGGGAAGAGAGATGGGGCCCATCTGAACCTGTTTGGGCTACTATAGCAAAGTGTCACAGGATAGGTTGTTTATAAACAACAGAAATGTATTTTTCACATTCTTGAAGTATGGAAGTCCAAGGTGCCAACATGGTAGGATTAAGACCCTTTTCTGAGTCACAGACTTCTTGCTGTGTCCTCACAGGGAGAAAGGTGAAGGGGAAGTTTTTCAGGCCTCTTTTATAAGGCCATTAATCTCCTAACCACTTCCAAAAGGTCCCACCTCTTAATATCATCACATTGGGCATTAGAATTTCAACTAACAGAATATACATTCATTCTGTCTTGATGGCTCCCGAAGTCTTACTTTGTTTCAGCAGCCACTCAAATATCTAGTCTGAAGTGCCATCTATCACACATGGTGAAACTTGAGGTACAATTCACCCTGAGACAAATTGCCCTCCAGCTGTTAATCAGTGAAATCAAATAAGCCATGTGCTTCCAAAATACAATGGTGAGACAAGTCTAAGGCAGACATTTCCATTTTAAAAGGAAGAAATAGAAAAAAATGGAGGTTGCAAGGCTAAACCCTAATAGGGCAAACAAAATAGGGCTCTGCCCACCAGACCTATGGGAAAAGTATCTTATCTTCCAGACACACTAAGGTATTCTGACCTTTGGTTCTGCTGGGTGTAGCTCACGTGGCAGTTCCAACGGATTGAAGTTAGGTATCTATAGCTCCACTGGGCTGAAATACATGCCAGTAGCTCTACCAGTCTTGGGTCTCTGGGGCAATCTGGGGCCACCCTCCCTCTTGGATCCCCTGAGCATTACCCTTGCCTGAGCTCTCTGGCTGGCAGCATGCCCACAGCTGCAGGTGGCTCCATCTTTTAAAATCTAGGTGGAGGTAGCCATGCTCCATAGTTAGGCTATGCAGAAGTCCTGCCCCAAGTTTTTGGGCAGAGGCCATCTGACCGGCTGAAACCCTGGCTTTTGAAACTGAGGAGGCAGCCTTGATAATCACTGAACCACTTTTGAAGACTTCCTTCCTCTGTCTTGATGAATATTGCATTTTTGCAACCCCTTCAGTTCAAATTGGCCATTTTCCTGCTGGAGTGGCTGATTAAGTTTGTGGTTTGTACTCTTACTAATTGTCTTATCAAAGGTTGCTTAGCCACACTCTTAGAGCTGTCTTCCAAATATGCTTTGTCATTTTTGCAGCATAGATAAACTGAGCTTTTCCAAATTTTTAAGTTCTGAATCTCTTTTGATTAACAGTTCCATTTTTAAGTCATTTCCCTTTTCTCACATTTTACTATGAGCTGTCAGGAGACAAGTCACAGCAGTTCCTCTTAGCCACATATATCATGTCCAGCTACCAAGAAAATATTGCAAGCCATAGCAAAAGGCAAAAAACACAATTTGAAGAGCTGGAGAAGCATCTAAATCAGACTTGGCAAGGAGGCTGCAGAACACCAATCTCCCCAATTTTGCAACAGTAATTATAAATATGATAATTATGTGGGCATTTATAATACTGCAAAATATTAAAGTGTATGAATAGAATTATGATTTATTTTATTGCATTGCATTTTATAATGAAAGTGTATTTCTATTACAAGAAGAAAAACCATAATGTAGTATAATTGCCTAATAAAAAACAACTTCTTGACATTAGAAAAGAAAGGATATTTCAATAAAATTTCTATTTTATTAACTACTATAAAATCTTAATTTGTAATATTTTAACATTAACAAACTCACTAAAATGTTTAAAACTAATAAAAGTAAAAGAAAAATGCAAGTGTAACTTCATTTTATGGTACTTATAACAAGTGAAAAATATGCTAAAATTATTTATAGTGTGAGCATCCATTAACAATATAAAAATGATAATGCCAGTATTTCTACTAAGACTTTTTGCTAAAAGAGAGAAAAAAGATGCATTATCACTTAATAGAACAGTAGAATATTTTTTGTTTAAGATATATAAAAAAATTACAACATTAGGTAATCATTGCTAGACATCCTTAAATTTTTTGGATTCCATCACTAGAACTTATTTTAAAAATCATTAAATTTGCAAACTTTTAGTTATGATACAAAATGAGAAATATTTTAAATTATATCAAAAAAGATGAAAATATTGTGTTCATTGATGACCTCTGCTATTCTAAAAATGTTTTCCTGGTTCTCCAAACACATTTTTTGATATGTTGATGAATATAGAAGTCTTTCTCTAGGATTGTTTAATATCCTAAAAATATGACAGAACCCATTCCTCCAGCAAAATTAAAAAAATAAGTGAAGTTTTTCTCAAAATCCTATGAGACAATGAGTGAATTCCATGATGTGAATTTTAAATGTAGAAGTTTGCAACAAATTGTCTGGGGACCTAGAATTTTGGTTTTTCATAAATCTACTATTTTTAACCACATTTTAGTTAGATACTGCATTTCCACACACAATTTACAATTTCCATGCATGGGCAACTAAACTTAGAGTTAGATCATTCTTGTCAAAATTATAGTAAAGCCATGACAGTCTCAATGGTGAAACTGAAAAAACTCCATTTTTATAAACATTTTATGACAACATATTGGTATGCACAAGTAGGTCCTCTCTGTTCCCAGTCTCTTACATTCAATGTTCTTCTTTGATCAATTGTCCTAAATGGTACTCATTAGTTCATTTATTCATTGACTCAATGAGCATGATGTGTGTTAATTATAAAAATCCTTATACAAAGTTCACAACTTGGTTGTTTAAAATAAAATAAATCTATATCATTTTCATAAACCCCAAAGGGTCACCTCCACTAACTCCAAAACTTTTCACTCTTAAGCCACCTAAAAGAAATCCACAAAACTTATAGATTGTTTTGTTGCCAAGAATAAACCTTAATTTCACCTTCAAGTAGAGAAAGCAACTTGAAATAAGGACTTTACACTGTTTTATGGGCATCTGGCTCTATATTCTGTCCCAAGATGGTAAACATTCACAATTTTTAATCTGCAAGTCTGAAAACCAAAGATATTGAAACTCATTTCATGGACAGACCTGAAACAAAATTACATGAGCCTATTTATGGATTTTATCCCCCTTGCTGTGACTATTCATAACTAGCATGGCATTAATATTTATTCTCTTGATTACAGGGTAACATCCCAGGCCTCTCTGGGGTGTTATGTAATATACTATATTTCGCTTCTCACATTATAAATCAGGAAAACTGAATCCAAATAAGAGATTGTGAATTTGTATACAGAAGAACCCTATTTTTTCAGATTGGTGTCATAATAAGAACAATTTTTCCATTGAAACACTGACAGGATTGTATTTTCTTTATAACAATATTAAATATTCTTTTGACTACAGTTTTCCTGTCTAAACATTTTAATATCAGTATTATATAACTCAGAATTATATTGCATAACATAGGTAACTCTTCAACAACAATTATAAAGTTATCTTAGTAAAGTTATGAAAAGATGTCATGGGTGATTTTTAAGATATTTTATTAATCTCTGATTCTCTAGTAAAGATTTTTCCCCTTTATACGTTTCCTAATTAGTTGACTGTGTCTGGGAGAGGGAGAATTCCTCCATTCTTCTCTTCTTTAGTTCCTAAGGCTGAACCAATTATAAAATAATAAAATTGACACAAGGCTAAATAAACAGGAAAAAAACAATTTGATAAATGTGCACAGAAAAATCACAATATGATTCTCAGATCATAAAATGAGACTCACAAAATGACACAACATGCTACCATTTTATACCTTATCAGCCAAAAATAATAAAAAAAAACAGTAAATTTCTGAGAAATTGACAAGACAAAGAATGTAGTGCTCATTAGACTAGAACCTAAGCAAGGTTTCAGTGTTCCTTAGTGAGGAATCTCAGAAAGTTTGGGCTCGGATAGTAAGTTAGTAAAGGCATTACAAAGTTTGTTTATACACACTTTTTAGACTCTGGATTTTAAAACACTGTGATAAGGTTGTCTCTCAGTGCTTCAGGAGCAGGTAGGGCATCTATCATGGAGAGTTATATCCTGCATTTAGGGAGACAGGGGAGAGTCAGAGAGCAATTCCTGCTCCTGTTGCTTCTCAGGTGATTCAGTTCAAAATAATCAATATGCCATTGTGGAACTATCTTGGGGTAGCCTGCCCTGGGCCCTGACAAATGGAAACAATTGCATTTGGTATGTATTTTATTCTTGCAGGCACAAAGAAAAATGGTCTAGGACTTGGTGCTGGTTTATAGAGGATAGTTTTAAAATTATTTTCCTTAGGTTATTTATTAATAATCTAAGCATTTCTAAGAAATATACACAGAAGGAGAATTCTGAAAGAAATTTAAAACCTTGATTCCTGTTTAATTTTAAAGTGTTATGTAGTAAGATTTTTAGAATGGGAATTTTTTATCCTTACTTTCGATTATGCCACCAAGGCAGAAAATATTAGCATACAAAAATAAATGTGAGGCAAAGAATGATGACAAAGAGCTTTGCTGGTGGTTTTTAGAGAGGGCTGTTGTGTCAGAACTAGTCAAGCCCTTCCAGAATTAGTCAAGGTCTCTATAACTGCAAGGAGAATTATCTATATCATTTATTGATACAAAGGGCACAAAGAGGAACCTACTTCACTGCACTTGAACTGCTTTGCTCACTTTGATAATATGAGAAAGTCAAGAAGGTGGAGAGATATATTCATGAAGAAATTTCTTTAGAGAACTGTGCTCTCTGTTCCATATGGACAAGAGTGGGAGGAGGCTGCCTTCTGTCACCATGGTTAGGAAGGGAGCTTCAAGAGATCGCTGGATAATGTTGGAATGTGTTTCGGTATTGGTGGTGGTGGTGGTAGTGGGGCTTCTTTTGTTTGTTTGTTTTTGTCAGGGTTTTTTTTGGCAGTAGAGAACCACAAGGAACCAAGGCTGTATTCATGCCTCACTAAGATAAAGTTTACTGTGAACTGACTCTGACACTAGCCATGGAAAACCCAGCGGTGCTTTGGTGGTGCTTTCCCAATGTGCGTGGGGTTGATATTAGTCTACCGGAATTGGGGAATCAAAGACTACCATCAGAAAATCTGTGCTGCTAAACCTCTGGGTATATGCCTCTTTACATGCACTCAGCATAAAACATCTCTGGTCATGGAGTCACGCAAGTACACAAATTTTGCAAATTGCTACTCAAAAAAACCATGTTCTGTTTAATGGCAGCAGCATACCTGCAGGTCATTTAGTAGCAAAAGACAGGAAAGAGATATTATACTAACACTACTAGAGCAAGCTAGGCCTTAATACAGTTACAAGTTGGGGCAGATTATTTATCATCAAAGAGAACCTTCAGAAATGTCAACTTTCAAGACCTTTATAAATCCCTATATTCGGAAGTATATATATACACACACACACGCACATATACGTATAAAGTTTCCAACATGTATCAGAAGGATCCTCTTTCTCTTTCTCCAAGAATTCTCTTTCTTAGGTATATGCTCACTAACCAAGCTGACCATCTTCTTAACTTTATGACTTCTTCATTCAGAAATAATTTCCATCACATTATGTAATTAATAGTGAACTGGACAAGTAAGGGACAGCAAAGACTTTTTGAGGTAAAGAAGCGAGGCAGCAATCTAGGTGTTCTAGGTAGCTAGGTAAACTCCTTACCCCCCACCAAAGTTGCAATGAAAATTTCATCAGAATTACAATTTGCAACGAGACAAAATTTGATCACAGATAATGCAATCTGTCTCTATTCATGTTTTTCCCTCTTCCTGGAATGGCCATTCCGCCCACTACCATGTATACCGCCTTTGCCTGTCACATCAACTTCTAATTAACTTTTACAGGGTCTTTCAAATTTAGCTAAAATTTTCCAAAACCTTCTGGGTCTGCCTTAGATATCTGAAGTTGTGATTCTAACATATTTTCTGCTTACATCCAAATAGAACTTATCCTGTGGCTCTGAGTTCATTTTCCTCTCTCCTGCCACATCGGACACTGCAAAGGAAGACAGTGTATTTATGTGCTGTCACACCCTCGGTACCAGTACAATGCCTGGCACAGGATGCGCTCTTAATACATATTTGCAAAGGAATAAATTAAATCAAGGATGAAGGAACTGAATACCCTAGAAGAGTGCATACCTTATCTGTAAAAATTTAAAAAATATCTTATCGGGTTGTTAAAAACATTAAGTGAGTAACATATATGATGAGGTCTGTCCAGAAAGTACCCAGAGGTGAACTATGAAAAGTAGAGATTTTTATTGAAGAAGATACAAGAAACATTGTACATAGGACAATGACACCTCAGCCTCCTTCAAAGTAGGCAGCTTGGGACCTTGCACAGTTCTCCCAGTCACCATCAGCTGCCCCTTTGTATTTTCCTGAATCTCATTGATGGTCTGAAGTCTCTTCCCTTTCAAAGGTGATTTCAATTTTAGGAAAAGCCAGAAGTTACAGGGCATCAAATCTGGGCTGTAGTGGGGCTGAGTCACCTGGATGATTTGATGTTTCACAAAAAAAAAAAAAAAAAACTCTCCATGAGCCATGATCCATGAGGAGTCCTGTTGTCATGATGAAGCTGCCAATCACCAGTTGCCCGTGGCTGTGGCCTTTCGAATCATCCAAATACTTTCTATGGAAGAGTGTTCAAGCTTAGCTCATTATTTGATGCAGATTCGTTGCTCTACTCACTCAGTCATTTTGAATGCAATGGCCACACAGTGTCAGTGCTTAACACCATGTATCCCCTCATTAACTAGTACAGCAATTACTAGTCATTGCTTAGAACAGTGTCTAGTCCACAGATAATGTTAATGACAGGAGACATAAGCATCATTGCAATTCTCAAACTAAGATACAAGAACCCAAATATTAGACTTGAAGATGGTTGTGGGTAAACAGAATAAAATAGACGTGTGAATATTACCTGCTTCTTACTTCTATGATGTTGATATCCAACTGTTTCCAAAGTGGCTTTTGACCCAACTGGTGGAAGATTAATGGATTCATGTGGACAACAATGATGTTTTCACATTAATGATAATATGTATACATATTTCACATTCAATGTCAAAACATTTAACACCGTAGATACATACACATATATGTGCGTGTGTGTGTGTGTGTGTGTGTGTGTGTATAAAATCTTGATAGGCCTAGTGCAGGTATCACTTTCTCACCCACAAACAGAAATTTTCCTATGAAACAGTAGTTTTATGATTTGGGATTGACATTCTTTGTCTTGTATTTTGTTTAAATAACAACTAAATAATAACCTTTGAAAAATATAAGCTATGAACTCACAGGCAAAGACTGTGTTCCAGTCACTGTTACATTTGGAATTCAGCAGTTAATACACAAAGCATTGCTGGATGTGGTTAACCTTAACACAACATCACTTCCCAAAGGTAATTGGATTTTGCTTCTTAAGTAACCCACTTTTTTAAGCACATCTGAATTTATTCTTATTTATTCCATTTGCCAATTAAAAGTGAGACATAGCAAATGCCCCCCCTCACCACGTGCTCAAAGATTTGTTGAAATGAGTCATTAGCAAAGAGCAAGGGATAAATGCACAGTGCATTAATTATCCTTTCCTCCCCATGGATATTAGTAGACTTTCTGACTTTAGCATCCATGCATATTTACGCTTTTCCCAGGTACAAAATTACACATTAAAAGCAACAGTTATTTTGGTTAATGAACACAAATTTCTTCAATTATCTTTGAGTATCATTTATCCATCAGCAGTTTAGCATTGCTCCAAATGATATTGGTTAGTTCCCAAATTGATTGATTTGGGGCAGATACAAAGTTGGTTAAAATATATAGACTTCATATAAACTATTTTTGTACCAAATACTTAACCATAATAAAATTCAATTCAGAATGCTTTCAGAGACCTGGAATTTTGTAAAGCATATACCAACTTGCATCACAATCTGTTTTCCTAAATGTTATTTTGGTAACAAAATTCACTTTACTAACTACACCATATGTCTAGTTTTCTTTCATTCTTGGACAATATTTTTATAATGTAAAACACAGAAATGCTTATCATCTTACATTTGTTTAAACTTTCAGATTCTGTAGGCAACATGAGCATGCCATCTAAAGAATAGACTGCATTTCCCTTCTCATACATATGTTCATTTTTTACTGTGCAGGTGTTTGTTAATTATGTTCTCTCTCCCTTTTTTCTTTTGCTTTTCAGTATTAAGTACCAAGAAATATTCAGTTATTTGCTATTGAAAATATAAACTTTTTCAAGAGTATGAACTATAAAATGTATGTATGCTTATGCAATACAAAAAGTGTCAAATGTGCTCTTGTTGCAAAGACTGAGACTTAGAAGAAAAAGTGCACTTCCGTGTCACTACAGATGACTTTAGCTCAATAGTGGAGCAGGTAGGACAGTGCATTAGCAGCAGGCTGGAGAGGAGACTTTAGGGACAGAAACACTGAAAACTAATTAAGTGTTCCAGTTTGATCTCTCCTTATTGAATTGAGAATAGTTTTAAGAAAGATAGATGTAATCATTATTTCTATTTACTTTTGTAAAATCACAATAATCTTGTAATAGAAAAGCTATTAACACCATCAGATAGAAGACTTTTTAATGAAATTGAAAAATTTCTGCCCTGGTTGGTTGGTGTGGCTCAGTGGATCCAGCGCCGACCTGCAAACTTAGGGGTCACTGGCTCAATTCCCAGCCAGGGCACATGCCTGGATTGTAGGCCAGGTCCCCAGTAGGGTGTGCATGAGAGGCAACCACACATTAATGTTTCCCTCTCTTTCTCCCTGCTTCTCCTCTCTATAAAAATAAACAATTAAATAAATCTTTTTTTAAAGAAAAATTTCTGAGTATTTTCTATATTATTGTTCTGTCTACCCCAAGCATATAACTTCCCTCCATAGGATTTGGCTACTGGGTTCTAATCATATGTGACAAGGGCTTTCAAAGAGCATTTTTCAAAATAAAGGTATATTAATTTTAATGAAATTATTATTCTTTCTCAGTTGAGAGATCTCTATTTACCAAGAAAGTTTGCCCTTGTATAAATGTCATTTCTTTCTTATTCTCTCTGGCTATTCTTCCTATGTTTGTTTTCAATTCTTCATACATTATTTCTAACAACAGAACTAATATAATATTGATTTTTCGAAGTTGCATTTTGTTGGAAATTACAAGTATTTTTCAGATCAACCATGTACTAATTTTTAAACTGCAAGGCTTTGAACAAGATGGATTTTGAACATGATGAAATATCTAGAAAAAAGTTTTGATACATTCCATTAAAATACAGTAACGGAAATTCATAGGCAAATTTGCCAATTGTAATAAATAATAACTTTGAGGACAAGTCGGTAAATGGAAATCACTGAATTTATTCACCATCAATAATTAGTTGAAAAAAGTAGTGGTAATAGAATACAGTCCATAGTGCCAGAAATATCTGAGATGGACTTCATTTTAGGACATTATTCTCCAAGGTACCACTGGTCAGTTCACAAAACGACTCCCTCATGCTTCCTTGTATACTGTCCTCAGATCTCCATCTTTGGCCTTTCCAATACCCTTCATCCCATTATTTATTCTGAATACCTATTTATTTTTTCTTTTTTATTACTATTTTTATTGATTATGCTATTACAGTTATGCCATTCTCCCCTTTTAGCCACTCTGCCTTGTACCCCTCTTCCCTCAAGCATTCCCTCACCATTAGTTCATGTAGGTGGGTCATACATACAAGTTCTTCAGGTTCTCCATGTCCTATGCTATTCTTAACCTCCCCCTGTCTATTTTGTACCTACCATTTATGCTTTTTTAAAAAAATAGTGCAAATGGTAGCTACAAAATAGACAAGGGGAGGTTAAGAATAGTATAGGAAAAGTAGAAGCCAAAGAACTCATATGTATGACCCATGGACATGAACTAAAAGGGGGGAATGTGGGTATGAGGGGGTGTGCAGGGCAGAAGGGAACAAATGGGTGGTAAATGGGACAACAAAAATAGCACAGTCAATAAAATATTTTTTTGAAAAAGAAGTATAAATGAATACTTATTTTAAAAGACTTTTCCAATAATTGATGCCTAAAATACTGTCGAGGGAGGACATTTCTTTCCTTCAACAGAGGAATGGTGAAACCAGTGCTTAGCTATTTCATCAACATACTTTTCTATTTAGATTTTTAAAAGCAATTCATTTTAAGGATTAAGAATGTGTGAATTCTGGAGTTAAAAGTCCAAAATTAAAGCATTATAATTAGAAGCCTATATACATTTATATTTGTCACAATATTTGAAAGTTACAAGTTAAGCTAACAAGCTGTTAAAATATATTCTCTCCTCCTATTTTAATAAATATTCTTCATAATGTTCTTGAAGACCACATTCAAATTTAGAACTCCCAAACTCGTTACAGTTCTGCTTTGAAAATGGTCACAAGAGGAAATCTGACAGGCATTTCTTGGCATGCAGGTCACTAACTTTTCATCTTCCTGCTCTGTCCTGAATCAAGAAAGACCTTTCTCTTATTTACACATCCAAACTTTATCTAAACACCATTGTAAATCTGCACTTAAACCACAAGATGCACAAGCTGCCATGTGTTTAGACTTAGACCTGAGGAAGAGGTTCAAGTAGGTTCGAGAAACCCATTTGGGCTGGGATCGGTGGTTATCTGATGCATGATGCATTTCAAAAGAGGAGCATGAAATGCCATATCTTTGAATCTCTTGCGTTCCTTATTCCTGTGGGAAGTAGTATGGCTGGAAGAGAACTAAAGCAGCCCTTGAAAGTGTAGGATCCAGAGAAGAGACAGTTCCTGCCTGAGTCTAAGAGTGATATTACAAAAGACCTTAGTTTAAATGTATTTTAATTCTTCAAAGTCCTACATTCACAACAGGGCTGATATTTTCCCTAACAGTACAAAAATTTCTTCCATGGAGGTAAATAAAAGTTTATCTTTTTATACATATATAAAAAGCACAATTATATTTACATTGCATAAAAAGTGTGTCTGTGGTATTGAAAATCTGTGGGGAGAGTGAAGGAAATTGGAAAGAAAAGGGGTCTTTAAAAGCTCCTGAAGAGGGCAATAATAAAAGGTAAAATTTGAGAAATACTACCCTGAGTGGTGGTGTAGAACCAAACTCTTTCAGCTTGTATTCTGACTGTACTAGTTAGTAGTTGTGTACCTTGGGTAATTACACACATTCCTGACCAACAGTTTTCTCATCCTTAAAATGAGTACAATGAAAGTGTCCACTTAAAAGATTGTTATAAGGATTAAGTGATTAATATTTACACAATACATATAATGCATGGTATATGCATATAATAAGCACAAACACTGTATTTTAGTAAGAAAGATTTCCTCATTTGCAAGATTTGTGATAGTAATAGTATCTATCTCATAGGCTACGTACAAAGCTTGAACAGGATAATGCCGTATACGATGTCTAACATAGTCCTTGGTACTTAGTAAATCAACAAGATCATTAACTAATATTAAAGTAAAAGAATAGAGGATAACATAGGCAGGAAAATCTGAGATATTTCACGCAGCAACATTTTTACTGATATGTCCCCTAAAGCAAGGGACATAAAGGAAAGAATAAACAAATGGGATCTCATCAAAATAAAAAGCTCTGCACAGCTAAAGAAAACAGTATTAAAATAAAAAGAGAACCAACTGTATGGGAAAACATTTGCCAATGATACCTCAGACAAGGGTTTAATCTCCAAAATATTTAAAGAACTTACATGACTCCACACTAAGAAGACAAGCAACCCAATTAAAAAATGGGCAAAGGACTTGAACAGACACGTCTCCAAGGAGGACATACAGAGGATCCAGAGACACATGAAAAGATTCTCAATATCGCTAGCTATCAGAGGAATGCAAATTAAAACCACAATGAGATACCACTTCACACCTGTCAGAATGGGCATCATAAACAAAGCAACAAACAACAAGTGTTGGAGAGGTTGTGGAGAAAAGGGGACCCTAGTGCACTGTTGGTGGGATTACAGACTGGTACAACCACTATGGAAAACAGTGAGGAATTTTCTAAGAAAACTGAAAATGGATCTGCCTTTTGACCCAGCAATTCCACTTCTAGGATTACATCCTAAGAACCCTAAAACACCAATCCAAAAGAATCTATGCACCTCAATGTTCATAGCAACACAATTTACAATAGCCAAGTGCTGGAAACAACCTATGTGCCCATCAGTAAATGAACTGGTCAAAAAGCTATGATACATTTACACAATGGAATTCTATGCAGCAGAAAGAAAGAAGGAGCTCCTACCCTTTGCGACAGCATAGATGGAACTGGAGAGCATCATGCTAAGTGAAATAAGCCAGGCAGTGAAAGACAAATACCATATGGTCTCACTTTTAACAGGAACCTAAACAACAAAACAAACAAACAAGCAAAATATAACCAAAGACATCGAAATAGAGAACAAGCTGATGGTGACCAGAGGGGAGAGGGGAGGGAATTTCAGGGTAAAAGGGGAAGGGCTTAGAGGAACAAGTATAAAGGACACATGGACAAAAACTAGGGGGGGGGCCGTGGAAATAGGAGGAAGATGGGGAGGGCTGTGGGTGGGCTGGGATGGGAGTAAAAGATAGAAAACTGTACATGAACAATTAAAATTAAATTAAAAATGAAGTAAAAGAATAGAATATGGCTCCAGAAATATATTATTAATGTTGAAAATCATAGCTTTTTTAGATTTCTACTACCCTGTAGTACGTATTTTTTATTTTTTCTATAAATATTCCCAGTACTTTCCACTAGCAAATCTTCCTAGTTTTGTTTATAAGTTTAAACATACAGATAGTTCCCTTTTTTTGTTAAGCTAAAATTTGTTTTATAAACATGAGTATAAGTAATTGGAAAGCCTTGTTGCCCTTTCACCATCAGGAAGGCACAGGTACATTCAGAATCCTTGGGAAATGTGCAGCGTGGTGGGAGACTGCAGGGCTTTTCACTTTACAGATATTGTAGAGGGTAGTAGGATATTAGCAGTCAAATTAATGAGGCACATTTTTTTCTTGCCAAAGGAGTCTTCCCTTCAGCATGAAAAATATCCAATGCATTGCTTTTATCTACACAGGAAAGGAATCAGATAGGTTAATGGTGTGTTGAACTACAAATTCATTGTACTTTCTAGAAGGTGTTTATATGTAAACCTGAGAATGGATACCATTTTTTTTGTCTCCAAGATTTATTTTTCTTATTAAAAAAGAAGAAAGAACTATCTTTCTCAATGCCAAGGATGGTTGGCTTTTGATTTTAAATAATAGAAAATTAAAATATATTTTCTTAATCTTTCTAGCTTGTCCATTTCTCTATAGTAAGCAGGTACATGCAATTCATTAAATCATATACTATTTTGAAAACACTGTGTTTATTTTACTGATAAGTTTAGATTAAAAATAACATGGTGGGAAATATATACCACAAACATTATTGCAAGATATAAAAAAAATAAATAAAAATAAAATATCAGTTGTAAATTGTTACATGGAAATAAAATGTTATTTAAGCATTTAAAAGCCAATTTTGAAAAAAAAAAAAAGCCAATTGTGGAGAAAAGTGGAAATGTGGGAATAGATTACACAGATCCATAGTAATGTTAATGTGTTTAAATAATTTAGCATTGAAAATTATTGGAATAAAGATGTTTTAAGTTATCCACTAGATATTAAATAGTTTTCAGACTAGTGACTGTTTAATAATCTATTTGTCAACAATTTGCCTAAAATACTCACTTCTCAGTCCCTAAATAAGAATAAATCTCTAGGTTTCACACCAAATGCCAACTTCTTTGAAAATCATCAAAGAACCCTTTCACAGTACTTTTAGATATGAAGGTTAAAAATGTGGCCTACAACCATTTGAGACAGAAGATCTATTTCTGACAACTAAGAGTTGACTTGAATATCAGTCAAATACTCTTTAGACACAACCTGTCTGGTGTTCATGGAAGGTCTGAACAGAATGAACTTTTCATTTTTAAACCTTTAACCATCTTGAGACTTAAAATATCTCTTAAATTTCAGATCATGTGTTAACTGGAGTCAAGAAAATGTGACATTGAACCTGTGAGAAAAACAAAAGGACAACAGTGTTTACATTTGTAATGAGTACCTCAAAGGAGATACTGTGTGGATGAAACAGTTTAAAGCATCTGAGTGTATTTTTTCTTACCAACACCCTAATGGTTCTTTTGCCATACCCTGATTTTTCTACCTGATTCATTTTTTCTTAAAGTTTCTCACAGCTTCTGAGCCTTGACCTCACCTCCCTTTCTCCAATCGCCCTTTCTTTTCATGTTTGTTCCTCATTTCATTGAGCCAAAACACTTTGATTAAAACACTGATAAATAAAATAGACATTAATTTCACATTTATGACTAGATGCCTGGGAAAATCGCATTTTAGTATAATTTGTGGATGTGGACATATTGGATTCTCCCAAATCAAACTGTCAGGTCTTGCAAGAGAAATAATGCCTTTCCTTTTTTGTGATCAAGGAAAGGCAATAGTGCTTTATCTTCCAAGCTCTAGATCCCAGAGGGGCACTTATTGGGTAGCTACTGAAGCTTAAACTTAGGGATGGTTTATTACACAGGCCCCTTCTAGGTATCCTAGGGTTTTCCTCCTGGGACAGGTGGAGGGACCTGCTGTGTCAGTGATGGCTGGAGGCCAAGAGGACTTCTTTGGACTGGAGATAACATCTTAGCCCTGATGGTGATCTCAAGCCTGCAAGTGAGGGCAGTTGTTGGCTGAAGCTACCTCTGCCTCTCCTCGTGGCAAGGTCTCATCCTGTCTTTGGTGACCTCATTGGGCACCTGGAACATATTTTGACCCCAACATAGGACTTCACAAAATAAATTTTCCATACTCTATCTTCAAATCATCTCCGTCCTAATCTCTTTTTTAAGGCTATTAGTCGCATTAGATTATTGCCCACTCTAAGGACCCCACTTTAACCTAATTGCCTCTTTAAATGCCCTATCTCCAAATACACTCACATTTGAGATACTGGGAGATAGAAGTTCAACACAGGAAATTATTGGGGTTGGGGGGGACGGTATGTGCTACAATGCAGATGACAACATCTTGCTCAAAGAACCATATCTTTTAGCTTTTGGACTTGTATTTAATTTTAGTTGGCCGGGACTTGTTTTCAGCTAATAAAGTTAGAAACAATAAATATAAATTTTCTTTGCCCACAGTTACTTGGATAAATTATTCCAGGATAGTAGAGCTACAGCTCTATCAGAACTTGGATTTTCTTTCTAGCTCATTTCCTAAACTAAAAAGATAGCACATTCTCTTTTCAATCAATGTGGTGTTTATCTCAGATATTCTTTTTTTTTTTTTCAAAAGATAATTCATTTATTTCAAAAATGTTTTTTGTACTGGAAACAAACAATAAAACCAGTGGCTTCTTATAAATATACCATATAATGTATGGCAAAGTTAGGCCTTTCTTTTAATCTCTGTTCTGGCTGTCCTGGCCAGGGCCCTATTTATAACTGTCTTGATCAATGAAACAGTCTTTTCACTCGAGGCACTCAGTCTTTATGGAAGAGAGACAGTATTCCGGCCTTCAATGACACTGCAGCATGAAGACTGTAAGGTCAGGGTCATAGCAGCAGGAGAACTGAAGACATATTTAGGAGGTGAGTCAATGACACTTGTTATGGGATGGATGGGTTGGGAGACAGATAAAGAAAAGTGAGAGATATGTCAAGAATGACTTCAGCTGTAATGGAGGAAACATTTATTAGATTATTTCCCTTTCCCTGCATGAAAGTCTTTTTCTCCTTAAATGAACTAGAAGTTGCTTTTACACAAAGCTTATAAGATAGACTCATTTCATCCCCAAAAGCTCTCTGCTTATAATATAAATATCATGTCTGATTTGAGTCAATGCATACAATTCAGGGACTGTAATAATCAGAATAATGGTGCTCCAAAGAAGTTCATGTCCTAATCCACAGGGCTAATGAATGTATCACCTTATATGGCAGAAGGGACTTTGCAAATAATACCTTTGAGATAATAAACAAGAGGTTTTTATTGCAGGTGTTAAAATGGAATCGTGGCAGCTCTGCAAGGTGTTTTCATTAGGAGAAACCATGGAAGCGGGTCATAACTAGCTTCCTCAGACTGTGTCACTTTGGCATGTGGATTGTCATGAGCTGAAGGCAATCAAGACCTAGTGGCTCAATAAAAACTTCTACCTTTACTTTAACTGCCTAAAAGTATTTAGACAGGCAGCATGGTCCAGAAAGAGAGCTCTTACCACAGATAACTTTTTATCTGAGTGACCTACCTGAGTGATAGGACAAGTATCTAATTAGCAAACATCTGCTCTTCTTACTGTCCTGTGAATTACCTTCCTCCCCGTGGAAGCCCCAGGCCCCATCGCAGTCCTTAACTCAGGATGCCATCCACATAGCCTCAATGGCCTGACTTGTCCTTGGGTCTCATTGTCTTTTTGGGGCTCCTGTACATACATAATTAGATTTGTTTTTCTCCTGTTAGTCCATTTTATGTCAATTTAATTAATATGCCAGCCCAAAACCCTGCAGGTATAGAGGAAAACATTTTCCTTTCTCATACTACATAAAGTGCATGTATTATTTCTGTATTATTTCTTGCAACTGCATGTGAATCTGTAGTTATCTCAAAATAAAAATAATTAACAAAAATGAGATTAGGAAAGCAAAAGCCTCTATATCTTATATAGGCATGAAATTTCAAAATAACTAAATTTGACCTTTGACTCTTGCAGGCTTGTTGAATGAAAACCAGCTGGAATCCAGAAAAGAAGACCTACATGTGTACCCCACAAAGATAGCTTCTTATCAATGAAGAGGAACCCACAGTAAATGCCTGTTTTCACTAAGCACATCAGAGTACAGATGGCTGAATGAGAAGTTACTATATATACAGAGGGCATCTGTTACTTTATGTTTAATTGAATCTATATAGTCAAATTTTTTTTTCCTCTCACAACCTGTACCAAGTTATTGCCAATATGCTCTAATCCATTTAGCATCTCACTGTGTTTGGAATGTTTCTGAGTTTACATCACGAGTAGCCGTAACTGTAAAATGCATAGCAATGATTTTCACATTAAACCGAGGCAGATAAAGTATTGAGCCAGGGCTGGGAGTGGCCACCATGACCACGGTACCACCTACTGTGCAGTAATCCAGGCAGGTTCAGGCTGAATGACAGGCTGCCAGATGTACACCTGCCTGCATGGTGTTCCCATATTTTATTGTCACCAACAATACAACTTTAGAGTCAGCAGGATTTTCGGTGGGCTGAATGCTCAAGTAGGAATGGGATGAAGTGGTTCTTGGGCAGAGCCCAGAACTGTAGATCACTCACTCAATAGGCAGGAGAGTGGGATAAGCCAGTCTCTCTTCTAGTCTAGACCAGTGGCCTGAAAAGCAGAGAATGAAAATAACATTTTATCCCTTATATTTATAAGTATTTTTTAATTTTAAAAAGTGCATGCAGTATCCCTAAGATCTACAATCAGCAAGCGAGAGACCCAGGAGAGTCCATGGATTAGTTCCAGCTCAAGTCCGAGTCTGAAGACAGAGGAAGGACTATGTCCCAGCTCAAAGATAGGCAGAGAAAGAGAGAATCCTCTTTCATTCACTCAGCCTAGTGTTCTATTCAGGCCTTAAACAAAGTAGATGATACCCACCCACATTGGGAAAAGCAATTGCTTGGCTCAGTCTACCAAATCAAATGTTGCTTTCATTCAGAAACACTCACAGACGCACTTAAAACAATATTTAACCGAATACCTGAGTACCCTACGGCTCAGTCAAGTTGACACATAAAATTAACTATCACAATGGCTAGGGCATTAGTAAGATATTGTATTATTGGAAGCCTCAGATATCACTTCCTTTTCTGTTCCATTTTTTCCTAATATCTTATGGTTTGAAGATGTGGAACAAATTGTCTTTTTCTACCATTTTGCACTTCTATTCAGAGAGGAAGAATTTTGTCTTTTATCTCCTATGTCATGGAAAGCATAGAAGTTGGTAATTTTAAGGAGAAACTGTCATTAAAAATACAGTTGGAAAATCTTTCAAATAACTGAGTCACCCCTGCCTTGTATTTACTTAGTATAACACCTATTCTATTAGGAAACCAGGTTGTGGTTAGTAACTTCATCCTAAATTGGCAGAGAAAATAACTGTTATCTGGCAGATGTTGGATGGCATATGTGACGCTGTCCATGTAATTCTTAGAGAGATGCTTTTTCTCATGAGCCGTGAATTACGGGTGATCTTAGGAACCACCATCTGCTCTAACAGTTTTAATAGTGAGTCTGAGTGATTGATAATACAGTGTAAACAGGGGTATTTGGCAGATTACAACCATGCCTGGGGTATACATAGAATTCTATAGTGGTACCTAATGATCCTATTGCTTTTGCTATTTGACTTTGATTTAAATCTAAAAGAATTTGAATAAATACCTCTTTTCAAGTTACCATGTGACAATATTGGGCAGTGGTTCCTTTTTACAAAGTAACATATATTAAACGCAGAATTACACAATTCATTGCACAAAGCCAAAACGATATAGGTCTTTTTTGTTCAAATTCTGTAGCTCACTTCCCTGAGGTAACCACTGTTAATAAGCATTCGTCCCTATGTACATACCACAGAACACAGCTTGCAGTTTTTAAAGATTTCATGCTGCAAACTGTTCTGTACGATATTCATTTCAGTTTGTGTGTTATGAAAGACCACTTCCGTGTTTGTATATGCAAATCCACATTATTTATTTTAATCAGTGCATACTATTTTTGAAAAACCAAGTGTGCTCTTTGTGTGACTGGTGATGAGGAAGGAGGCCTTGCACCCCTGCTTTAATGGAGAAGCCCCACTTTTAGCCGCTTTATACACTGAGGGTCCAGCTGAGGGTTGCATGCAGAAAGTGTTCTATTACGGAAAGCTGTTTATGAGCCTAGAGCCACTGAAGTATTACCAAAACATTGATTTTTTTTAAATACTATGCTTTTAGACATTTCACGTCTGCGTTTGAATAAATGCCTTCTCTCTTAATTTTTATAATCCTTGAAATGCATTTCTCAATAATAGTATATAAAATCATAATGAGATTTCTTTTTTTCTTCTATGTGAAATGCTAGTTCACTCCTCTACTTCCTTTAAATTTCTGTTCAAAGCCACTTTTTCAACAAAGCCTGTTCTCATCACAAAAACAGAAAAGGTAACTATTTCTTGGTATTCCTGAACCCCCTGCCTATTTTCTGCTTTACTCTTTTTGCCCCAATAATCAAAAACATATAATAAACTATTTTACATATTACATTATTGCCTGTCTATTATCATTATAATGATAAGGTTTTGTATGTCTGTCTATTTTATTTCCTGAAATATAAAAAGCACCTATAAGGGCACCTGACATATAAGAGACATATATTGTTGAATAATATGTTTTTCAATCCATAATTGACTAAATGAACAAATAAAAAAAGAGCTTCTCCAGTTTCTTATTTGGCTCTGGGTGTGCTTTAAAGCAAGATTAAAAAATATTATAATGGTTCATGAAAGATGTAACCTATGGGACTTTTTACTATTCTAACCAATTTCAGAATGTTTTGTCTGTATACATCTGAGGAGTTTTTTGTTTGATTTTTTTAAGATTTTATTTATTTTTAGAGAGAGGAGAAGATAGGGAGAGGAACAGTGATGCATGAGATCAATCGCACGCCCCAGCCACGCATGTGCCCTGCCCAGGAATCTAACAGGTGACCTTTCAGTTTTCAGGCCAGTGCTCAATCTCCTGAGCCACACCAGCCAGGACTGTCTGGGGAGTTTTTGAAAGAAGTATTGTTTACAACAGTACTAGCAGGCTGCTTCACAAAGGTCAAACCAGGATTGCCTTATACGCTGCTTTCCTGATCCCCTGCAGGCGCCAGGCAGAGCCCTGGCTAATGATAAGGGTCAAAAGGAAAGGTATGAGATGAATAAATGAAAGGGACCTAAGGGGTAAAATTTCTTCTGTCCCATTGCATTTCTAGTTTTAGGGTTAAAAGGAGATTTCCACCCTCTGGGAAATATTGGGGAGGAAGCTTCAACTTTTTTCTGCCTATTTGCACTTCTTATTTGCTTGGCAGCATTTAGAAAATTATCATTGCAAATAGGTGCGCTACTTGTTGTTTGGGTGTCTCTTTGGGATCTGCCTTTCTTTAGGCTGTGCCCATTCCATGCCCCCCTTGTTCCTAAGATGAGCGCCCTCTGATGCCTCCAACTTCCTGGGAAGCTGCAGATGCTTTTGGGTGTTGCGTGTGTTGGTCAGACAATGATTCCAACGCACCAGAGATACTATTGCAAAATGCACATTTCCTAATCAGACCAAGCTGACTTGTCTAGCTTAATTTTAGTACAAGTAGCTTCATTCCCATCTGGCTTCTTGGCGTGTATTAAATTGACATCCCTCAGAACCCCAGAACTCCATCTAGGAAAAATAAAACCTTCATATATATTATAAAATCTGCCACATACATTTCATGTGAAATATAAGTAAACAATTTCAAGGTCTATTACATTTCTCAATTCCATAATGAGCCCGTTTCAAGTCTGGAGGTAAGTTGTTGTTAACTTAATTTTAAGGGGAGGAAATAAGACAGAGTGGGATTTTTTGACAAGGTTTACATCACTGCTAAATTTTAAAGCAAAGACAAGAACATAAGTCTCCCACTAAAAATCTGATATACAAGATAATTGCAAACCATTAAAATACATTCATTTCTCCGAACTGAGGACAACAGCAGCGTTAGAAGAGGGATTTGTGAGCATTTATACTCAATTCCACAGATGGCAGCTGTCTGACACTATCTGACACTCTTGCCACTACCCAGCTTTCTTGCTGCTGGCAACCTCAAGGCTCTGTGTCTCCACATACCAAGTTCATTCATGTCGATAACTCCATTAAAAGAAGAAAATTCCTGACCATTACATTAATAAGAAACACAGGATGTAAAGTACACCATAAAGAATACAACCAATAATATTATGATAACTATGCATGGTGCCAAGTGGGTCCTGGAAGTTTTGGGGAGAACAGTTTGTAAAGTGTGATTGTCTAACCACCGTGCTGTACACTGGGAACCAGTACAAAATGGCATTGAAAGTAAACCGTAATTGAATAAAGAAACATGAAGATGAAGTAGAAAAGTGTGAGCTAATCATCTGTCACTGTCTGAGCAGCAATGAAATTTTCAGTCTTAATGAAGTTTAGTCCTCTTTGTCTTTTTTCTTCTTTTGTCTTGCTTTTTCAAGATTAGCTGTCATCTTTATTAGAAATTTGGAACTTCTTGGTGAAACATCTGTCCATTCTGGTCAAGGTGCTTCCATGTTTGTTTTCTGACTGTGTTATCTTTTGTTTATGGTCTACTGTACAGATCATAATTCAGTGTTGTTGTTTTTTTTTTTTTCCAGTCAGACAGGACAGAAAGCTGACAAAATAGTGGACATGTAGCTCACCACACAACTCTAACATCAGAAGCTTCAGTGATGTTCCTGACTTTTGTTAATGTAATTGGTACCAATTATACAAACAAAACAAATGTTAATTATTGGTCTGATATTGGCTATAACTGCACAGCAATATCACATTTACTATGATTAATTAGTTGAACAGAGCAACATCTTGAAAAGAATAGCAATTTTTCACTTTGCTTTGGAACTTTTGTCTTCATGGCTCAGTGGTTATAAAATTGTAGTTGTCAAGGCAACGGTGCAGAGCATCTGCTAAGTAAAAAGTGCAGCTTCAAATGTATGAAAACAAATATAAAATCCGATTGAGTTATATCTACGCCATGGATGAAAGTGTTCATTGACCGCAGCAGTCTGGTTGTCATTGTGTAATAATCGTCATACACACACACACATAACACACATATAACGCAAAAAATGCATTTGTATCTGTACCTTTGTATCTGCTACGCTTTTGCCTGGAAATACCCTACCAAATGCCACCTTATCTCCAACACTCTCCTTTCTTTAGCAAAATACTAAGTAACCCAGAAAGCTAACTTAAATGACATTTTCTCAGTAGACCTTATGCTATTTTGATATTTGAATAAAATTTTCTAACATCAATACTATAAATCTTAGTACATTGCTTTGTGCAAAGATTAATGATATTCATTTTCCCTAGGAGGCTAAACATTCTTTGAGATGTTTTACTTTTGACACACAGCACAATGTTGGCACCCAGCAGGTATCGATTGGCAATTTGACACAAGATGGCAATGCTGCTCTTACAAACTCTCTAAGTATTGCATTCGGTTACATAGGTATTCAATCATCCTGATATCATTCCAAATGTAGGAAAGACAGACATAACCGATGTGTTACCCTGTCCAATGAGTTAGCCTGTCGGTGCTAATTAGGCTGTACTGAAATTTAAAAATTCCCAAGAGTAGCTAGCACTGAGAAAAAGAAGGTATTGGTGGGTTAAATTAATGAAAAAGTGTTGAATTACAAGTGAAATGGCTTTGAAGAGAATCATATGCAAATGTGGGCCAATCAAGTACTTAATGTTATTAAATTATTAATGAGAAAATGGTTTGTTCATATTTTGGACTGTACTATTTTGGTGCCATTTATAATTTAAGGCTATTTTATAATGGATAGGGAGCATGACAGCCGTTAAAATACATAAACTTTTGAAACTGTGCTGTATGGACCATAAGATAAGCTTAGAATCTGAGCATGTGTATTCAAACATTAAAGCCAATATGAAATTATGATCCTTCTAATATTTCTTTGGAAGGGGAATGCATTGAGATGGGTCAAATATTTCATATGTTATTAGATATTTGCTGTCATTTTTCTCTATTTTATTTAGAGTTATCAAAAACTATAGATAATGTTATATAAAACTACCCAGATTGTTTGGTAATACTTATTGTAAAGACAAAATATATCTTAATTATTTTAAATGAGGACAATTTTCTAAACCTCAATTCTTAATACATACTGTTACAGTTGCTCACTAATATAAAAGAAAGTATTTTTGCTTGCTATATCTATTTCTACTTAACATTGTTGATTTATAGATCTACATATGAAATCTGCAGTTACAAAAGTTCTAGGGGAAAAAAAAAACACTGGAAAATATCTTTACAATTAGAAAAAAGTAAACGTTTCATAAAGAGAAAAGATAAAACACTAAAAAGCCCTGGGTGGTATGGCTCAGTGTATTGAATGCTGGACTATGAACCAAAGTGTCATGGGTTCAATTCTCAACCAGGGCACATGCCTGGGTTGTAGGCCAGGTCCTCAGCATGGGGTATGCAAAAGGCAACCACACACTGATGTTTCTCTTCCTCTCTTCCCTTACCCTCTCTGTAAAAATAAATAAATAAATAAATTTTTAAAGAAAAGAAAATCTAACTATTTTTAAAAAGAAAACACTAAAAATATTTTAAAATATAAATAATAACTTGCAAAAATAAAATATCTATCTGCTCATGAAGAGCTACCACTGAGAAAAGAGAAAACTGAGTCACAGTGGGAGAAAATATTCACAGATACACATCTATGAAGAACTTGTCTTTTATAATTTACATATTTATAGAAATATAAACAACACAACAAAGATGGGAAAAAATTGAACTGACACTTCAGAAAGGAAGATGTATGAATAGCCAAGAAGCATGTGATTTCATTCTCCACATCACTAGTCATCAGGGAAGTGCAGGTGAAATCGCATTTACCTGCATAACTAAAATGGTAGATATTGGTGACATCAAATGCTGAAGATGATTCAGAGCAGGGGTGGCAAGTTAGAACTGCTGGGCCAAATCTGTCTGTTGTCTTGCTTTTTTTTATAAATAAAGTTTATTAGAACACAGCCATGTCATCTGTTTATGCATTTTCTGTGGATGCTTTCATACTGCAGTAGCATAATTTAGTAATTGCAATGGAGGTTGTACAGCCCACAAAGATTAAGATATTTACTAGCTAGTCCTTTATAGAAAGTTTGCTGACCCCTGATGTATTATTATCAGAAATCTCATAATAATCTCATTGTGGATGGGAAGGTAAAATGGTACACTTTGAAAAACTATTTCATAACTTCTTAAAAAAAACTCTAGCCTAAAATTCAGCAGTGCTCCCTAATTATTTATTCAAGAAAAAAATGCAAACATATATCCACATAAAGCCCTGTGCAAGAATGTTCATTGAAACTTTATTCCCTATACCTCAAAACTACAAACAGCATAAGTGTCCATCAACAGGAGATCAATAAAGAAATGTGATATATTCAGACAATGGAATACTTCTCAGCAACGTAAAAGAACAAACTACTGAAATACGTAGCAATCTCAAAAACTTAATGCTGTATTAAAAAATTAAACACAACTTAGAATGCTTATTTTTTATAAATCCTAGAAAAAGCAAACTCAGATATGCTGGCAGAATTCACATCAATGGGTGTTTTGACTTGGCGGGGAAAAGGGATTACCTTGCGAAGGGCATGAGATAATTCTCTGGAAATGCTCTCTGTCTTCTTAATGATGGAGATTACATAAGCCTAAGTATTTGTGAAAATTGAATTGTATACTTAAAACCGGATCCTTTCACTTCATGTTTTTATACCTAAAACATAAATTTGCTCGATGGCTATTCTAGCCAGATTGGAATAATGTTTCCTAGTTGGGTGTCTGACTGCCTGGTTTAAACTCTATTACTATAAGAGGGAGAATACATTTAGATGGACAAATAATAGTCTGCAGCACAATAATATGTGATTACTGTTAGAGAGAGCCACAGGCTGCTACAAAAGGCAAACACCTAGGAAATTCACCTTATTGGTAATTATTCAATTATTGGAATAAGGATGGGTTTGTGGGAATTTGATAGAATATAAATTACAAATATAATAATTTGCAAATGAGAAAAATGGAATTACTCAAAGACTAAGAGGGAACACATTACATAAAAATAAATATAACCATAACATATTAAGATTTTTAAATTAACCCCCCAAATTTTAAATGTAAGTGAAAACATAATATACTATTTATTAATTTTTATATTTTCAACACTTAAGAGATTGATAACATCCTGTTTTGTTTTGTTTTTTTTTAAGCCATGAAGAGACAGGGATAGGTTGACACTTTCCATGATGAAACAGCTCTAAATTCACCAGGAACCACCCAGAATGGGACTGAGCCTGTGGGTTTATGTGAAATTTATAAATCACTCCTATTACTCTTGGGTTATACTTCTTATGATCATTTCTAAACCTGTGGTTCATTCTCATCATGATTTACTCTCTGGTCTCAGCTGTTACTGTGAACAAATAAGACAATAGTCCGTGACCACACTTGGGCCAAAGTAGTAAGGGAAAAACCAGCCTCCTGAGAGAAGATGTTTGCTCAGGAGCTTGAGGGGGCAACTGCACTGAAGTGAGTGGAGGCCTGTGGAAAGAGTGGGGAGTGGCCCCTTGGGGCTCAAGACCCCATATCTAGGACCACTCTATGAAAGATGAAAGTGCCTTCCTATTAATCCAATATATACTTAGTAGATATTGTGGGAACAAATAAGTCAACAGCTAAACAAGACTCCCGCAGTAAAGCAGCAAATAGAATTGAATTACTTTATTTGCTATGTTAACATAAGCATTGCCTTATAGTACAATTATTAAAGGGATAATTCTTTTTATGAGGTTCATTTTAAAATTATAATGTAAATATAAGTTCAGCAAGTGACTGAACTTGAGAACTAAACAAGAGAATTAAAAATATCTCTAAATTAATTTCCTATTTTGTGAGAAGAGAGATGGCAAAAATGTATGTATCAAATTCCATGAAATGGGAAAAGATTTTCGATGAATAAATGATGACATTACACTTTGCATCAAAGCTAATTGGTTTTTTTTTTTTTTTCACATTGTCATTGGTTTGTGAACTCAGGCGTCTAAAATAAAATGCTTCGAATTTGTCCCAAAAGAGGGAAAGGCGCCTGCTAACCCCCGTGTCCCTCTCTGAAACCACTTAGATCAGAGAAGTGAAATCAGTGGGTGTCATATCCTGAGCATGCGTTTGGACCAGCTGCGCTTGACTAGTTTTCTTGCTTGGAATTTTCTGACAAATCGAAAGCTTAGGTTGAATCTTCTGTTGGCAGCGATAAGTGAGCTTTCTAAAAATAACTCCAAGGTACTCCCGTCCATACTCGTCAGGACAACTATTACGAAAACTGATCTTTGCTGGCTCATTCATCAAATATTTATTGAGCATCTATTTTGGAATGTATCAGAAAAATAGGTTCATAATTTTTTGCTTAAAAAATTCTTGAGAAGCATCATAGACATTAAGCTGATTTTATTAGCTTATGAACAGTGAATAAATGACCAGCAGGCTTCTACCCCTCGTTCTCACACCCAGGGCAGAAATCTTTAATACAGCAAACACTCTCTTATTTCCTGACTGTACTGCCATAACCTCTTACTTACTACCCATGTAGCCAAGTTGGCATGAGGTAAGAATGCAGTTTCTATCCTCTCATAGTAATTGTTTCTTTCTCTTTTTTAGGCATAATTGAAAGATTAGCAGAGATAGTGATTCTAATTTTTATTTCATTGGGGTCTCTGAGATGTTCTGGAAGCCAGAAAACAAAACTAGCTGAACAAATCCCCTGACGTGACTTTTGGGACTTTATTTTGGGCAGCCATAGAGGGCACTGTCAGTCTACTACACTAAAACACCCATCACTTTTTTTTTTTTTTTGCCAGAGAGTAGGAAGGTGGTATCGGGTATAAACATAAATACACATAAGTGTGCTTGTGAATTAACTGTTTCAAAGCTCTTTTCTGCCTATGATTACATTTTACCCTCAATTCTTTGAAGGGTCTATCCACACGCCACTACCACAGAGAGAAATCACCTCTCCCAATCACCTCACAGGAAATAGCACTCTCCCTCCATTTGTTCTGCTTTATTTTTCTTCATGGTGATTCTCTTTACGATGCAGTCATTCATTTATTTTATTGCCTGCGCTTTCCTCTAAAATGTGCTCTACCTTGAGGGCACATATGTTTGTGTATTTTTCACCATTTATCCCTGGAACCTAGTGTCATACCTGATAACAATTCAATGCTCAATACACATTTCTATATAAACCGTATTGTGAGCAGTATGACATGATTCCTATTTTATTTAGAAAAAAGAAAATTCCAACCTTGACTTGCTTAAGATACACAGTAAGGAATATAAGCATTTCACCTTTGCTTCTTTTATCTTGGCACCTCCAAAGTTTAATGTTTTGTTCTTGCTTGTTGCTTTTACTCCAGCAAAGAGAGCTGGTAAGGAATCTCAGCTAGAGGAAATTCAATAAAACTTGATATTTGGAAATACTATTAAATATAAACAAAAATGCAAAAAAAGATTCAGTGGTGTTGCCTTGAGAAGGAGACAAACTTTATCTTTAAGGTCAGCCACAATATGAATAATATAGAAAAACAGCCTATGGGGCATCCTTGATTCTTTTACCTTATGAGAAAGCTAACTAACTCAGGATTGTAATGAAACAGAATTTTTGGAGACTTTGTTTAATGGCATTCTGCTGAGAACAGTCGAACAACATGACTAAATCATTTGCGTTTATATGTTCATTACATAGCACCTGCCCTCCCTGAATCCTTTCAATTGCCCCTGTAATGAATTTGCCTTTAAGAGAGGTTAGTAAAAACAGATACCTCTTCTAATTTTCCACTACCTTCTTCTGTCTCTCCAAATGTTTCACACTTTTTTTCTCCTCTATAATACTATGGATCTTATTTAACAGGAAGTTCTCAGATGTTAATATTAGGTCAGCTACTTTCTGTAAAACCACAGATTGATGGAGAAATGCCAGGAGATATGTTTATATGTAGGTAGAATGAAAAATATATTTATTTTTATAGTTAAGTAGTATTTGTGAGAATGCTATTTTTTTCCTGTTGACTAATATATATTTTAAAATATGTGGACATTGGCTGAATTTTAAGTTTCTTGTACTACCATAATTTTCAGGATTCAGTAAGAAGCAGGTAGCTCATAAAAGTGTTCTTAGATGATATTTCAAAGCAGCAGCCTTGAGATAAGCTAAAGTAGCACAAAGAAAGAGTAATGTGCTTTGATAAAAATGGATATGGATTTGAGTTAGAAAAGGGTCAACAGTCAAGAAAGCAGAAAATGAAGTCAAGTCACAGGGTTGTAGGTGGTGTCCCTGTAGGGAAAAAGCTGAGGGACAAAAAAAAAAAAAAAAACAAGGATCTCTGAATTAATATTTTTGCTGTAATATATAATCATATATAGCTTCTATTGACTCAAATTTTTGATATCATCTTCTGCCTAGTTCACAAAATTGAAATGAAAAAGTGACATATTTAAGAAGTTAAACTCAAAGTATCAAGATTATATTAAAAGGGAGAAATCAGAGGAAAATATATATCCCTCCAAAATATCCATATATATTAGAAACATTGTTCATGTCCTTAGTATGTAAGGCCTTTTTTTTAAAAAAAAAAAAAGATAACTGTATTAAAATTTTAAAAAGTAGGTAAGCCAAAGAGACTGGAGGAATTGGGGAAATCAGGTAAATGACTTCTGATAAATACTCAGGATAGAATCTTCTCCTTAATTGGCTTTCACTCTGTCCTATCTTACTCATTTTGAATTATTGAATTTCTGAATCTGTGCACAATTTTCACATCTGGATTCTTTGATGAGTGGTTTGCATTTAATCTAGCAGACAACAGGGCACCAAGGAAGACCTTTGAGACACAAGGATTCATGTATAATAGACTAGCATTCGGGTTGCCAGAATTTTTAAGGTAAACAGAAAGTGCCTTTCTGAATATTTGCATTATAAAAAATGTATAAATTAATAAGTGAGACATTTGAGAGATCAATTCTTTTATTCCTCACTTTGGAGCGGCATGGAAAGATAGCACTATCATTTTCACAAAGATAAAAACATCGGTCTCTTTTAAGTGGAGTGATGGAATTATAAAAAAAGCCCACCATTCCTTCAGTGTGGAGGACAGGTTTTCCCAGGCTGTATCCCCATGCCCAAGAATTTCTGGTGGAGTGAGGGCAGTGGTGAAGAGAGAGAAACGGGCAAGTTCTTTCCCAGTAGACTCTGGGGCAGACGACAGCTGTTTTTAATCTTTCTGTGGTGGAGCTCTGTAGAGAAAGAGACAGAGAGACAGGGAGAGCAAGAAGCAAGGGAGGGAGGCAAGAAAAATTTAAAAATACATTTCTACTTTGAAGGAATTAGTGTTTGAGAAAATAATTGACACATCAGAGATGTTTACTAATCCCCCTTCTTTAAAACTCTATTAATATGCAGTGATGCAGATAGACTTGAATACCATTTTTTTAAATACCTGGATTTTAAAATACAACAAAACTTTTCTCCTGTGAGCACAATGATCAAATCAAACACGATATGCCATTGATCTAGCTTATAACTGCCATTAGTCTTTCCAGGTCAGAGTTTTAAATCAGTGGCAAATTTCCTACAATGAACCTGATTAACTTATTTGTTATCATAATAGGGACTAAATACTGTTGGAAACCCTCTTTGTTTCTTATGCTTAGCAAACTGCTACTGAGATGTGTCTTCCTATTAACACCCAGATATTGCTCTTCCTGGACTCGAGTTCTCCTGCTCAAGCCAGAAAATCCACTTGCAATCCAGTTCCTCAGTCCATGTGTTTGTCTTCAGATTTCACTCCCCAGGACAATGGCAGCCTCTCCCCAGCCAAAATTTACTCTGTCTCTTTTGCTCATGAGAGTGCATGCCACCACACCAACTTCCAATGATTTCAAATGTATCTTCTTAAAAAAACACTTTTGATGATAGGGATCTAAGATCTCTTGTGTTCATGATGAAATTTGGTCAGATATATATTCCTATCTATAGCACCAGGAAAAAAATCCAACCAACTAGAAAACTGATAGACATATGTAATCCTTCCATTTAGGGGAAAATTGAATGTATATTTCTCAATTTAACTCACCAACCTTGTCAAAATGATGTGCCCCATGATACTCTAAACACACACTTACACATACACACAAGCATATATTTTATAGCACTCCATAGGAGTAGTAATACTCCAGAAACAATATATATCTTTATGGGTCATATTTGTCATACTGTACTCAACCAAACTGGGGGTTTGGTGGCCCATCATCACCAATAGGCAAATTTTGGAGGCAGACTTAGTGAGAAATGAAAGAGGTCTTTATTCAAATGCTACATAATCTGGGAGAATGGCAAACTCTTAACTCAAAGCCCATCCCCTCCAGGAAGACCAGAGGAATCCCAGCCACCATCAGCCAGACCAAAACCAAAGGCAGCATCCAGAGTTCCTTCTTCCATTTTAAGTGCCATCCCTTGGGAACCACGGTCAGCTGCTGAGTGGTCATCCAGGCAGCTCAGCTTTTCTCTCAGCCATTGTCAGCTTTGCGCTCCCTCCTGGAGCCCACATGTGGGGCCAGTGCCACCAATGGCCATGTGACTTCCAGGACCAGAAGGTCCCACAAACGCAGCTGTCAGTATGTCACAAGGTGGGTAAGAGCCCTGTTGATTCCTTCCCTTAGGTTTATATTTGTCTTCCCATGAGGGTTGGACCAGGTGCTTTCTCAACCCAAACTTCCACATACTGTGGGAGGGGTCCATCCTCCAACCAATCCTTTCTTTTCCTCAGGCTAGACCGGCAGGTTTCTTCAATGTAGCACCTCAACATTGGTGCAACATGGTGTGCCACCATCCTGATCTCTATGGTGCATGTGCCTGCCTTCCTCTGGTCCTACCCCCAATCAGGTATTGGAAGAGGGTAGGAGGGCTTCCCCCTCCTATCCAATTGTCTTGCTAGCTTTGTCTGTGCTCAGTGCAATCCCTCCTCCTGTCACCGTCTTGCTGGGAGCAGGGGATCTGCCACCAGACAGTTGATATCAATACTATGACAAATACCGCCTAACAATTTGGTTAGATACACAGACAGCTAGTTCTACAGTAATGTAGTAATAGATAAAAATGGAAACATAATTTTACTTATAGAAATTATATGAGTCCGGGGTTGATAGGTAGATAATACAATTACTGCTACCACGTAAGAGTTCTCAGGCACAGCCAAACATGACAAGGTGACTTCAAATGTGATTTAATACTATAAACCATTTTGAAAATGAACAGTATTCTCAATGGTGGAGTTTTCTTTCTGAGAAAGTCTGAGTAACTGATACAAGAGTCAGGACGGGTAGAAATTTTAAGAAATAAAAAGAGGAAAGGTAAAAATTGTTCTACAGAAACATGTAAACGTATTACTTGAGACTAGTAGTTCTAAGTCGTGAGGTATCAGAGCCTTTTAATAGCAGCAGTAGGAGTATGAAACAAAGCAGTAATTCTAACTTAAAATGCCAGCAGTATATAATGTGAATGCCAGCTACCACAGCAGTGGTCATGGAAACCTTTCACTTCAAAATTATAGCAGCACCTGCTGCAAAGGGTGTGACATGCAGCTTGCACTGGCTCACACCCCCTCAGCCCTGCACCCTTTTCCATCCTTGCCCCACTCCTTCCTTCTTGACAAATGGTCATCCTTTCTCCACATGGTTGATGGAAACATAATTTTGATATTGATTGCATTAAAATTTTCTGAAGTTTTACAATTTGATTTTGGTAATAGCAAGCAAACATTTAGGATTGTTTTCAAATTTGAAAATATTTTATTGTTTATTTCTTAGGTTACCTATAAATTTTTCCCAAAGGAAATCTGGCGATGTGTTTCAAATCATGTCTCTGCTATATTATTCACTTACCTCCAGCGCTAAGCACTCTGGATTATGTTCGCAGCACAACCTTCGGCCCCACCCCTTCACCTCAGCTTGCTAGTGAGTGCAGGTCAAGGGTAGGAAGACTCCCAGAAGCCATTTCTTTACCAGCACAACTAATAAAAAAGCATCTACATATAGAAATGACTGCATGCCCAGAATTACATCTCACTAAATAGAAACAAAAAATATTGCCCATGGAATTGTCCCTCAGCTGAATTCCATCGTTGTTCCAAGGCCTCTTGCATAAGCAAGAATGCAATAGAGGAAAAGTTAGAGTGGGAAGAGGAAGTGGTAATAACTGGTTTTGCTAAAAGCATTTTCCTTTTGTAATCTTTCAAAAATATATAACTGTGTGAAGACTGTCAGGACCGTGGAAAGGTTGAGAAATAGAGGAAAACAAGCAATATGAGGAAATAGAAAATTTTAAATCCCAGGCGTAAGCCCGGGAAGCCTTCCTGCCCGTATTTGTCTGTAAACAACCAATAAGGTATAGAGGCGCCAATCCCCTGAGCCAATAGCTAACTGCCACATCCTACTTCTGTGCAAACGTTTGCTTGCTCTGCTACTATAAAAACCCATAGCCTGTAAGCTCAGGTGCGGCTCTCATTTGGTTGCTCTGCGGAGCACAGTGACTCCGGTCACATTTGGGAGAGTCCGCCCCTGCGCAGGTAAAAAAAACTTTGTTTGGCCAATAAAACATTTTAAGAATCTATCGGTTCCTAGTTTCTTCACTCTCACTTTCGAATATAATAAAGACATAACGGGTGTGCTTCCTGGGGCCCGTGTCTTTGAAGCTTGTGCTTCATCTCTTCCGTGTGAGCACTGCGCCTTCTAGCTTTCAAATGTGTTGGCAAAAAAACACCTTTTGCTCTACCCTTCTAGGTTTCTGGCTGAGAATCTTCTTTCAGATTAACAAGAGAAAAACAAAGAGAAGTTTAATAACACGCATACCTGTTGGGTGTGCAGGAAACACCAAGGGAAACAGCAACGCCCTGTAATGGCCCACGCCGTCACCTCCAATACCATCCCCAGCTGAACACAAAAGATGCTTGGTGCGCAGGGAAACTCAGTTATGGGAGGAGTCAGGAAAAGCCCAGTAAACAAGGGTAAGAGTTTCCAGAGATTTAACCATCCTCCCATTCCTGGTACAGACCAGAAGGACGCCCTACAAATGGAGATTTCCCTCATAAATGTAAATTTTTCTTACAAATGGGTAACTTTTCCATTTTCAGAGCTTGTCCTGTGTCTGCTTTTTCTTAAAAAATAACCATCTTAAAAGAATGAATGTGCTAAAGAGGCATATTTGGGGGTGGTATATTTTGGTCCCCTACAGTTAATATTAAAGGTTTACATTCATTGTGGGCTTTGATAGGCATCCTCCTGACTTATACAGGCCAGTTCCTGATTCCTAAAACCAGACTGGAGCATTAGCATGAGCTCTATGAAGGCAGAGTCTCAGTGCTGCTCATACCTCTACCCCCACTGCCTACAGATCCTCCGTGTCATTAATCTACACCAGAAACTATGGACAAACGGATGAACTGTTTCTACCTTAATTTAATTCAAAAGAACCTAGTTCTCTGAAATTTATTTATGTATTCCCCTATATTAAATCCTTCTAAAATAATACTTGTAACTAAATGATTTGCCACCTAACACATACAGGATTGCTTAGAGATACACTCTTATGAGGTCTGTCCATTCTCACCACAATCATGGGAAACCTACAAAGTAAAACTTACTTGTAGGGAATGATGGAAGTTAGTGTTAAAGATATAGATCAGTGAATTCTGTTGAGAAGAATAATAAATACCAAAGTCCAAGGTTGTCAGAAAAAAAGGGAAAGGTCACTAAAGTCTCCCTTTTCCTTTTTCTCAGCCACTTTGAGGTCTTTGAAGTTATGAAATTAGATTTCTTGATGTCTCCAAAAATCTGGGAGATAAATTCTTATCTACTTTTAACATTGAAGAATATTAAGGCTGAGAAAAGTGAAGTGATTTGCTCACGTTTTCAGTGAGTAAGTAATAAAACTAAAAATTTTACTGAGGACTTCGGTTTCTAAACCCATGATCATGCCGCCTGCAATAAAAAGAAACAATGTGGACAGTGTGACAGGCAAGTTCTCTATGTCTTTAGGTCTGTGTTAAATGTATTTTCTCAAGCAGTTAATAAAGTGAACTGTAGCTGGATTTGCCCCTTCAGACTATGCTCTTTGTTCTTTATAAGGACACCCTCTTTATTCAGAGGGCCCAAATATTAATTTGGGGGGAGATATTTTCAATAGAAATACAGCCGTTACTTTAAACCTAATGGAGTTTTACATTGCAGGCTAAGATCAGAGATTTCATTGAGAGGCAATAAGTGGAAGACACAAAACAAGACAGGGAAATCAAGGAGGGAGGAGGAGGAAGGCTGAAAGCCACCAAAGGAGGGAAGAAATGGAAGGAAGGAAAGCACAAGGGACCGATGAAAAGAGGCTACAGAACTTTGGTCATTGCCACAGATCTTTAGAGGAGATTATCCTAAAAAATAATCACAAATGTAACATATTGACATAAAACTACAGTCTCAAAACAGTTTTATCTCAATCTACTGAGATTAACAGTTGGAAAGAGGAAAAAAGACACATTTTTCCCAAATGTAAGTGGATGAGGTACATAAAATAAAGATCATATTGGCATGAGTGATCAAAGAGACAAGTGAAGCTTAGAATACAGAGGATGGAGCAGAACCGCAGCTCTGCTTACCCATTCAGGGTCTGCTGATTTCACACCCACGGGATTTTCAGACCTCAAAGTAAAGGGCCAGAGCCATCACTCCCCCCTGTAGAACCATTGGAGAAACTGAGGCCCAGTGTCTTCTCTTTTCATTGTGTTATATGGCCTTTTAATTGTATATATTTAGCATATGTTTGGTTTAATTACAATTAAATTACAGACATGCAAATACACAAACATATGCACAATTTTTAGGAACAAAGACAGGGAGCACCTCATTGATTGAAAGTTGACCTTAGCAGCTAGTTACCACAACTCTTCAGGCAAACTTCAATGAATGCAAGAGCAGGGTATGTATCCTGTGCATAAACTCTAACCATCTTGCATTTCCTCCACGCTCTACAACTCACCAAAGGATGAGCTCAGCAACCTTTCACCAGCAGCCTGAAAGACCCCAAAGATCATGTGAGGATAAACTAAATCAATGAAAATTGTGTGGGCAAAATCCTCTCCTACCCCATGGCATTTGTGTTATATGCACTTTATTGAACGGTATGACAAATTGTTTTAGGAAGTAGGCAGGGAATGAATTACAGGCTAACACATAGGCTTGTCTGGGAGTCATCAGCCCCATATGACATCTTTACTTTTACTCACTGTGGGATGTTTGGTTTCTGCTCCATATTTCTAAGTTGCTAAGAGCGGGAATTGGTATAGTACATAGAATGCTGAACATTAAATTCTGATGTATTGGAAGTGATATAAAAAGATACATGCAAACTTTCTCTAATTTATTACAACATGGAAGCTCCTCTTTTTACTGTTCACTGTCCACACTAGGCCTCCCAACTTCTGTTACTCCATGGATCTCCCACTCCTCATTTCCAAGCAGGGACAAATTTAGCACAGACTTTCTCCTACAACATAAACAGAGTTTAGGGGGAAAACTTGGGATATTTGCCTTTGCTTCTTTCTTACTAGTTTGTGGATAGTAAGCAAATGAATGACTACTGCCTATCTGGCCAAGTAGCAATCTATGTCTTCATGCCAGTCCTAACTGTCTGCAGGGGAATCTATTTCCATTTGTTGTGAAGCTATTTAAGTAAAGGCTCTGTCTTCACTCTAGACAACCCTGTCACACAACAATAAAATATGTTATATTTACTCATTAGGAAATAATAGATAAAAGCCTAGGGAACCATAGAGGAAATTCATTGTTAGCAAGAGTCTATATTAGGCCATATCTCAGGTATTATTGATTTTTATTCACAAAATACTTAGTCCAATCTTATGTTTAGAACTACTGAAGGTAAGCCCCACTCTTTTGTCTTTTAAATTAAGGTTAGATTTACATCTCTTCATTTATGCTAATGTTTCTAATTCAACACACATTTACCGAAATCTAATATGCTCAGACATTATGTTCAGCATTAGAAATGCAGAACTGAGTGCGGTAGACTCTTTAATTTAAATAGATAGTTGGCAACTGATAGTTGAACAGACAGAGAGGAATATAAACAGAAATCCATCAGAAATAATTAGGGCCAGAATGCAACGCAAGGTGAGATTAAGATCAGGGAAGAGGTGGCAAATTAATTCTGCTTGGGAGAGAGAGACAAGGAAGGTTCTTGGGAAAGGAGTTAGTACTGTGGAATGAGGGGGATTTCCCCCCATGACAGTGGAAGAGCTCTAGTGGGAAGGGTAGAGGGGGGCATTCCAGTCAGAGAGAATCACTATGGCAGAGATGAGGGGGTGGGAGAGCTGATAGACAATTTAAGTAATGATGGGAAGTTGGTAGCTTAAAGGAAAAGCTTGCTCAACAGAGGTGTGGCGAGTAAAACGCTGATAAGGTGGACAGGGGTCATTTTTTAGAAACTTTATATACCAACCTAAAGATTGGGGCAATCATGACTCACACTAATTTTTAAGAAGAGTTTGTGGACATTTATTGATTTTGCTTACCCAGCATTGCTGCCCTTTCCCATCCTGCCTTTATACTTCTCATAATTGCACTATAGTTAATCTTTGGAGACACAGTTCTTCCTTATTGACAGTCAACATGGTTCTGATGGAGAAGATATCTCTGGGCTTTTGTTCCAACTGTGGGTACAGGACATGCCTGTCAGACAGAATATTTTACCCTCCTGGCAACAGTGGTTGGTTGAGGGATGTGTAACAGCGTCTCAGTAGAAATTTGCTAGAGGGATCAATGAACAAAGCCTAAATTTAAGGAGAGACTGAGTAATGGCTGAATTCAGATATACCTAAATCAGGCATAAACTTGAAATTTTCAGTTTGAGTTAAACATCCTTAGACTCAAATAAAAATTGAAAAGTCCTGATAAAAACATCACATACATTTTACACATATATTTGACATATATACATATGTATGCATATATACATCTACATGTATACATGTACATATATACATATATATCACCATTATTCAAACAGCAGCTGGATAGATTGATATAAAAGAGATTGGAAAAAGGGACATCAGATAGCACATTGGTACTAGTAAAAATACAATGAGGGCCTTTATTAGACAGTGTCCCTGGGATTGAAGAATGGAGGCCTTGCCTGTGTTTTGTTTGTTTGTCTGTTTGTTTTGGATTCTCAGCTCCCAGCTCAGGTCCTAAAGACATAGATGGTACTCAAAATTTACTGAATAAATGACCAAGGTATGAATTCAAAATGGATAGCATATTAGAGGTATAGGTAATGACGAAGGAAAAAAAGGGGGTTGAGTTTGGTGCTTCTATTACTAGCAAGGATAACTGGATAAATAATAGGGACATTATTTAGCTAGAGGATGAGAAGAAGCCACTAATAGGGGCAGGGTGGGATAGCGCACATGAAGAACATAGTTTTGCATATTTTGTAGCCAATATCATATTTTGCCTTTTGATTGTGTTATATTCTTTGTTTCTATATGCTTAAAGATTTTTAAAAAGCACGCTTCACACAAAACCTATTAAATTCTTACCCATCCTTTTAGATATATCTCAAAAGCAATCTTAACCATGAAATTTGACCCAATGTTCCAGTTGGAGATGATATTATTTTAACAAAGTTTGTAATATTTTGTACTTTTCCACACTTCTCATATATTGATTTGTTGCATATGCGAGAGTTTAAGCTCCTTAAGTGCAAAAGCTATGCTTTATTCCTCCAGACATCTCTCAGAGTTCCTAGAAAAATTCATGGCAATTGAAGAGTATCACCAAATGTTTGTTTTATTTTTAATATATGTTATTGATTATGCTATTACAGTTGTCCTATTTTTTCTTCCCCTTTATTCCCTCTACCCTGCATTTGCCTCCCACCAGCATTCCCCCCCTTTGTTCATATCCGTGGGTCACACATATAAGTTCTTTGACTTCTCCATTTCCTGTACTATTTTAACCTCCCCCTGTCTATTTTGAACCTACCATTTATGCTTCTTATCCCCTATACCTTTGTCCCCATTCTCTCTCTCCCTCTCCCCACTGATAACCCTCCATGTGATCTCCATTTCTGTGATTCTGTCCTGTTCTAGCTGTTTGCTTAGTTTTGTTTTTGTTTTTAGGTTCAGTTGTTGATAGTTGTGAGTTTGTTTTCATTTTACTGTTCATATTTTTGATTATCTTCTTTTTCTTAGATAAGTCCCTTTAGCACTTCATATAACAAGGGCTTGGTGATGATGAAGGACCTACATCTAAGATTACTATATGCAGCAAAGCTATCACTTAGAATGGAAGGGCAGATAAAGTGCTTCTCAGATAAGGTTAAAGGAGTTCACCAACTATTTGTTTTAAAAATTCCATTTAGAGACTTTTGAAATGCTGAAGATATTACTAAGCATTCTTTTCAGAAAGGAGTTAATTAAGCCTATATATCTCACTATTATTTTTAAGTGTGAGTTTTAGCTTTAAATTATTTTTTGAAAAGTCCCTTCTAATGTAAAATATTTTCTTTTTAAGATTTGTTTTTCTATTGTCTATGTCACCCAATTAGGTTATGAAATTTACGAGACTGATGTCTTTGTTTATTTCATTGATTGAGGTATTTAAGTCTAGGACAGAGACTAGTACATAGTAAACACTCAGAGATATTTGTGGAATACCCGAATCCAATGGGTGCCATTTGTTTATTTTATTGGCAGTCTGCACTCCCTAAGGCTCTGACCTCCCTGCCCGCAGCGGGCACCACCCACGATAGAATCCATGTGAAGAGCACCCTTTGACGTTGGGCAGACATAGTGGTTAGAATTTTAGAAGATGCTCTGCCACTGTACCGTAAGCTCCGTGAGACCTGGAATTTGTGCCTGTTTTTGTGCTTTGCTATATGCTCAGATCTTAGAACAAGTTCTGAAATATAATAGACACTTGTCAAGTTATTATTTAGTAAAGAATAAATGAATAATTGAGCACAAACCTGCACTAGAGAATAGTGAAAGGGTTCAACTTCTCAAGGGTTAGACATTGTAAATGTGAGACTAACAGCAGAGTGAAACAGACTCCAGAAAAGTCACCTATTTTCTGTCAAATAATAGTCACAATCAGTACAGCAAAAATAAAAGTTCACGATTCAGTTGAAAGAGTGAGCATCAAGAAGATCTAGTCATAAGTTTAATATTCTTTTTTTTTCTCATTATCTGAAAGCATACTTAATCAACTCTAGCAATCACAGGTGAAGGAGGAAAGAAAAGGGAATATAAAATTTATAAAATGCCTATTTCTGAGCATGGACAGTGAACAAAAAAAGAAAGATTCCATGAGCAAATGCCACAAGAAACAGAATGAAATAGAAGTTCATGGTGTGCTGGCTCTTCGATACACTCTAGCGTTCACCAAGGAAGGCTGTGGGTAACACTGACAGCTCTTTGATTTCTTCTCTCAACAGTAACAAATAAACACCAAGAAGTCTTGGGTATACCAGCAAAAGCTCTGGAAAGGGAAAGGAATGTATTATGCAGGACAAACTCTGATATACACGCAAGTTCAGGTGCACATACACATACTGTAACAAAGTATTTAAATTTAATGCTCAAATTTTAAATAAGAACAGGCTTTTAAGTTTCTGTGCATGCTTATTCATGAGGAGGTTGCAATCAGTGAAGAGGAGTAACAGGCAGGGGTTGCAAATTTTATGTTGCTGAGACTAATGAGGTGCTGGGAAATTATTGTGGCTTCCAGCTTTTCACTCTACACCACTGGTGGGCCATGGCTGATGGTGCTGCATGTGAGAGTCTGCCAAACACCACATTTGTTTTCAAGTTGCACAACTGGTAACAGCCTGGACATGAGCCAGGCAGCAGCCTCTTTTCAAGCTGTTGTGGTGTCCATTATCCTTCCATTGTAAATGGCACTTGAAATATCAAGCAAATCCCTTACAAGAAAATCTCTAACATTTCCACAGTAGACAGAATGGCTTCCCAAAGATATCCACACCTGAACCTGTGAATATGTAATATCATATGGCAAAAGGAACTTTGCAGGTGTAATTAAGGTAAAGAGCCTTAACGTACAGAAATGATTCTGGATTAGCCTGGTGAAGCTTCCATGAGACTTATAAAGCAAACATTTTCCCAAATGAGGTTGAAATTGAGTTTTCTTTGCTGTTTTTCTCAATGCTGCCTCTTGAAAACATATGTAATATCAAGGTTCTTTGGTGTATGTTCAGAAAAACAAGTCTAATCAAGAACATTGCTAATTCTCTTAGAGAAACAGTAATTGAGAATGGCATTTAAATTCTGTTCTGTTGGTATTTTTTTTTCTTTGTTTGCCTTTCAATAAATAACTTCAAAAGCAGCCTATCAGAAGAGAATGAAAACCGTGATGGCATATCAATTTTTTATGTTAGCAGGTGAAACATTGGTGGACTCTAAAAGGACTAGGCTCCTTTTGTGTGCTGGGGGCATGTTCTTTAGCAACAAGGGAGCTGGCAATTGCTTAGAGGATCACACTTGGGAGGGTTTTGGAAACAGAAGGTTTGGATCTGAAAATGAGCTCTGGTCCTTATAAGCTGCATGGATTTGATTCAGTGGTTTAAGTTTTCTGAATCTATTTTGTCTCTAAAATGGGTGTAATAGTAACCTAACTCAAAGCTTACAACTGAAGTTAAAGAATGTGCCTACAGCCCTTAGCCAGGGTTTATCACTCAACAGGCAGTCAACGAACACGAGCATTCTTCTGTTTTTTATATATTTAGCTATTTACTTGATTGTGTAGACTGAATATATATAAATATATGTATGAAAATATACATACATACATGCTTGTTGGTAACTTTCTGTATGTAGAATAATTTGGAACTTTTCATATGTTTACTTAATAGCTTTCTAAAATATTTTCAGAGCTCTGCAATCACAAAGAGTAAAGAAGATAATAGGTGATGAGTTAAAAGCAAGTATATTAAGTTGGAACATAAAATAATCATTTTTGTAAGTATAAAATAATCATTTGAAATTATGTAGTTCAACACAGCATGTGAGTGTATAGTTGGAGAGGGTTATAAAGTAGGCAAAGGATGTGCAGTGCTTTCTGAAAGATGAACAAGATCTAGACAAACAACAGGTGGGGAAAAAAGTCTTTCTAAGCACCAAGAACATGCCATATTTTCAGTAAAAACATTTGGAATTAAATATGCCAATTGCAGCTTCCCTGGTGTTGCCCAAAACAAAGGCAAAAATTCCACCTTTATTGCTCATCTAACATATTCAAATTCCATAATAGAAAATGACTTGACACTTATCAGTAGCCACTTTAATTATGTTGATTCATTCTGGGTTACTTGTGAGCAGCTCCCTGGGTACTTGATAGGACAGTATAAAGTCAGAGAGCCCTTGTTCTTCATGAATAATCTTTTTATTCCCTGGACAGTCATTTTACAAAAGAAGACTCATAACAGTATGGTACTTAATTCCATTCAAGTTGTCCACTACAGTTTTCTGGGTGTGAGGTATGCTCAAGCATGAATGTAGGGCTCTTACGTCTCCAATAGAATTATTCATAGGGAACTATTTAATGCATAACTTAAATTCTATGATGCCAGTGATGACGAGCCTCAGCTTCAGCTCTGCTGTTTATAGCTAATGAGGAAATCTGTCAAGGAAAAGTTTTCCTGCTGTGTTAAAGTGTGATAGACACTAGAGTTAAAAATTCTAGTGTGAAACAGCTCTCTCACCTATTAACTTGCACAACTACACCCCTTATGCCTTGGTTTCTTTGCACAGACAACACAGAGAGACAGATAATACCAGTGTTCAAAAACACACATGGTATTGCCTCAACTGTGCAAATGATAAGATAGATCCTGAGAGGTTAAGCAATGTGCCTACGTCACATAGAACTAAACATAAAGTCCAAATCTACATGACTGCTTTTCTTTTCTACCTTCCCAGAACTGTGAAACATGGTAATTTTTTAATTTAATCTTTATTGTATTTTCCATTATAATTTAGCCCTCTTATACCCCACTCCACCCAGCAATCACCACACTGTTGTCCATGTCCATGGGTCCTTTTTCCTTTTTGCTCAATCGCTCCATCCCCTAACCTACCCCCTCCCCAACTAGCTATCATCCTGCTCTCCACCTATAAGTCTGTCCTTATTTTCCTTGTTAGTTCAGTTTGTTAATTAGATTCCACATACTGAGTTAGATGAGCTCATAGTGAGCCATAAGATAATATTCATAAACATTCTTTACAAGTGATAAAGCAAGGAAATATAGAAGTTTGGTTTAGTAAACAGATAAAAAGTGGTTACTGTGTACCAACATTGTGTCTTAATCTGGAAATACGAGGACACAGAAGAATAATTCATGGTCTCTGCACTCAGAATTCTTATACTCTAAACAAGAATTGAGGAACAGATAATTTCAGTTTAATAGGTGCAGGACCATAGCAATAATGAACACTTGGCTGCACATCCAGTAAGCGGTACACCTGGGACCCAGCTCCTACTCTATTTAATTTCCGAGCTCCACGTTGACCACTGACTGCTCTGCAGTCTGACAGATGCTAATAGCATGCTAAAACACCAGCAGATGTAAAATCACTCAATCTTGCCATTAGGAAGATTCTAGAATAATATTTACTGGGCAAAAAAATAAGTCTTTTACATAAAGAAAAGAGAGGGGGATGCAGGTAGAGAAAAGAGAACTGATAAAACCAAGGAAACTAGAAATAGAAAAGTGTGGTCTGGAAATCTCAATGAGGATTCTGAGGCTGAAATGTGTTTTCTATGGCTACTGTAACAAATTTAGCATCTCAAAAAAAAAAAAAACCCACAAGTTTACTGCCTCACAATATTTAATGTATACTTATTTACACACAGAGAGAAAAAGTTTAGAATGGTATAGACTTATAGCCCTAAACTTCAGTCTTATTGTAAGGTATTTGGTACTTGCAGTTATAAAATAGGTGAGTTTTTTTTTTTAATACACCATTTCTTTTATTTCCTACAATGTTCAAAAATATATGTAGTATTATCTCAATTTTACAAATGATAAAATAGACCCTGATAGGTTTAGAAATGTGCCTAAGTCACACAGAACTAACCATCAAATCCAAATCTACACAACTGCTTTCCTTTTCTACCTTCCCAAATTTGTGAAACATAATTTTCATATAATTTTTATCATATTTTTCCATTACCATGTAACCCCCTTATACACTCCTCTCTCCAAAATCACCACACTGTTGTCCATGTCCATGAGTCCATTTTCCTTTCTTCCCAATCCCTTCGCCCCGTAATGTCCCCTGCAAGCTGTCATCCTGCTCCATCTTAGAGTCTGTCCCCATTTTCTTTGTTAGTTCATTTTGTTCATTAGATTCCACATGTGAGTGAAATCATATGGCATTTGTCTTTCTCCGACTGGCTTATTTCATTTAGCATAATGTCTTCCAGGTCCATCCATACTATCACAAAAGGTAAAATTTTCTTTGTTCTTGTGGCCAAGTAGTATTCCATTGTGTACATGTCCCATAGTTGTTTTACCCACTTACCTACTGAAGGATACTTGGGTGCTTATGTTCTTTCGAATTAGTGTTTTGGGTTCCTTCAGATATATTCCCAGAAGTGGGATTGCTGGGTCAAAAGGCAAATCCATTTTTAATTTTTTAAATATTTTAAAAAATATTTTTAGAGAGGGGGAGGAGAGGGAGAAAGTGAGAGAAATATCAGTGTGTGGTTGCCTCTCTCACATCCCCCACTGGGGACTTGGCCCACAACCCAGGCATGTGCTATGGCTGGGAATCGAACCAGTGACTTTTTGGTTTGCAGGCTGGCACTCAATCCACTGAGCCCCAACAGCAAGGGCTAATTTTATGACTGCACCAATCTGCATTCCCACCAACAGTGCAGAAGAGTTTCCCTTTCTACATTTCCTCACCAGTACTTGTTGTTCATTGATTTATGGATGGTAGCCATTCTGACCAGTGTGATATCTCAATTTGATTCTAATTTGCATTTCTCCGATGATTAGTGATGTTGAGCATCTTTTCATACGTCTATTGGTCATCTGTACATCCTCCCTAGAGAAGTATCTGTTCAGGTCCTTTGCCCATTTTTTTCATTGGGTTTTCTGCTTTTTGGTGTTGGGTTATATAAATATTTTAAAATTTTGGATATTAACCCCTTATCAGGTGTATCAGCAAATATGTTCTCCCATTCTGTGGGTTGTCTTTTTATTTTGATGATGATTTCCTTTTCTATATAAAAACTTTTTATTTTTATGTAGTCTGTTTGTTTATTTTTTCTTTTGTTTCCCTAACTTGGGGAGATATGTCAGATAAAATATAGCTACAAGAAATGTCTGAGATTTTTCTGCCTATGTTTTCTTCTACAGTCTTTATGGTTTCAGGTCTAACATTTAGACTTTGATCCATTTTGAATTTATTCTTGTGTGCGGTGTAAGAGGTGGTCTAGTTTCATTTTTCTGCACATATCTGTCCAACTTTCCCAATATTATTTATTGAATAAACTATCTCTAGCCCATTGTATGTGCTTGCTGCCTCTGTCAAATATTAATTGGATAAAAGGTATGTGTTTATTTCTGGGCTACTTTGTTCCATTAATCTATGTGTCTGTTTTTATGCCAGTATCAGACTGTTTCGGGTACTATGACTTTATGAAATAGTTTGGTATTAGGCACTGTAATTCCTCCATCGTTATTCTTCTTTCTCAGGATCACTGTTGCTATGTGGGACCTTTTGTGGTTCCATATATAATTTTTGAAATATTTGTTCTAGTTCTATGAAATACATCATTAGAACTGACAGAAATTGTGTTGAATCTATAGATTGCTTTGGGTAGTATGGAAATTTTAATGTTAATTCTTCCTATCCATGAACACAGTATGTTCTTCCAATTATTTGTATCTTCTTCTATTTCTTTCTTCAGTGTCTTTTAATTTTCTGAGCACAGGTTTTACATCCCTTGTTAGGTTTATTCCTAGGTGTTTTATTCTTTTTGTAGCAATTGTGAATGGGATTGTTTTCTTAATTTCCCTTTCTGTTAGTTCATTATTGGCATATAAAAATGCAAGTCACTTCTGGATATTAATTTTGTATCCTGCTGCTTGCTGAATTCATTTATCAGTTCTAGTTGTTTTTTGGTGGAATCTTTGGGGTCCTCTATCTATAGTATCATGTGATCTGCAAATAATGACAATTTAACTTCTTCCTTTCCAATTTGGATACCTTTTATTTCTTCTTGTCTGATTTCTGTGGCTAGGACTTCCAGTACAATGTTGAATAAGGGAGGTGAAAGAAGACATCCTTGTCTTTCTCCTGATCTTTAGGAGAACACTTGTAGGTTTTTGCCAATTGAATATGATGTTGGCAGTGGGTTTGTTATATATGGCCTTTATTATGTTTAGGTACCTTCCTCTAATACTATTTTGTTGAGAGTTTTTATCATAAATGGATGTTCGATTTTATATAATGATTTTCCTGCATTTATTGATGTAATCATGTGAGTTTATACTTCATTTTGTGTCTGTGGTGAATCACTTTTAATTTGTACATATTGTACCAACCTTGCATTCCTGGAATAAATCTCACTTGATCATGATGTATGATACTTTGAAGCATTTCTGTGTTTAGTTTGCTAATATTTTGTTGAGGATTTTCGCATCTATGTTCATCAGGGATATCAGCCTATAATCTCCTTTCCTTGTAGTGTCTTTATCTGGTTTTAGAATTAGGATAATTCTGGCCTTATAAAATGAGTTTGGGAGCCTTCCATTTCCTCGAATTTTTAAAAATATTTTGAGAAGGAGTGATATTGGGTCTTCTTGGAATGTTTACTAAAATTCCCATGGTCCATCTGGTTCAGGGCTTTTGTTTGTTTGTTTTTTTCTGCTTTAATTTCACTAGGCTTAATCTGTCTATTTAGATTATCTTATTTTTCCTGATTTACTTTTGGAAGATTGTATATTTCTAGGAATTTGTCCATTTCATACAGGTTGTACAGTTTGTTGGCTTATAGTTGTTCATATTTCTTACAATCCTTTGTATTTCTTTGATGTCAGTTGTTATTTCTCCTCTTTCATTTCTGATTTGACTTATTTGTACCTCTATCTTTTTTTCTTGATGTGTCTGGTGATAGGTTTGTCAATCTTGTTTATCTTTTCAAAGAACCAACTCTTGGATTCATTGCTCTTTTATGCCATTGTTTTAGACTCTATTTTGTTTATTTCTGCTCTGATCTTTATAATCTCCTTCCCTCTACTCACTTTTGGCTTCATTTATTTTTCTTTTTCAAGTTCCTTTAACTGTAAGTTAGAGTGTTTATGGGAGGTTTTTCTAGTATTTTTAGATGGGCCTGTTATGCTATGAATTTCCTTCTTAGAGTTGCTTTCTGAATGTCCCACAGATTTTGGATTGTTGTGTCCTCATTTTTATTTGTTTCAAGGTATTTTTTGATTTTTCCATTGCTCTCATTGTTGACACTTTCATTGTTTAATAACATATGATTTAGCTTCCACATTTTGTGTATTCTTCAGTGTTCTTTTTGTGATTGGTTTCTAGTTTCATAGCATTGTGGTCAGAGAAGATGCTTGATACGATTTCAGTTTTCTTTAATTTATTGAGATGTTTTTGTGTCCTAACATGTGGCCTATCTAGAAAATATTCCACGTGCACTTGAAAGGTATGTATATTCTGCTGGTTTGGCAGGAAATGCTCCAAAGATATCAATTTAATCCACTTGCAGTCTACTCATTGATTTCTGTCTGGAAAATCTATCCAATGAAATCAATGGGGCATTAAAATCTCTGACTATGACTGTATATCTGTCTACCTCTCCTTTTGTGTCCATCAAGATTTGCTTCATGGACTTCTGGCCAAGATGGAGGCATAGGTAGACACGCTGTGCCTCCTTGCACAACAAAAATTAGGACAACAAAGATTTAGAAACAAGAAAACAACCAAAACTGATAGAAAATTGAACTGTACAGAAGTCTGACAACCAGGCATACAGACCGGTAAGAGGGGCAGAGTCGTGGCAGGAAAAAGTGGAGGTTGGCGAACTTGGGCATCTAGGCAGTGGTTGGCAGACCCCAGGCAGACAGGCAGTGGCTAGTGGACCCCAGGAGCAGGGTGGCAACGGGCAGACCCAGTGAGGCCATGCAAGGTGGCTGGCTGACCAGGTGGTCCCACATCCGCACGCAGACAATCCAGGTGAAAATGGAGAGCGAGACAGACCTTGCAACCCAGGGCCCCAGCGCCTAGATATAAAACCTAAAAACACTGATTAAAAACACTTGTGGGGGTTGAAGTGGCAGGAGAGACTCCCAGCTTCACAGGAGAGTTTGTTGGAGAGACCCACAGGGTCCTAGAACACACACAAGCCCACCCACACAGAAATCAGCACCAGAAGGGCCCAATTTGTTTGGGGAAAATGGCAGAAGGGACTGAAATCCAAGACAGAGCAGAGCAAGCGCCATTGTTCCCTCTTGGACCCAGCCCCCACATACAGCATCACAACCCAGAGACTAGACTGCCCTGCCCTGGGGAACACCTAAGGCTCCACACCCCTCACTACATAACAGCCACAACCAGACAAAAAAAACAAAAAATGAAAAACAAAAACAAAAAGGGCTCAAACGGGAGAACAGATCAAAGCCATAGAACCAATTCATCTAAGAGAACATGAGATAGCCAACCTATCAAATGCACAGTTCAAAGCACTGGTTATCAGGATGCTCACAGAATTGGTTGATTTTGGTCACAGATTAGATGAACAAATGGTGGTTATAATAAGTGAAATGAAGGAGAACCCACAGGGACCAATAGTGATGGGAGGAAAACTGGGACTCAAATCAATGGAGTGGATCAAAAGGAAGAAAGAAACAAACAAACAGAAGACAATGAAGAAACAAGGATTCAAAAAAATGAGGAGAGGCTTAGGAGCCTCCAGGACATCTTTAAATGTTCCAACATCCAAATTATAGGGGTACCAGAAGGGGAAGAGGAAGAGCAAGTGGAAAACTTATTTGAACAAATAATAAAGGAGAACTTCCTCAACCTGGCAAAGGAAATAGACTTCCAGGAAGTCCAGGAAGCTCAGAGAATCCCAAAGAAGGTGAACCCAAGGAGGAACACACCAAGGCACATCATAATTACATTAGCCAAGATTAAAATGAAGAAGGGAATTCTAATAGCAGCAAGATGTAAGGGGACAGTCACGTACAAAGGAGTTCCCATCAGACTGTCAGTTGATTTCTCAAAAGAGACCTTGCAGGCAAGAAGGGGCTGGAAAGAAGTATTCCAAGTCATGACAGGCAAGGACCTACATCCAAGATTGCCCTATCAAGCAAAGCTTTCATTTAGAATGGAAGGGAAGATAAAGTGCTTCTCAGATAAGGTCAAATTAAAGGAGTTCATCATCACCAAGCCCTTATTATATGAAATGTTAAAGGAACTTATCTAAGAAAAAGAAGATAAAAATAGGACAGTAAGAAGACAGCAAACTCATAGATATTAACAACCGCACTTAAAAGAAAAGCAAACTAAGCAAACAACTAAAACAGGAACAGAACCACAGAAATGAAGATCACATGGAGGTTTAGCAACAGGGGAGTGGGAGGAGGAGAGAAGGGGAAAAGGCACAGATAATAAATAGCATAGACGGTGGGTAGAAAATAGACTGGGGGGAGGCAATTATAGTGTGGGAAATGTAGAAGCTAAAGAACTTGTGACACATGGACATAAACTAAGGGGGGAATGTGGGTGGGAGGGGTGTGCAGGGTGGAGGGGAATGATGGGGGAGAAATGAGACAACTATAATAGCATAATCAATAAAATATATTTAAAAGAAAAGATTTGCTTCATGTATTTAGGTGATCCTACGTTAGGTATGTAACTGTTTACTAGGGTTTTATCCTCTTGCTGGATGGTTTCCTTTATTATCATGTAGTATACTTCTTTGTCTCTTACTACATAGCCTTGGTTGTAAAGTCTATTTTGTGATATAAGTACTACTACCCTAGCTTTCTTTTCTTTTCCATTTCCATTAAATATCTTTTTCCATCTCTTTATTTTACTCTGTGTGCATCTTTTGAGTGCAGATGTGTTTTTGGAGGCAGCATATATATGGGTCTTGTTTTCTTATCCATTTTGCTACCCTATGTCTTTTGGTTGAAGATTTTAAGCTATTTACATTTAAGGTGATTATTAATAGGTACACATTTAGTGTCATTTTATAGTTTGGCTTCTTATCCTTTTTTTTTCCTCTTTTTCTCCTTCTTCTTAAAGCAAGCCGTTTAAAATTTGTTTGAGTACTGGTTTGGTGTTAACAAACTATTTTAGATTTTTCTTATCCAATAAGCTCTTTATTTCTCCTTTGATTTTAAATGATAACCTTGTTGTGTAGAGTAGCCTTGGATATACACCCTTACTTTTCACCACCTTGAATATTTCATGTAAGTCCCCTCTGGCCTGAAAGGTTTGTGGTGAAAAATCAGATGACAGTCTAATGGTGCTCCCTTCTATGTAACTACCTGCTTTTCTCTTGCAGCTTTTAGGATTCTCTCCTTGTCTTTAAGTTTTTCCATTTTAATTACGATGTATCTCAGTGTAGGCCTCTTTGGGTGCAACTTGTTTGGGACTTTCTGAGCTTCCTGGACTTGTGTGTCTTTTTCCTTCACCAAATTAGGGAAGTTTTTGGTCATTATCTCTTCAGATAGATTCTTGATCCCTTGATTGACCTCTTCTCCTTCTGATATTTCCATGATGTGAATGTTGTTCTGCTTCATATTGTCCAAATTGTTTTTTAAGGTCTCCTCATTTTTTAAATCCTTTTTTCTTTTTGTGGCTTTGATTGGATGTTTTTTCCTACCTTGTCTTCCTAATCACTGATTCAATCCCTGGCTTCATCTAACCTATTGTGTATTCTTTCCAGTGTATTATTTATTTCAGATATTGCATTCTTTATTTCTGACTGGTCCTTTTTTATAGTCTATGTCTTCTTTAATGCTGTAGTGTATCCTTATAATCATTACTCTAAACTTTCTATTTAATAAATTGCATGCCTCCATTTCATCTAGAAAATTCTCTTGTTCTTTCATTTTGGGCCTATTTCTTTGTCTTCCATTTTGGTTGTTTCTTTGCATTAATTTCTATGTATTAGGTAGATCTGCAAAGACTCTGGTGTAGGCCTTTGCCAGATGCTGCTTATGACTGGCCCTGCTCAACCTGTTCATAGCTATCAGAGATCCATAGCATGTGGCTCCCCCTCCTGGGCCTGTTTGTGTGCACAAAGAACCAGGCTGAGCACCAAGGCCAACCAAGTCTGTCTTAGTTGTTAAACTAATTAGCAACTTAGCCTCAAGCTGTAATTAGCAGTCCAGCTTAAGCTCCACAGGGTGGTGCAGAGTAATTCCTGTGGACAGGGCTATTGCTTACCCTCAGGCTGCTACCATTCAGAGGAGTGTTCTGCCCAAGTAAGATGGCTCCTGCAGTGTGGGGAGTGACGCAGCACATGGATCCTGATAGGTTTTCCTTCAGTTCTCTCCTCAGAGGCACCAATCCCAGACTCTCCTTGTGCACCTCTAGTCCACTCTGCCTTCCCTCTGCTGGAGCCCAGGGTAAGTGGCTACAAACGAAATTTTGTATGTTGGCCCTTTAAGAGTCTCTGCATCTTCAGCCATCTCTCTCTGGCAGACAGAAACCCTGCTGCTTTTCAGAGCTGGATGTTACCTGGGTTTATTTCTGGCTTTGGCACTATAATCTGGGAGCCTAGGTCAGGGTTTAGACCCCCTCCTTCTCAGGGGGATCCCTGCAGCTACTGAAATGTCCTGCTGGAACTTCAGCTGCCATTCATGCAAGTACCACCAACTCGTGCCTCCTCTGCACTACCTACTAGTCTCATTGTGATGAAGTGGTGTCTTCTGTCTCCATGTGGTTATAAGGCTTCTCTCCAGCCAGTGTTCAGTTGGTTATAGATTTTTCTATAATTTAGTTGTACTTTCAGATTAGTCCTGGGAGAAAGTTAGTGTAGCTTCCACTTACTCCTCTACTATCTTGGATCAGGTGAGTATTTTGCTACTAATTTGTTATTACACTCCAAAAATTATAAAATATAATATATGATATATACATTTATAATACACATATTGAAAGATTTTTTCTTTAAAATGGAACAAGTTTGAAATTCCCAATAACTTGTCAGAAGGAGGGGAGATGAACACAATTATGACTCATTCATTTAGTCAAATATTATTAAATTTGTATTCATATCAAAACAGATTAATCAGAGGAAGTAGAAGCCACTCAAATGTTGAGCAGTAACTGCTATGAATCAATTGTATTCCACTAAACCTCATATGTTGAAGCTCTAAACCCAGTGCAACTGTGTTTTGGAGTTAGGACCTGTAAGAAATAAAGATTAAATGAGATCATAAGAATAGGGTCCTAATCTGGTAAGATTGGTCTCTTTTATAACAAAGGAGAGAAGCCTCTGCCTTACCATGTGAGGACATACCATGAAGCCAAGTTTGTATTCAAGGCAAGAAAAGAGCTCTAACCAGAAACTGAAGCCTACATGGAACTTGATGTTGGACTTTCCAGTTTCCAGGGCTGTGAGAAAAAATAAATCCCTGTTGTTTAAGCCCTCTAGTCTCTGGTGTTTTACTATGGCAGCCTGAGAGGACTAATACAGTAACCAATCACTGCAAAATTTGAATGTGATAATAATTCTTCAAAATCATAACAAGATGATATATGCACATCTATAAACTCAAATAATCAAATTGACTTTTTTGCAGATTAAAAAATCAACAAAAATAGAATATCTAGTAATAACTATATCAATATAACTTTAACATTTTGCTTCTATTTCTTAAAATCTATGCAGAGATATGCTTATAGACAGTTTACAAACATCATTGCTGCTTTACAAAAGAAGGAAAATATACAAAATAGAAAAAACACTCATTGGATTCTTTTTTAAATCACAAAATGTAACAATTCAAAGAGGCAATAGAGGAGGTTTGGGCTTATTTATTATAGGAATCAGCATTACATTTTCATTTCATCAGCTTTGGCTGAAAATAAATCTTCTTAATAACAATATATCTTTAATTAAATTAACTACTTATGTCAACAGATGTGCAAATACGGTCAGTGGAAACAAGCTCCTTTCACAGAGCTGCAAGAAAAGAATTTCTGGGACCCACACATGGGAGGATAAGGTGTAGAGGTAAGTTTTATTGGGGTTGAAGGAAATGACTGCCCCAGGTTCTGACAGTCTCATCTCTATTTGTCCCACTGTGGAAAAAAGCCCAGCTTTGTCTTTATCAAGCCCAGAAGACCCATGTCCAGAAATTCTGCACCATGTCAAAGCTTAGTTCATTTCAGCCTCTGTCCCTGTCCAGCCAGCACTGTCTCTTTTCAAGGCTGAGCTTTGGCTGGCGCTGCATGGCCATACCCAGGCTCATGCTTAGAGCATGTGCTTAGGGTCCTCATAGCTGCTGGGCCCCAGCTGACTGCTAGTCCATCGTGGTTGCTGCAGGGAAAGAACACATGAATGAATGCTACCAAGACAAAGAGAGAAACCTTGTTTAGGTTAGGCTCTGATTATATTGTCACGGAACAGTCAGAGGATCTGAATGTTTAGGAATAATCAAACGATCTTTCAAACTATCCAGTCAGCTTCCCAATCCTTTGTAGGCTGGTGTTGGGCCTTTCTCTTAATCAATCAATTTCTTGGATCTTCCAGGGTTTGTGGCCCTTATCCAATGCAATCTTTTTTCCCAGGCTATCCTCCATCCCTTATGGTTGTCATCTTAGTTCCTACTGAACATGTGATTACCTCCCCGTATATCATCTTGGCTTCTACTGGGCATGTGCCCAGCAGAGAAAGTTCCCCTTTTTTGTTTTATTTCTTCCCCTTCATAGTCCAGGCAAGTGGGCTGGTTGTACCCTGGGGAGATTGGAAAGCCAGTTCTTCCTCCCTACCTGGAGGAGAGTGGAGGGGTATTAATCCCCTTGGTGGGGCAATGCTAAGTTCTCCTAGTGTGTCTGAAACTGTAACTCTGAGACTTAATCAAGCTTATTGTTTGATTCAGCTCCCTAGTAGATCAGGCTTTTGTCTGATTCCCTTTGCACCCTTCCTTTATTAATATCTAACTACCTACACTAATACAAACATGTTTAGTCAGTTCCCAAATTTTACACATTATATATGAATACTAGGCTGCTAGTACGTGAAAGAGAACTCGTATACAAATTCTTACGAGTATTCAATATGTTAACTCTCTGGAGACAGATTGTCCATGAAAACATGTTAAGTCTGTCATTTGATTGTGAATTAGTTACTTTCAAACATGTTTTAAAAACATATCCTTTAGGTAAGCTTGCTATATTCTGTCACTAAAAAAAATGTGACTATAATTGTCCAATTCATTATGAATCATTTTTTATGATATGACTTACAATCTTGAAGTTTTTGTGTCCCTAAAAATAGAATGAATTTCAGTATGGTATCATCAGGGTGTAAGCAGTGTGGGTCATGCACTCCTTTCCTGCCCTCCCTGGGACATTTCTCTCTAAGCTCTCTGATGTCTACAGTGTAAATGAATGCAACCACCTGAAATTTACAATTCCCAGGGACACGTGCTTTTCAAAACGAAACAAAAGTTTTAGTCACTGATTCTTAGGAAGGCAAACATACCTCTCTAGGGATGTCTCAGGATATCTGGAGAAGGAAGCCGAAAACCTTTTTCTCTCTTACTCAATAATATGCCACTGCAACACGATCCAACTCAAACACTGCTTTTAACAAAAGCTGTGAATGTGGACTGGCTGCTTCAGACTGCAAGGTTTAGGCAGAGGAAGTGGAGGGGCTCGAAGTGTACAGTGGATACAGATTGCCTAAATAATAAGGGAAGAGCAAAAACATGACAGCAGGGTTCGGAGTGGAGATCTTCTAAAATGATTTCATTCTGTAGGAGACCTTGGTTAACAAAATCGTCTGGGCCTATGTACATTCTAACCTTACTTGTTTAGTTTACCTTCCGGTTCTCAACTGAGATTGCACTGCTTTAATTCAACTTACATATGCATCATGTTGTAAATTTGGCATCTTCCTCTGTGAAACTGATTCTTAAAAGCCCGTTGCAGCCTAGTTTTCACAATCCAACTCTTAGCTTGGAATTTGATATTCTGAGATATGAAGGTCCCATGTTGTTAACAGTTTTAGAGAACCAGCTCTACCTGGCTAGCAGCACGTGGTCATTCTTTGTCTTTACCTGAGCTCTATTTAACCTGCTTGTGAGGTGGGTTATGGCCTCCATTCTCTCCTTTAGTTGGTCATTTTGTCCAGCTCAACAGGATGCATTCATAGGTTTTCCTACAAATATGAACAAGTACGCATTTGACTAGCCTCCATTTACCGTTTTGTTGTAATTTCAAACAATCATCTGTTGTTTAACCATAACAGAAGGGGCATTTGAGAATTTGTCACACACTAATTTGAAGAAAAGAGCCAGTTATTTAGTCTTGAAGTGCACAAAGACAAATCGATAACAAGTTACAGTTAAATAAAGTCAATTAGAGAACAAAAATCCCATCTTTATTCTATGAAAACTCTATGACTGTAAATTACATGGTAGTTTAAACTGCCCTTGTAAACAAGACTAACATTTTTAAACTGATAATATACTTATGTAATATGTACAGCATATCAGTTAGAATGTTTTCAGTTATAAGTAACCCAAAAATAAAAACAAATGCATATTATCATAAACAATAAAGATAATTAGCTGGTTCATGCACCTTGCAATTACTGTGGGAGGGTGTAAATACTTCATTTCCATTTTGATCCAGTTATGTCATTAAAGGCCCAGCTTCTTTCTTTCTGTTCTGTCTTATCAGTGGTATATATTCTACGGCTCACTCTTCATTTCATTCTACAGTGGCTACAGAGAGCAAATCTACGGAGAGCAAGCTTCTGCTCCCCAAACTTGGAACAGGAGTTTCAGTTTCATCCATTTAGGTGCCTGCAGATGAACTAGTTCTTTTACCTGTGGAATATCAAGCACTAATTGACATAGACCTAGATTGTATTTACTGATTGTTTAGGCCAACCAAGACCCAGTGCTTGAAACTGGGCATGAGGTCAGTCCTACTCTCTCTCACATTCCCTAAATAAATAGAATAAGATGGGTAGGCCACCAACTAACTCTTCACCATGTGTAAACATAGTTGGTACTACTAAAAACATTTGCTAAGAGAAATATAAATGAATTAAAGTGATTGCATTAACATAACTAGATTTTACTATCTTTCCCTGCATAGTGAAAGACAAATGGACAAGTTTTGGGGTTTTTGGGTTTTGGTTTTTCTTTTTCCACTTTTTAAATTGAATTTATTAGACTGACATTGGTTAAAAGAAAATTAAATAGGTTTCAGGTGTACTATTCTATACTACATCATCTGTATATTGTATCATGCGTTCACCACCCCAAGTCAAGTCTCCATCCATCACCATTTATCCTCCCTTTACCTTCTTCTACCTTCGCCCAACCCCCATTTTCCCTCTGGTAATCACTATACTGTTATCTGTGTCTATGAGTTTTTGTTTTGTTTTTTCTTTTGCTTAACCTCTTTACATTTTTCACCCTACCCGACAACCCCCTACATTTCTGACAGCTGTCAATCTGTCCTTTATCTATGAGCCTGTCTCTATTTTTCTTGTTAGTTAAGTTGTTCATTAGATTCCACATATGAGTGAAACCATATGGTACTTGTCTTTCTCTGACTGGCTTATTTCACTTAGCATAAGTTTCTCCAGGCTCAAACATGCTGTTGCAAAGGTAAGATTTGCTTCTTTTTTACATCTGAGTAGACAGTTTTGATACTCTGTTAATGTTTCTGTTGCCAATAAAAACTGTATTTAGGCATCAGATTTAGAACCAAAAAACTAGAGATTGAGCTCCAGGGCTGACTCTCAACAATGTCAAGGGTGAAGCAATTTATTCCTCAACTCCTATTTCATCCTCTCAAATGGAAATATCACCTTCCTCTCCAAGATGCTGTGAAGATTAAAGGCAACAATAATCTAAAGTGCTTCAGTAAGTGAAAAGAACTACTTTTAAAAACACATTTTTATAAGTATTCTGACACCATTTTGTGTAAAAAAAATATGGAGTTTTTCCATCTTCAGATTTGTTAATATTAAAACATTCCTATGTAAAATACTATTTATGGCAGATTTTAATATCTGAACACTTGGAAGCAAAAGCTATAAAATAAAACAACAACAATAAAATAGAATATAGTGTCTATAATTAGTTTCAAAAGGAAAATTTATTTTCAGATGTTGTATATGCCACAATTTCAAGAAATTTACCTTTCTGGTAAGAAATTGTACTTTTTTTATTTGGTTAAAATTTCAGAGAGGGAGTTAAGATCATATAGATAGTTGCTTTAGAAAAGAATCTAGAACATTCTTTGTATATTGGCCCAATTATTTTGATTCTTATGTTTCTTTAGAGTCCCTTATCAGCTTCCCTAGCTCTGTCAGCTAACTATTCTCTAATGTCTCCATTTACAAATTTTTTTTAATTTTTAAAATTGAAAAAATGTCCCAGAATAAAAATGTTGTCTCCAAAGATAGGAAGATAACATAATCATTGTTAGAACTGGCTTTTTTTTTTTTTTTTGTTATTTTAAATAAATTCTTGGTTAAGAGTTTATACCAAAGATGGAGGAGCAGAGAAGAAGTTGACTTATACATATGCATTGGGGTTTTTAAACAATTTTATATGTACATTAATTTGAAGTAAATCTATAATTTAATTTTAACAAATAACTAGTTCTTTGGCCACTGTTTTTTTACAAATGAGGTGATCTTATTAACTATTCTGAGAAAAATTTTATTGCATATGATTCATGTTCACTCATAACAGATCAATATTCCTGAAGCAATAAGATAATCCTTGCATTAAGTAAACATGGTTAAAAGCATGCTCACTTTCATTTTCCTTAATTAGACTTCTAACTTCAATATTACAGCAGCTTTTATTATATATGTCATTGGGAATAAACTTAGAGAGAGCAGGCAGTACTAGAAAAAGAGCTTTAAGATATTGCAGAGAATATGGAAGAATTTTACCTGTTATCTAAAATGCCTCACACTGATACAGAAAAAAATTTACTATGTCTACAAATGCTTTCAGTAAGATATCAAATGCAATGACACAATTTGGGGTACTAATATACACCTCTTCAGAATTAAAAGTGCTATAAATTTTGAGATATGAATTTAAAATTTTAATCTACAAAGTCATAATTATCTGAAACAACAAACTAAGATGAGTGAGTGTGACTTATTTCCTAGATCCCTTCTTTAAAGGATGCTGGTTAGGCATTTGGTCTCTAAATTATACATAAAAATATTTGAATTCTAGCACATTATCTCATACTAGGTGTGAGAAATTGGACAATTTACTCAGCATACCAAATGATGATAGGATGCACCTCAGGATGTAATTAGGTTTAGTTATATCTAAATATAGCTATAGATCAATAAAATGTAGAAATTGAGATAGAGATGTACACTCTGGTACTCAGTTGGATGCTTCAGATAAAACAGGTAACATGCATGGTTTTATTTTGTCTGATAAACAAATGTAAGTATTAGAAAGCCCTTCTCTAAAAAGTGAAAGAAGCCAAAGTGACTTTGAAGATAATCTATATTGCAAATTAACTAATTTCTTGACATCTGAAAAATCAACTCACTTTTATATTATTGAGTTCTAATTCATTGGGCATGGGGGCTGCTATTGGGAGATTTGTAAAATGCTGAGAAAATCCCCATTCTCTCAAGCAGCTCACACAGACCTGGAAGCTAAACTTTTACATAAATATGCAAATACCATGCTGTGATAGCAACAGTGGGTGGGAGAGAGCAATGCGGACTAGGTGATTTGTTGTGGGTCATGGTTACAACACAAAACCATCAACTGCAATATTTCTTTCTCTGAACCATTCCTCCACTAAAGACTGTATGTTTTATTCACAGGGAATCAATATAGGAAGGAGAGTGAGGACTTCCTGATAGTTACAAAAACTTCAGTACATGTTATTCTTTGAGGAAGTTTATTCCTGGCTCATTTGATTGACTTTTTTGTTTAAAAGATAAAACTACTTTAAATATTTTTACATGAACTCTCTCTTTTTATTTTTGTACTTTTTTATATTAAATCAATTCCAAATATTTTTTAAAAAATAGTTCATAATAATAAAATACAGTAGATAAAAGGAATTAAAAGTGCATTTTTATGAAACCATCTAAGTATATTATTTAAGAGTGCACATGATATGTTTTTTTAAAGCACTTTGGCTACAATGCCTCCAGTCTTAATCTCTGCTTCAGAATTATAAGAAACTCTTAAAACTAAATTGTGTTTTGACAATAGTCCATGTTGAAGTTGAAGCACTCAGCCCAGAAGAAATGGAAAACTGATGCTTAATGTTCACAGATGCCAAAGCACTTCCTCCACCAAAGCTTTAAACAAGCTGCTTTTCAGTAGCAAAAGCTTGTGATTTAACATCTGTGAGTTTTCTTCAAAATGTCATCAATAGTGGTGCCATTTTGCAAGAGAATATATGCTCTTGGACTCCTGGACAGAATTTCTAAAGAGCCCATTTTGAAGCATTCTCAAGTTTAGTAAGTTAAAATAAGTTAAAATACTAAGTGACATTTATAAGCCAACATCAGACAGAAAAAAAAACCTTCCTCTTTCCGTCATTTTCATCGCGAAGATTATCTTCTACTGCAAGACCAGCCCTCCAAAAGTGAGAATGGATCGAATGTAATTTCACTTAATATATGAATAACTACACTTCATAAAAGTAATATAGAGGACATTATATTTGCATAAATTTAATGAATTGGTTAATATTTAATGTAACAACTTTTTTGATACTGAAATTAGTTCTTGAGAAGTATGTGTGAATCCTGTAAGATATGAAAATTAAACAATGTCATTCCTTTGGGATTTAAATAAATTTAATCTGACGTCTGTGAGTTAATAATGCAGCGGTGCCAGAAAACATTAACAAACGCCTTTCTAGTAAAAGAATATACAGAAGTAGCATTAATGTCAGAGAAACTTACTTACATAGCTGGTTTGATTTTAAGAGCTAGGTGTCAAAATATTGAGCAGCCAAATACTGTTTTTACAGGGATATATATCAGCCCGAAACTGTTTGCCATGACCAGTGACAAACGCTCTTTGTAGCTTCCATTTCCTTAAATGGTACCCAAGGGACTTAACACCCAAATTGATGAACTCACTCCATATTTAGCAAATTGCAAGTAAATTGATTTGACATACATAGCAGGAAAGTCTTAACGCAAATGTGGCCTCCTCAATTTTCCTACTGTGTCCCTAATGAGAAATGGCATTATTGTTATATTAGTAAGCAAAAACTAGAATAATGATTTTATCTCCATTTCTGCAGGACAAATATTTTATCCTGCAGTCTTAACGGGCTGACTTCAGCACTGAGGGACACCACTTCAAAACCATAAAACCCCTAAGATGATACTGATAAAGCAATTGGGAGCTCCACAGATCCATGAGGTCCTGAAGTCAATTGAGGCACTTCTCTGCTGTTAAATGACAAAGACCTTTCGTTGTTGTTTTGTTATTGCCCTTCTTCATTAGATAAGAGACTTCCCTTCCTTCAGTCCCAGGGTCTCATCCTTACTCCATAATCAGAGAAGATAAAGTTTCCTTTATTTGCAGCTTCTTAAAAAGTCCTGGGGAAAGGATCGTGATTGGAACGGGGGAGGAGAGGTAACTATGACTTTAAGTAGGGTAGAACTTCTTTCAGAAGGAAACAACAGCCAATGTAAAAATTATTTCTACAATGCCTGCTGCACAGTGCTTGATACATGTTAAGAAAATATTATTGGTGGTTCTCTGTTAAGGGCATGGGTAGTACACTCATGTGAGGAACTGGCAAACAGAAATTTTAGGTTTTAATCCCGGCTCTGATGTTAAGAACATAATTTTGGTATTGCTCTTCAACTTTTCATTTGTAAAATCACTTTGAAAGATATGCCCTACCCACTGGAATTTTCTTTTGAGTGAGATAAATTTTGTTTTTAACGTATAGTGTAGGGCCTGGTCAGTTCTAGTCAATAAATGTCAATTCTATCCCTTTTCCCCTTTATGAATGTTGTCATATCAACCCAATTCTGACGCAAGCAGTGTGACCTTGGGAAACCACCAGACTCTCTGTCTCAGTTTCCCTACCCATTTAACAAAATAGCCGTTCCTTCCTGACAAGCCTGTTTTTAGATGAAATGATGCGAGTGCATGTAATAGTACTTCATGGAGCTGAAACTTCTTTTTAAATGCAAGGGCTTATTATAGTAGATGGAAATTTTTCCAGTTTCACTTTGTCACTAGAGACCTCTTAAAAAGCTAACAATAACTCAGTCTAAAACTGGAAATCATGAACTGAAAAATACATTTCAGGTTCATGTAACTTAGTACCATTCTGTCACTAAGATTATAACAATTCTAATGTCACTATGTGAATTATTAATCCTATACAAGTAGATGGTTAATGTGATTGAACATATTTGGTAAGGGATAGAAATAGCCATGGGTAAGTATGACCACAGCTAAAGCCTGAAGATGCTGCTTCTGCTGGAGTCTGAGAAAGCTTTCCCCTTAAATGAAGTGTGCAGGGGACTTTCAAGTGTAGCTGAGCTTTTCTTCCACTTCAGAGTTCTATTTCTGTGATAAATTACTCAGATTTTTTTCATCAGGAATATGTAAAAAACTCTGGCTAGGTGGCTCAGTTGGTTGGAGCGTTATACTGCCAGGGGTGTCCAACCTGCAGCCCAACACAAAATTGTAAATTTACTTAAAATCTTTTTTTACTCATCAGTTTTCATCAGTGTTTGTGTATTTAATGTGGGGCCCAAGACAACTCTTCTTCTGCTAGTGTGTCCCAGAGACACCAAAAGGTTGGACATCCCTGAAGGTTGCAGGTTCAATCCCAAGTCAGGGAATGTACAGGAGGTGTATAATCAGTGCTTCTCTATCACATTCATTCATTCTCTCTCTTTCTCTCACTCCCCCTTCCTCTCTCTCTAAAATCAGCAAAAACATATTCTTGGGAGAATTAAATATAGATGGATAGATACGTAGATAGATAGATACATACATACATTTGTAAAACTAGAAAGGCCTATTCTTCACAAATAATACTAAAAAAAAACCACTTTTTACAAAGAGCCCATCTACTACAACAGGAAAGATTCTAGAAATTAGTTATTTAAGTAGGGACATAGGGATACATAAGACTCTTTCCAATAGCAAGATTTAATTATAATCACGATGACATATTTTTAAGGTCTATAAGGAAAAAACAAGAACATAGTTAAGGTAAAAGACCACCTGTGATGATCAACTGTTCTTGAGTAAAATCTGTCTCTCATTTGCAAAATTTTCTGCAAGGAGAATAAAAGAGCATTGGTTGGAAGCAGTAAATGACTTATTATGTAGGAGAAGAGACTCTACAAGAAAAATGAATTGGCACTGAAATTCTATGACCAGGTTTGTTGAATCGTAGCAGAAAAGCAAGCTGTCTTCTCATTTTTGGCATGCCTTAATTTCATAAAACATTCTTCCAGGTTAAGTACTTCTGCCACTGATCCATTTTCCAAGCCATACACATCACATGAACTCTCCTTCTTTTATGTATTCACTTATTTTGTTATTTAAATTATAACATATTTCTTTTCAGATTTTTCTTTGTTGCTGAAATGGACCAATACTTAGAGTTTTAAAGGGGAATCTTGGATATGAAAGATAATCAGGTGGGAAGGGAGTTTGATAAGTTCCCAAACATCCCTAAATAACTAGGATGCTGCAGACATACAAAGACTTGATGGGACCTGGTAGATAGTCAGGCTCAAAATCTATCTGAAATGGAATGTGGACCCTACCCCACAAATGGATGCATTGGTAGAGTGGAACCTTTATTAGGTCAGGAAGCTTGTGCTCAGTATCTGACCTGTCACTGACTTTACAACAAGTTATGCAGACACTGGGGAAACCCTTTAAGGAAAAACAAACAAAACAAAACCCTAAAAAACAGGACCCCAGTGGCCACATAATGCAATTAAGACAAATTCCATATGTTAGATCTTGGCCAGGTGGGTTACATAAAAACGAAGAAAAGAAAAGACAGCAACAAAGCAGCAATAATGTACTCATGTAAATGACAAACAAAAATATAAAATTACCACATTATCTAAAATGACTAGCTTTCAACCACATCTATGAGACATACAAAGAAAGAAGAGCATAATCCACAAGTAAGAGGGAAAATGGCAGTGAATTTAAACAGTCTCTGAGTGGCCTCATAGGATGAATTTAACAATGCAAAAGACTTTTTTGACAAAAATTCAAGTCATGTGCTATAAATATATTCAAAATTATACCAAAAATATGAAAGACTCAACAAATAGGAAATATTAATAAATAAAAAGAAACACAAAAAATTCTAGAATGAACTTCTGGCCAAGAGGGAGGCATAGGTAGACACACTGTACCCCCTCACAGAACCAAAATTAAGGACAACAAAAATTTAAAAACAAAAAAAACATGCAGAATTGACAGAAAATTGAACTCTACTGAAGACCGAAAACCAAGGAGATAAAAGAGACACATTCATCCAGACCGGAAAGAGGGGTGGAGTCGGTGGCTGGCAGAGAGGGGTTACGAGGCAGGAAAAAGAAGTGGCTCAGGCACGCAGGCAGCAGCTGGTAGACCCCAGGTGCGGGGTGGCAACAGACAGACCCAGTGAGGCGCATAAAGTGGCTGGCTGACCACAGTCTCACACATTCGTGTGCACATAAACCTGGCAAAACTGGGGAGCAAGACAGACCGTGCAACCCAAGGCCCCAGAGCTGGGAAATAAAGCCTCAAACAATAATTGAAAACACCTGTTGGGGGTGAGTTGCTGGGAGAGACTTCCAGTCTCACAGGAGAGTTCCTTGGAGAGACCCACAGGGTCCTAGGATGTACACAAACCCACCCACATGGGAATCAGCACCAGAAGGGCCCAATTTGCTTGTGGGAAGTGGCGGATGGGACTGAAATCCAAGAGAGAGCAGAGCAAGCGCCATTCCTCCCTCTCTGACCCCTCCCCCACATACAGCATCACAACCCAGGTAAAAGACCACAACCTAGTTGCGGTCTCTAACAACCCAGCATCACAACTGGATTGCCCTGCCCAGGCAAACACCTAAGGCTCTATTTGCCCCTCATATGTAATAGGCATAACCAGACCAAAAAAAAAAAAAAAGTCCCAAATGGAAGAACAGATCAAAGCCACAGAGCAAATACATCTAAGCAATTAAGGCAATTAAGAGATAGCCAATGTATCAGATGCACAGTTCAAAGCACTGGTTATCAGGATGCCCACAGAATTGGTTGATTTTGGTTGCAAATTGGATGAACAAATGAAGGCTACAATAAGTGAAATGAAGGAAAATGCACAGGGAACCAATAGTGATGGTAAGAAAACTGGGACTCTAATCAATGGAATGGACTAGAAGGAAGAAAGAAACAAACAAACAGAAAAGGAAGAAACAAGGATTCAAAAAAAATGAGAGGCTTAGGAATCTCCAGGACATCTTTAAACGTCCCAACATTCGAATTATAGGGGTACCAGAAGGGGAAGAGGAAGAGCAGCAACTGGAAAACTTATTTGAACAAATAATAAAGGAGAACTTCCCCAATCTGGCAAAGGAAATAGACTTCCAGGAAGTCCAGGAAGCTCAGAGGATCCCAAAGAAGTTGGACCCAAGGAGGAACACACCAAGGCACATCATAATTACATTAACCAAGATTAAAATGAAGGAGGGAATTCTAATGGCAGCAAGAGATAAGGGGACAGTCACCTACAAAGGAGTTCCCATCAGACTGTCAGCTGATTTCTCAAAAGAGACCTTACAGGCAAGAAGGGGCTGGAAACAAGTATTCCAAGTCATGAAAGGCAAGGACCTACATCCACGGTTGCTCTATCCAGCAAAGCTGTCATTTAGAATGGAAGGGAAGATAAAGTGCTTCTCAGATAAGGTCAAGTTCAAGGAGTTCATCATCACCAAGCCCTTATTATAGGAAATATTAAAGGGACTTATCTAAGAAAAAGAAGATAAAAAATATGAACAGTAAAAAGACATCAAACTCACAGATATTAACAACCACACCAAAAACAAAAGCAAACTGAGCAAACAAGTAGAACAAGAACAGAACCACAGAAATGGAGATCACATGGAGGGTTAGCAACAGGGGAGTGGGAGGAAAGAGAGGGGGGAAAGGTACATAGAACAAGTAGCACAGATGGTGGGTAGAAAATAGGGGGAGGGCAACAATAGTGTGAGAAATGTAGAAGCTAAAGAACTTATGACACATGGACATGAACTAAAGGTGAGGAATGTGGGTGGGAGGGGGTGTGCAGGGTGGAGGGAAATGATGGGGGAGAAATGTGACAACTGTAATAGCATAATCAAAAAAATATATTGAAAAATTCTAGAATTGGGAAGTATTCTGCAGTAACTAAAATTTTAAAATCTACTCAATAGGATCAAAAGATTATTGAAGAAGGCAAAACAAATAATTAGTAAATTTGAAGACAGGTGAGTAAATAGAAAAAAAATATTTCAGAGAAATAACTGAGCCTCAGATATCTGGGAAGTGCATGAACCCACATTAGAACAGTTGTTGTATATTATCAGAATTAAGTCAATATTAATCCGAAGTAGATTATGATAAATTAAGATGCATATTTTAATCATTAATGCAACCAGTTATAAAATAATTTGAAAAAGTTTTAAAGCTCATCAAAGAGATTAAAATGATATACTAAAATATATTTACTTCACACAAAAGAAAAAAGATAAGCAAAGGAAGAAAAGATGAGACATGAAAATAAAAAGCAAAATGTCAAACATAAACTTAACCATATTATAAATTGAATTCCATGTGAATGGACCAGACACTGCCACCAAAGGGAAGAAATTGACAGATTTGATTAAAAAGTAGTTTATGTCTTTCCACGTATATGTCTTGTACAAAAAACAAAACAAAAAAAAAATCCCTGGCTGGTATAGCTCAGTGGATTGAGCGCAGGCCTGTGAAACAAAGGATCGCAGTTTGATTCCCAGTCAGGGCACATGCCTGGGTTGCAGGACAAGCAGGGGACGCATGAGAGGCAACCATACATTGATATTTCTCTCCCTCTCTCCTTCCCTTCCCCTCTAAAGATAAATAAATAAGATCTTTAAAAAACCCAAAATCCACTCTTTAGATCAAAGTAAAATGAATTGAAAATAAATAGATGGAAAGACTACTATAAAAAAATTTCATAAGACTTGCAGTCTTATGAAAGAATCATAGAATCATTTCCTGTTATAGAATCTTATGATTCTATAACAGGAAATAGTACAAAGAGGAAAGTTTCATGATGACAGAAGAGTCAATACATTAGGACTTTATGACAATTATGAATGCATATGAACTTTGAACGCTATTACTAAAAATAAGGCAAACACTGATGCAATTGAAAGAAGGAATATCAACAAGACAAATTAATAGTTATTGTTGAGAACTTCAATATCCTACTGTCAACAATTAAAAGGGAGAATAACTAGGGAGAGATTCAGGAAAGATACAGAACATTTTAATGAACTCTCAAATAACTTGACCTGACATTTATTTAAAAAAAAAAAAAAAAACAACTCCTCCAATGATAGCTGAATACATATTCTTTTCAAGCACAAAAGTAACATTCTCCAGGAGACACATATGCTGGGCAATAAAACCAATTTACATAAATTCCAAAAGTACTGAAACAATAGAAATAAATTAGAAATCATTAAAAAAGAATTTTGGGAAGTATCCAAATATGTGGAAAATAAAGAATATACTTCTAAATAACATGTGTCAAGGAAAGAATAAAGAATAAAAATTAGAAAATATTCTGAATAAAATAAACATCAAAGCACAACATATCAACATTTATGGACTTCAGCTAAAGCAATGCTCAAAGAAAAATGTATAGCTTTCAATTCCAATAGTAGAAAAGAAAAATCTTAAATCAATCACTTCAGCTTCCACCCTAAGAAACTAGAAAAATAAAAGCAAATTAAATCTAAAGAAAGCAGAATGAAGGAAATAATAAAAGACTAGAAGGGGACCAATGAAATGAAAAAAAAAGAAAAGCAATATGAAATAATGAAACCAAAATATATAAGAACGATGAGAACCACAGAAAGCAAGGGCCATTCATGCCCCAAGGCTGTGCTACAGGCCCAGTTGTCTTACAAAACGCTGCAGCAGGTTGCTGATATTCATTATATTAACAGGAGACAGCCACTCTGTCATCACTTGTCTTTTCGTGCATCATTTTCTTAATAATCCAACCTCAAACCAGTGGTCCTCTCTCCATGCCTTCAGTTTGAGTCAAAAGGAAGGTGTCTGCATGGCACCATTTGATTTTCATCATCTCTGCTGTCACTGTAGCTTCCAGGGCCACTGGCCAGAAATATCACTGAAGTCTTTGTTCAATGAGTAAGAAAGAACCAGAAAATAATGGTTTGGACAAAACAGAAGTTTAATTCCCTTGCATTAAGGCTTAGTGGCACTGGCTTACAAAAAACCAGTTTGTGTGCTTCTCTTCCCAGGTCCTCATTCAGTGACATCACATGTTACCGTGGTAACTCAAAATCAGCCACAGTGGAATAATTTACCCCAGAGAAATCAGAAAACACTGCAAACTGTGGGCACTTTTACTTAGGGAATTGGTGGTTAGCATTCGCCAGCACACCAGCTGGGGGTGGATATTCAAATCCACTATGTCAGTTGAACTGTACGAAGGAACCGGTATTATATTTTCTTATTGCTCTCCCAAGTCACATGATGGTCCCAAAGTGCTGATGGGGTTATATTCATTTCAGTTTTATTCCACACAGCAGAATGGAGGAATGAGAGAAGTTGAGGGGGATCCCTTTCAGTCAAAACCAACAGAAATTCCACACGACACTGATTCTTCCATGTCATTGTCTAAAAACTAGTCAATGGCCAGACCTTGATGTATAGGCTTGAGATTTCTATCAACATTCACAACTAAGAATTAGGGTTGTTTTATGAAGTCGGATATGGACAATAGATATTTGGAAGCAATTAGAGGCTCTTGAACCAATAATGATTTAAATTGATCATCTTTCTGTCAGATGTTCATCACTATACCAGGAAGTTGTAATAAACCAGCAAAAGAACCACTTATATAGCTTATTTCATATCTGTAGGGGATGTGATTAGTCAGTTTCCCTCAGAAAAAGGCTGCAAGTAGAGAAGACCCATGACTAGCCTCCTCAGGACAGGAAAGTTGGCAAAAGAAGTTAGGAGTTAGCAAGAACGTGGGGAGTGACAGAAAATATATGTTTGCTTTTATATATATTTGTATTGAGAGTGTAGCATAACTTGCCATAAGTTCAGTTTTTGTAGAAAAACAGTTATTACAAGCCAAGCTACCATAGGTATTTGAGTAGCAGATTAATGACTTCCCAAAAATAGTTACCTCATAATTTCCAGAAACTATTAATATGTTACGCTACGTAGCAAAGGAGAATTAAGGTTGCAGATAGAATTAAACTTGCTAATCAAATGATCTTAAAATCTCTAGGGAGATTATACAGGTGGGTATAATATAACCACAAGGATCTAGATCAGGGGATAATGATGCAGGAAGGATTCTGCATCCTCTCCCAGTCCTTGTCCTGTGTACCTTCTCATTAGTCTTCATTAGCCTGCTCCTCCTGATTCACACTCTTTGTAGTGGTGCAGCTGATAAGTACAGCACTTTCCTGTGAGTTCTGTGAGTCATTCTAGCAAATTAATAAATAGAGGGAATTAGTGGGAATCTCTGAATTTGTAGGCAGTCTGTCAACAGTGCATATGGCCTGGGGACCTCAAATGCAGCTGGCACCCGACTTGGGGGCAGTTTTATGGAGGACTGAGTCCTTAACTTGTGAAATAACTCTGGGTGGTTGGTGTCAGAACTGAATTTTTAGTATGTCCAGTTAGGATTGAAACAAAGTATTACCAAATCAAGTTTGAACCAGGTAGTATCAAGATGAAAAGATGTTTTATAAATATTCACTGGACATGTTTATAAGCTATATAAATTAGAAGTGGAAAATACAAGTAAAGACCAAAATAACAGAAGTTGGCTTAAACATAAATAGGAAATGATGAAGACCTGTGTCCCATACTCCTTAGATACCAATTTAGATCCTGTAGGATACTTCTTTCTCTAAGGTCATTAGCCGCTTGTTCTTTCCAAGCCACTCTGACACCTATTTTCACATGAACACAGACTAACAATTGTTCTGTTAGGCTTCACTTCATGTGTACACCTCACACCCAGTGGTTTGTTGAACTGTCCCCTGCAACTGATAGTTAGAGATTCAGAAACAGTGAGAGACAGTTGTTTAATCACTGGTAGCTTGAAAATGGTTTTGGTCAAAGAATTCCTATAATGCATCAGGGGTAAATGCAATCAGTGCTATACTTCAGGCTTTTTTTTTTTTTTTTCTTTCTGTCTCCTCCCTCCCTCCCTCCGTCCATCCCTTTCTTCTTTCCTTCCTTCCCTTTCCTTCCTCTCTTTGGTAAACCAGTTTATGAGACGATCACAACCGAAACCTCTCACCTTATGTTCTGCTGCTTTACCTTCCATTTGCTGAGAAACAGGAGAAAGTCCACCGTTGTGGATGAACAACTTGGAAAAACAGGGCAGTCGATGGAAATAGGCAGAATGAACATTTCACCAACGGAAAACAAAATCCAGCAGATGCTTTCTTTTATTTATGCATTATTTTACCAAACAGGCAGTCCTGTGATGCAATATACATATCCCTTACTAAAAATCATAACTTAGTCCCTAAAATAATGGCAATAAGCAAAACATCTCTTAATCGGAAATTTTTTTCATTCATTGTAATTGTCAAAATTATGATACATTCCAGTTCAGTCCAAGGGACCATATTTTTTAAGATAAATATGTTGCAATTAAAATAATGAATAAATTTTATATAATAGCAACAAATGGATTGTATGAAAGTTGTTAAATTAGAAAAATAAAAAAGTCATCCAATTTGTGGTACACTTTTCAAGAGCTATTATAGGGAATAGTAATCGTGCATTTACTAAACAGTAATTATATGAACTAAGTATGTAGAGATTGATTTATCTGAAGACAATCTCATGAGATTGAGCCCCTACTAATATTTGATCTAAGTGGTATCTGGGCTTCCTCACATCTTCTGTCCCATATTTCCTGCCTCAATTTCCTTTTCCTTCATTTTTTTCATTTTTGAAATTATGATCTCCAATAACATGCATTTTCTAAGAAGTCTTGATCTGATATACTAGAGACATTTTAATGTTTTATTTGAAGTCAGTGTGCTAAATAAATTATTTTCTAAGTGTCAATGTTATAAATAAATGTTTTAAGGGTTTTTCTTCAGAAATAAGGTAGAAAAATTTTTAAAAGGCTGATTTTATTATATTATTAAAACAGATGAGCTCTATCTATATCCATAACTATTCAGTTGTAAGTTACTGCCTCAAACTGTATTGTCTGGATTGCAAGTCTGAGACAGACAAAAGCAACTCCACTGCTTCTTTAGGGGCTGTCCTGACACTCGAGCTAGACCATAGTGTTCGCTTATACAACAAAGCGAACAGATCAACATTGAAAAATGCCTTTCTGTGATCACACTAGAAAAAGACAAATACACTTTCTGTAGGCCACACTAATTTCAGGACAGAGAACAAACAAACTGACAAAACCTACAGATTTTATTAGTCACAAGTTTCTATTTTTCTCCTGATTAGGAAGTGTCTGGCAAAATGCTACCTTTCTTCCTATACCTTTTAAAACACTGAACACTATTTGCCAGCCAAGTCGCTGATCTTAAATGGGAGTTCCCAGCAGAGAAGCAATTGCAAAAAGCTTTCCTTGTAGTTTTGAACTCTGTCTCTAATGTTTTGAGAGCTTCGTGTACATGTTTGCCTTCCCACACATCATTTGAAAGGGATCAAAGCTTGAGTTACTTGAAGTCCTTGGCTACAATTTAGACCCAGGAAACAGCATTTGTCAAATGCACTCTTTTCATAAAAGAAGCTAGCACATTTCCAAAAAGTAAATCAAACTTCGGACTCAAATACACAACCAGAACTATTATTGCAACACATTAGATAAATTTCCCCCATTTATATAAAGTTCTGTAGCAGCCTTTGTAGGCCTTTCTTTTTTCCATCTTAGCCAAGTAAAGGAAAAGAAAAATCAAAGAATGAGAGCTTTCTTTCTTTATTTCCTGTGATAAAAGTTTAATCCTCTTAACATACAAGTTCCTATCAGCTATGCTGGATTAATTTGTTTTCGGAAGTGGCCTGGGTTGGTAGAGAAGAAAGCTGACTTCCCCCAAGTCATGCAGAGTATTGCAAAATAAAATTCACAGCACTCTTCTATAAAAGAAATGAAAAAATATATAACTTTGTAATATGCTACTCCCATGTTCTGACCAGCACAAATTTTCTCCTTTTACAGATAATATATTTCCACTACTGGTAGTTAAATAATTTTTTCAAAAACAATGAAAAAGTTACAACATATTGCAATTTCAACGTTCAAAGATGATGCTAGAAGCTAAGAATCCTCAAGGGACATTCCTTTATCAGAGGAAGAAAAAGAAATCAATGAAAATTAGACTCTATGTGTCAGTCAAGGAGTCTGAGGAGGAACAATGCAAAGAAGTGGGGGCTGTGTCGGGAAGTGAATGGACGCGTTGAGAGCTGACAAGGTTTCGGATACAGTGGCTGAGATCACTGACTGCAGACTTGGCCCTCCTGATTTGCAAACCTGGTCTCTACTGCCATCTATGTAACCTTGGACAAGTTACCTGCTTTCATGGAGCTTACATCATATTAAAAAATAGACAAAACAAACAATAAAATAATAAATGACTAATTAATAAATATTTTTAAATGAAGAGCAACACAAGAGGGTGGAGAATGTGGAGGTTGGGAGGCTGAGTTGCGACAATAAAGAAGATTGTCATTAACCATCAATGGATACTTACTGAAAAGGTGGCATTTTCACGTTAGTGTAAAGCATTCCAGAGAGAGGAATCAGGCAGTGTAAAAGCAATTAAAGTGGCAGCACTTTCATGTTTAATGTTTAAGGAAACAACCTCTCCGAATTTATGATGAGTAAAGCTTAGTGAGTAGCGGGGATCGGTGGAAGGTAAGGCTGTGGAGATCAGATTTACGGGGCTGCTTCAGACTTCGTGAGAACAGGAGATGTCATTTTAGGACTTTGACCAAGAAGATGTGATGTCATTTTGTGAAAGTAAAAGAAAAATCTAATTGTGTCATAGCTGATACATGACTTGCAAAATTCTGATGATAGATCACTTTGTGGTATTTACTGTATAATTTTAAGGGCTTCAAGGACTGAATATCATTTCTATAAATGCATCCTTTTCAACCATATCCATCTACCCAATTATATGAACATTTCATTTCAGCGTACTACAAATATATTAAAATGTTTCACATTTTCATTCAGAACTGTCTCTTTCAGACAATAAGCAAAAGTCACCCTCAGGCTAATTACAAAACTAATAGCAAAAAAAGGAAAATAGTAGCTGCATCCAATTCCTAGAAATTTCAATATTTATAGTCTCAGCCAAAGATGACCCCGACTGTTGTGGCTCAGTGGGTCGGGTGTCATCGTGAAAAGCAAAAGGTCACAGGTTTGACTCCTGATTAGGGCACATGCCTGGGTTGCTGGCCAGGTCCCCAAATAGGGGCATGCTAGAGGCAACAGATCACATTCACACATCAGTTTTTTTCCCTCTCTCTAAAACTAAATAAATAAAATTTTTAAACACTAAACTGAAGCTTAAGGGGGAACTTAGAGTAGCACAGACTCTGGGAATTAAACTTTGGGAGCTGTTTAAAGTCAACGAAGTTCAGATCTGACACAGAACAGAGCTGTACAGAGTTGCTACTGCTGAAGAGAAAATGAAATAACCTGGCAGCCACCATTACTTTCACATTTCACAAAAGCCACAGAAATAGAGTGAAGTGGAATTTTAAGTGTTAATTTGAACGATCTTCAAATAGCATAATTGATGTGATCTTCTGTTGTATTGGTTCACGTGCATAATTTTTTCAGTACTCAAAATAACTTCTTTTCAGTATACATTCCAGTCTTTTTGTCAAGAGATAGAATCACTGATACGTCATATTTGCAGCATGTACTTTCCCCATGAAACTTGGCAGTGGGACATGTCCCATTTAAACCATAAGAACTAGACAGGGGAATTTTTTCTCTCCCCTAAATTCATATTTTGTGTACAGAGGGAGGACAAGGAATACCGGCCAGGAAGATGAAAAATACTAAGCCTTCAATACCTATGACCAAGAGCCTAACATTTATATGAGGTCTGCCCAGAAAGTATTCAGCATGTAAAATGAAAAATAGAGACATTTATTGCAGATACAAGATACAAGAAACATTGTCCATAGGACAATGATGCCTCAGTCCCCTTCAAAGTTGGCACCTTGGGACTCCATACAGTTCTCCCAATCACCATCCACTGCCCCATCATATATTCCTGAATCTCATCAATCATCTGAAATCTCTTCCTTTTCAAAGGTGATTTTAGTTTTGAGAAAAACACTGTATGCCAGATCTGGGCTGTAGAGGAGCTGAGTCACATGGGTGTTTTGATGTTTCACCCAAAAACTCTGCATGAGACATGATGCATGAGTAGGTGTGTTGTTGTGATGAAACTGCCCATCTGCAGTTGCCCACAGCTGTGGCCTTCTGAATCATCTGAATAGTATCCATGGAGGAATGTTCAAGCTTAATGCAAAATTTGATGTAGATTTGTTGCTCTACTCTCTTAGTCATTTTGAATGTGACAGCTACAGAATACACATGTATACTCAGCAGTGTCTACCATCCATACTGCTACAGTGATGTCATCATTGTTCACGCATGCCCATTCCAGCCCACTCTCCTTGGCTGCTAGGTTACATCAATGTCACCCAAACTTTTCTCACTACATTAACAATGGCTGGACCTTTTTCTGGACAGACCTCATAAACTAGGGTTTGGTGATGATATGATGATGGGAGGCAAGATGCTGGATTAAAGAAATACATAGGAGGTAAAGCCTGTAGGTCTTGATGAGATGAGAGAGAGGAAAAAGTAGGAATAATGGTTTATAATCTTACATTTATAAATTGAGTGCTTTAAGAGTTTGAGGATTCCAGAAAAACGGAGGAGGAGGACTGGACAGAGGAAAGGAAATGAGTCACTGTAATCAAGTTAGCCTTTGAAGTATTCAAAGGAATCTTAAGAAAGGGATGCATCTTTGGGAGAGATTTCATTGGTAGAAACCAAAATCATGAAAATGACAATAAGCTCACCTCATTTTAAAAAATTGAGTTGCTTTAAAAACTGAACCCCAGGGAACACTAAAGTTTAAAAGAGAAAGAAGGAAATCCAGAAAGAAAAACAAACCTGGATTGAGATATTTTCTAGTGAAATTATTTATTCATAGCTAAGACTCCTCTTACATATTCAGTATCTGCAGCAGTATCAAATGTAGCCCTTACAATTCATAGAGGAATGTAGGCATTCCTCCATGCTAAGTGTGCTTGCTGTCTGCACTGCAGGACCTTTAAATCTCTCATAGATCAACCCTCTGAAGCCATGAAATCAATTACTGAATATGAAGTTTCCCTGTGACAGAGGACAGAGACGGTCCTGGGCCATGAACACCTATGGACTTGTAATTTCCCCAAGAAGAAAATATTTTTGATGTGAGATTGAACCATAACAGAACTCAAAATACACTTCTCAAATCCCCTAAGTGTTACTAAAATCTTATGCAGGTTCATTTCTGAGATATAGTTTGCTGATATACATCTACCTCATCTAAGAAAGATAACTTTTTTCCTACAGAAAATTAGCAGAAGGTCAATTAAAGCTGGACTGTTTTTGAATGTAAAATACAGAGACTTATACAGGGCTATGTCTGAATATGTCTAAAGAAAATTTGTTTTAATCTTTTCCCCATAAGTTGATAAGGATAGTGAGAATTGTTTTTTTGTTTTTTTTTTTTTTATGATGATATGCCCAGAAGAAAGTAATAAAATTTGAGCCAAGGCAAAAGTTTTTCTTCTCCCTGGTTTCAGAGTTGTCTGTATACTGACAGGTTTTGAAGGGACACAGGCAGACTTTGAATACAATCTCCATTTTATCTGAAGTGGAATGACCCCGAGTATATCATTTGACATCTCTGTGGCCACCTTCTTCTCGGGAAAGAATAACAGAAGTGCTGGGCGTACTTCTGTGATGAATACATGAAATAAAAAACTTGTCATGCAGCCATAACAGTATTTACAAACAAGAATTGTTACCGAGCAAAAGAAGGTCCGTTATTGTCCGCCGCCTTAAGGAAAGATGACTCTCAAAGCCAGAGATTTGGGAAAAGGAAAGGAAATGTTTATTTAATGCTATACACAGTTAAAGTAGCGACCTAAAGTCTTCATTAAAATATCAAAGTCCTTTAGGTTACCCACAGATGCCCACAGTGCTTCCTATCTCCCTCTGCCCTAATTCAGGGTACCTAATTGCAAGGAAGAGAAGCACACGTCTGGGATTCAGGCTCTTGACACCGTCAGCTGTGTTGTCATCCAGGCAGGATCTCTAATTAATCCAAAGCCATGTGGTACCTTCTCATGGCCCACTGGCAAGAGTTCTTTCACCCTTCTTCCAGGCAGTCTCTCTTGCTCCCAGGCCACGCAGCCAAAGGGAGCACCCTAAAGCTGAGTGGTCCTTCTTCTACCAAAGCTGTGGGGAAGGGGTCCCCACTCTGGCAAAGCCACGTGGCAATTCTCTGCTAAAGCCACATGGTGATTTTCCCTCATAGAGCTGTGGGTCCTACCTCTGGTGAAACCGCATGGATCTCTCTAATGGCTGCTGCGTCTCCGTGTAAATCCCGGCAACAAACCTCCTCTGCAGCCCCATTTCTGACTCCTCCTACAATCGGTTACACTTGCCAGCATTCCTGTGTATTCCAAGTTTTGGGGGATGCCATCATGAGTCTGGGCAGGCGTGTCCTCATTTTCTGGAGCCAATCTTCTCCAAGCTCCCACGCAGGCGCTGTAACTTGGGGTTCCTCCCCCAGTCATGTCTTGGGGGAAGTCCTTTCCACCCCCTGGCTCAGAGCATAGCCATAGCTGTTTAACATATCTATGAAACCAGTGAAAGGTTATAGATATGTTAAATGACCATTCTGGAGGTTATCTGCAAAAGTGTTGCTACGCAAAACAACTCAATGGCCCTGCTCCATTTGTCCCTTCCTCCAATTCACACCTGAGGGGGAAGGGGTGAGGACATCTTATATGTCTTTCTAATATTTCCTGGACACCCTGAGTTCTGGGCCCCATTCCAACTCCCTTTTTGGGGCCCCCCTCTTGGCTGCACCCTGTTACAGAATGACATTTCCTACCATATCCATGTTCTTAATTTAAAAAACAGTCACATGACATTGCAGAAAATGCATCTTGGATGATTAATTTTCAAACCAAATTGAAATGGTTTTGTTAGAAAATTCTAGCAAGGGAAAAATGCAATGCTAATTTTGTAACCTAAATATCAGAGTCCCATTTTAGCAAAACGTGTTGTCATTTTCACTTACCTAATGACATGTAGTTCAGATATGAGTTGATTATACCTACTTGTAGTTGTGTCGCTTCTACCAGTAACCAAAGTAGTGCTATCCAGTTTGCATACATTCTGCTCCATTACTCTAGTGACGTGGGATTTTAAATAAATGCTTTATTTCTATTCTGCATGGTTGCTTATTACTCAATGATATTAAAAGCAGGAAATAATATGTTAAGGAATGTGCTTTCTCTTCACGATACAGCTTGGCAAAGGGAGAAAGGACTTATAATTGTTCCAACACCAAAAATATATTTTTGAATGGGAGAAGGATGAGAAGAAGGGAACTATCTCACCGGCAATGGTTATGTCAATGGAGTGTACTCAGGGTGGAAAACTTGAGTTGAACCCTTCAGTCTAGCATTCCTACTGAGCAAGTTATCTTACCCACGTGCCCCTTCCTATTGAACCTTTATTGAACACCAACTCTGTGCCAAACATGATGTTAGTTGTGCTTTTCTCAAGTGCAAGTTTCGCTTAGGTTTCAGGAAAATCCAATAACTCAGTTTTCAGAGGAAAATAAACCAAAGACATTGATGGTGTCTAGTTTCTTTTATTTCTACAACAAGCATAATATTAATTCCTATTTCTGATATTTTCAAGACTGTGGAAATCCAGTGAAGTAGTAAACAGGTAAGTGCTTTGTAAACAATAATTTAGACAGGTTATTTTGCAGAATTAATAGTTGTTTATTTTAGTACAAAGATCCAAGGTTACTTATGTCAGCAGGTGGAGTAGAATTCGATTTTCTAGGGTTTCTTTCTACAAAAGATTTTTGTTGGAGAGTTTTGTTATTTCCTTACATGATTTATTTTTCAAAGTCAAGTCTATTTCATGTGATGTGCTTTAGACAATATTTGGAAATAATAGAAAACCCAATATAACAACAAAACAGTCCTCTTCAATCCATCACTCTCAGTTAATTACTGTTATTATTTTGATTAACTCTTCAGTTATTCCTCCTCCATGGGTCTCCCTGAGGGAAAGGGCTCCTGCAGTTGAGTCAGAATTCACTGAATTTTCCATTCTTTTGTGGAAATTTTCAATACTTAAAAATACAATGACAAATACTTCCCCTCCCCCCCTTGCAACACCAACAATCTGTGTTCATTACTGTTAACAATCTCTTAAATTTATTTTTAGTTTGTGTCTCCCTAATGACCCTGAGTAAATGAACCCTGCGGGTGAATGGACTCTGGTCACCACCACTTCCGCTACTAGTGTAAGTAGAGAGGTTGAAGCAGAAGAGGATCAGAAATCTTCAAAAAGTAGAAGCAGCAGGTGTCCTTATAGCCCCAAACCCTCTTTATAATCTATTTAGCTGTTAAGAAGCTTGCAATAGAATTACAGGGCCAGCCTGTATTTCTCAATGTTGCTAACTTGTACTTCCAATGCATGAGAATTAGACAGATTGCTATGCGTTTCTTATAAGAAAAATATTTTTAAGTCCCTATCTAAAACCCTGCTCTCCAAACTGTTGAGTCAGGTAAAGGACACCTGCCCACAATTGTAAGAGCCTGAGAGTCCTTCCTAGTGAATCCTGTCTCATTTCCTGTCTAGTATATCCATTCAGTTACTAGCTGATTAGATTTCTCTTCACCCATTCCTCCCCATCCTGGAGACCGCAGAATAAATGATCAGCCCCAAGACAGTATACAGTCAAAGGAGAGCAACCCATTGGCCAGAGCATTCGAGGCCGTCACTGGGCACCTCCTCCCCCTCCCTGTGCTGCCTCCAGCACTAGTTACAATGTGCCCTCTGGGCTAAGAAGAGGTAAAACTACATCTAACAGGACTCACCTCTCGGGAGGAATCACTGCTGGGACTCACTACATGTTCTTAGCTTTCGAGAGGAGCCAGCAACTTGGTCCATCTTTGTCTGTAGTCACAGGAGAGGGCTTGCGGGCTGCCAAAGATAGCGCTGAGCATCTAGGAGGGGCAGGACCCAGAGGAGGCAAGAGAATGAGACAGTGAGGTTAGGATGACCTGGTAGGCAATAGCACAAATTGCTGCCTCTTCTACCCTGCTGACCTTAGCACCAGGTGAGTCTAGGAGCCTGCCAAGGTACTTTATATAGGTCAGCACTTGGGGATAGGCCCTGCAACTGCTAAGTAAAAAAAGGTACCTGTATGATTAAGAATACAATATACTACCCTGGCTGGTATGGCTCAATGGATTGAGTGCTGGCCTACAAACTAAAAGGTGGCTGGTTCAATTCCCAATCAGGACACATGCCTGGGTTGCAGGCCAGCTCCCCAGTGAGGGGCATGCGAGGGGCAAACACACACTGATGTTTCTTTCCCTCTCTTTCTCCCTCCCTTCTCCTCTCTCTAAAAAAATAAATAAATAAAATATTTTTTAAAAAGAATACAATATACTTCGGGAGAAGCACAGCCCTTTTCTGGTTATCTCAGCCCCATAGAGAAAGTGTCTTTCCTTGACAGCTCCCAGTAGAGGTACCAATGGCTTGTCCTTACAAAGACATGTTTCACTCCAGCCCTAGTGTTACAGAAGAAACTTGGTTTTTCTTGCCAAGGCAGTAAAGAATTACAGATTAACGACAGGTCAACAAGTCTATTAATATGTAAGCAGGGTTCATTAGTGATCCGTGGTTTATTAGTGATACGTTCTCATGGAAGAGAACAGGCCTTGCCTTGCTGAAGAGGGGACTAAAGGCAAGAGCAAAGGTGGCAAGGGCAGGCATGACAAGAGCCTCAGGTCCCTTGTTCTGAGGACTTTTGTAGTTGGTAGGATGGGAATGAAGAAGTTACATATTGATTGGTGGGTAAAAGTGATGCCATCTTTTCCAGGAGGACGTGGCTACCTAAACATAGGTATGTGGGGCAGGGGGTTCTGTTAGCCTGAATCCTTATCTTGCTCCAGGCCATGTTAGTCCATCTTGTTGTAAAACAGATACATGACAGGAGGCAGTTAATTAAAATTGAGGCAGTTACCCAAAGTTATTTATGGGTTCTTGCCATAAACACTAGTGACCCCCTCATAAAACAGATAGTGACCAGAGGTAGGCATTAACCAAACTTGTTTTATAGGCTTTTTCTTTGGCCAGTCTGGATCCCCCCTCTCCCCACTTCAAGACCATGGGATGAATATACAATTTTAAAGGCTTTCTTTCCCAGATGGTGGAAACCATACATATAGAATTTCAAGGTGGTAGCATGGTATTTTTTGTGATGTTGAAATACCTGGCCATATTATCGGAGCAGGCCCGGGACTGCTGAGTTAGTGGATGAGACATATATCCCTCCTCCCTCCTGCCTTGGTTTACTATCTATCCTTCCTAACACTAGCATAGTGAACAGGTAAAATTCAGGTGACAAAGAAACCAAAAATAATGAAACAGAATCCAGAGATGAAGAAGAAATTGCCATCAAACAATCTTCTTACTCAAGAGTTATCTCATTCTCCATGTGCCTGGCCTTCCGACAAGTTAGTGTCTAATTAATATGAGGGTACAGGAAGCCAGTGAGAGAAAACTGGCCATTAAAAATGTGGAGGCAATTAATAAAAGCACTTGGACCTCCCCCCACTAAAAAATGACTTCTTTTAACATCTTAGGTAAATTAGTTGGCAAGGTAATGCACACATTTTCATCTGGAAGACCTGAGAACTGGCCTAATTTAAGAGGACCATGCAAGGCAATTAAAAAGTTAGAAGGCACTCTCTGAATGCTGGTGCAGAGACGTAGTCATCAACAAGTAACATATTACACTTTATCATTAGCATCTCTCCTTCCTCTCTCCCGCCTTTCCTTTTTTCATTCCTTCCTTCCTTTTTTACCTTTCTTATTTTACTTTTAACATTTCAAAGTGTCATTCTTTAACAACAATCATTTGTGTATTTATTCTCTTCTGTGGGCCATAGTATAGGCTGTTTCTTTTTCCTTTCATTCTTTTTTGTTTTCCCAATAGTTAATTATGCATCTGGGTGTATTATTGTTTTATATATGTGGCTTGAGTGTATTATTGTTTTATTTATAGGCATGGGTTTTGCTGAGATTCTTGAATCTGTGAATTGATGTATTTTATTAATTTTAGCAAGTATTTATTCAAGTATTTTTTAACCCCATGTGTGATCTCTCTCTCTCATTTTTGGGGGTCTCCAATTACATGGATATTGGAGACTTTCTTATTTACTAGAGATCACAAATGTTTTTCCCCAATTTTTCATTTTTTCCCTCTTTGTGGTTTAGTTTACATTTATTTTATTGACCCAGCTTTAAGTTACCTCTTTTTCTTCTATCATGTCTAGTCTGCTGTTAAGTGGATCTAATAATCTTATCCCAAATATCACAAACCCAATTTTTACTTTATTTCTCTTTTAATTTCCTTAGTTTCATTTATTTTTTTGCCACATCTTTGCTGATCTTGCCTATCTCTACACATATGCTGTGTATCTTTATCACTGAATTCTTTAGAAATTTTATCATTGTTATATCTGATAATTTCAACATTTTGGGAAATGCCAGGTTAGATTTTATTGACCATTTTATCTCTCAACCATTATATGTTATGTGTGTCTACTTTGTCTTGTAGTTTTTAAGTTTCTGGAAGACATTGGTGTAACAGAATAATAAAGTCTGAAGTAAAAAATATATATATATCCTAAAAAGGACATGCCTCTTATTCATTAGACCACTGAAGTAGAACACTGACTTAATCTGATTTATAGATGAGCTGGATCTGAGTATTGTGGCAATTTTGAAAACAGGATAAGATCATTCTTTTTTGAAAGGTTGTAAAGTAAGTCCTGGAAAATTTCTGGCACGATATAGCTCAAAGTGGAGAAATGATGACTCAGTCCCATGTAGGTTTTAGTATAGGTTTGGGGTGCTCGTTTCTATGCTGGGTTCAGGCTTTTGATAATGACATAGACTAGTTTGAGGAAGTTGCTCCAAAGCACTGGCTTCCCTGAGGCAGAGCCTAAGAAAGTTGCTTTCATTGGCCCAGGGCCATATGGTGAGCTAGTTTGAGATACCAGGCTTGCTCAACACCCTGTATTGATTGATTTTCATATCTGTATCATGAATTCTTTACAAATGTGCCATGACTTTCTGACTTACAGAAAATACATTGTTGCCACATACTATTACAACAATAAGTGAGAATGAAAAAATAGAAAGTTGTGCTGAATAGGTCAGAAGATAGAGTTTATTTTGGTGAATAATGAAAAATAAGAAAACCTCTGGCAATGTCTCAAGTCTGCATAAAAGAAACAGCAGGTGTTTCCTTAAATAGTAAGAACTTTTAAAGGTGAATACATGAAGGACTGAGGAATTTTGAATACATAGTTTTGGTTAAACAGAAGCTGAAAGTCGACTAAGTGAACAGCACTCATCTTCGCACAGTGGATGCTTTCATCGATGTGGAGAGACACCATGACCGATAGATGATGATTGCAGTGCCATTACTTTGTACTTATTTGCTCTTGCTTTGGAAATGTTTTAATCTCCTCCAGTATGCTCTTAAGAACAAAGTATTGGAAGCCACATGGATACAGGATTTATGCAAACTGAACTCAAGGTCATTTGTATTACATAAACTAGCTTTGTGTGAAATGCTTATTTTTCAGACTTTCTCAAGGATTAGAAGTGGAGGATACGCAAGTTCAGCCATATTACATGGAAAAAGTCATCAGGGAAATTTCTACAAAGAATGTTCCTCTATGCATGTTAAAGAAAATCACACTGATGGAAATTACAGGCGCACCAGCAGTATTGCTTGAATGACCTTCCAGGAAACCAAAATCACAAAACCAGACATTATAGAAGGGACAGGCTCAAGTTATTTAGGCAGAATATGAAGGCATAAAAATGACCTTGAAACGGGTGTCCTAGAGAAGAGAGTAATAATACTGTTTATTGGTAATACTCATGGTCATGCTGAGAAATCACAATTATACTAAATGCCCTGGTGGTAAGAGGAGCACTGGGGCTCAAAAGTAAAGAATGCTAGGATAATCTTCTTGGCCATTCCCTAGACCTCAGTAAAGATTAGAATCAAGAAGCCTCTAATAAATTTGTCTAAAATTTCCAAGGGTCTAGGTTGAAGCAATTTTTCATTGATGTGGATTTGGAGGGGGTTTTTTGTTTATTTTTTTTTTTAATTTCCCTGGAGCATGTTTTCAGATTATTAACTGAGTTCAATATGTGTAACTTAAGATGTCTTTCCCCTTCCCACTTTCCTCCAGGCAACCACTAATCTTCTTTCTGTCCAAATAGATTACTTTGTATTTTATTAAAAATTATGCAATAGAATCATGCCTATGTATACTATTTTGTCTGGTCTCTTTCAATCAGCAAACTTATTTTGATATTTAACTATATTCTTGGGTGTACCTAAGAATATTTTTTTTTGAAATTGCTAAGTGGTATCCCTTTAGGGTTATCATAGTTGGTTATCCATTCATCCATTGATGGACATTTGGGTTGTTTCCACTTTGAGAGTGTTACAAATTAAGAGTGTTTGTCTTCTACAAACATTCCCACACAAGTCTTTATGTGGAATACCACCTTTTGAGATATTTGCTATGCATGCATCTTTGCCAGTCTGCCAGTAATTGTTAAAGTGTAGATTAAACTATTTTGCCTATTTTCTTTTTTTATTGGATTTTTCTTAATATTGACTTTTTGCTATTCTTTGTATAGTCTGTACATAAGTTATATATGAGATATATACTATTCAAATACCTTCTCCCCATCTATGGCTTGCCTTTTGATTTTATTAGTAGTATCTTTGAAAAACAGATATTTTTCATTTTGAAAAAGTTCAATTCATCATTTTTCTTTTATGGATGATGCTGTTGGTAGTGTATCTCTTGCTTAACCAATGGTTATAGGTTTTCTACTATTTTATCATAGGAATTATATAACTTAAATTTATTTTTAGGTTATGATCCATTCTGAAATATTATTATATGTTGTATAAAATATAGAGTTTCATTTTCTTCAGGCATCAATTGTAGCAAATATATTTTATCATTGCAATGTCTTTCAACCTTTGTTGAAAATCAACTTACAGTAAGCTTGTAGTCTATATCCAAACTTTTTATTGTGTTCTATTAATTTGCCTATTTTTATGCAAATTCCATTCTATATCAATTACTGTAGCTTAATCATAAAGATATATATTATATATAAACATGTAAATATAAATATATAAGCATGTGCAAATATACATAAATATATAAATATATGATATAAAGCCTACCCCTATAATTCTCATATATTTTCAAGACATTTAGGAATGTAAAAAGTAAATCTGTCTTTATTTGAAAACATATTGACTATGTAGAAAAATCTTACCATCTCCAAAAAAGTACTAGGCCTCCTCATAAATGTGTTTATAATGGTTGCAGGTTATGCTGGGAACATATATATATATATTTTTAAAATGGCAATAAAAAATTTAAATAACTTCTTAACTGAATTACATATAGCTCAGCTGATACTTGAGGCCTGCCGGACTTTAGTTCTGGTATTTATTGACTGCTGAATGGACCTCTTTCTGGCTTTTTTTAGGTATTAATCTTATTTTTAAAATATTACAATTGTGTATGCCATTCTATCTAATTTTCAAAGGTTGTCATAGTCATTTATCTTTTTCTTATTTATTTATTTATGTTTTTCATTGTTTTATTAATATTATTTTTGTTGATATTTTTGGACAATTTATTTTTTATTTATTTTTAAACATTTTTTATTGTTATTCAAGTAGAGTTTTCTGCCTTTTCTCCCCAGCCATCCCCAATCTTTTTCTTTTTTAATCTTAAGGAGCCTTAGAAATCATCTATGCCTGATCTAATGCACTAATTTTGTTGTCGGCAGAAATTGGGTCCTTTCAGAGTCTCAAGAAAAGCATTCTGGGGACCCACACATAGGAGGATGAGATGTAGTGGTAAGCTTTATTGGAACAGAAATAAATGACTATCCCAGATTCTAAGTGTCTCATCTCTGTCTGTTCTGCTGTGGAAAGTCTAACCTTGTCTTTATCAAGCCCAGAAGAAGGGCCAGGATCCAGAGATTCTGTGCCATTGGTTCAGTCCATGCTAAAGCTTAATCTAGTTCAGTCTCTGTCCACATGCTGATAGCTTAGTCTCTGTTCTGGGATGCGCTCTGGCTGGCATTGCATTGTTGTACCCAGGCTTGCATGTGGAGCACACTTGGAGCTTGCAGTCGGGGCCCACACTTAGACCCAGTGGCTGCTAGACCTACAGGCTGCTTCAAAGAGAGAATTCAGGAACTGAAGGGCAAATGAACACGTGTTACCCAGACAGAGGCCTTTGATAAGCTTTGATTGTATTTTCTCAGGCTTTCAAACTAACTAATCAATTTTGCAATCCTTAGTAGACTTGTGCTGGGCCCTCCCCTGAATGAATCGCTTTCCTAGATCTTCTGGGGTTCTGTGTCCCTTATCCAATCTGATCCTTTTCTCGGGTTAGAGATCTCCCCTTTACAATCAGCATCTCAGCTCCTACCACTCATCCCTCAGCAGAGGACTTTGCCGTGCTCTTCTCCCCAATAACCCCGCTACCAGGCTGGACAAAATAAAGTTCCTTCAGCAGAGGATGTGACAGTATCCTAAGGAGCCTTTGGATGCTGTGGCTTCCTAGTGAATTAAGCTTATCATCAAATTCAGCTCCCTAGTTAATTAGGCTTAATGTCTGATTCCATGTGCTCCTTTCCTTCATGAATAATAACTAGCTACCTACACTAACAATTTAAATGAGATAAATTATTTGAAAACAAAAGCCCATAAAATGAGTGATTAATCCTTTAGAGTTAGTTGTTAAGACATCATATAGCCCTGGTTGGTGTGGCTCAGTGGGTTGGGCATTGTACTGCAGACCAAAAGATTGCCCGTTTGATTTCCAGTGAGGACCATACCTGGGCTGCAGGCCAGGACTCTGAGCGGGGGCATGCGAGAGGCAACAGGTTGACGTGTCTCTCACATATTGATGTTCCTTTCCCTCTCTTCCTCTCTCCCTTCCCCTCTTTCTAAAAATAAATAAATAAGCTGTTTAAAAAAAATACATCAAATAAAAGTTTTGTTTTCCCTCAAAAAGGAAAGTTAAGACAAATGTTTCCCTCAGCGTTTCAAAAGCGTCCTGTAATTTTTATACTTACAAATTCCTAAAGCATATTATAATTAAAATTGCCACTTCAGCAGGTACAGCTGTATCCTGTGTAATCAAAATGAGCAGAGTAGGAGTGCTTTGCATCTAAATGACTCATTTTTTATCATTTCTTGATGTACAAGACATTAAATTGGCAAAACAAATCAAGGTGACTACCCACCCTTATACTTTGCTTACTGAAATGTAAAAGTAAAAGATTTGGATGAGTTTTGTATTGATTAATGAAATGGGAAGATCATAAAGGCATGCAAACTGCAACTGCTACAATGCCTATCCTTGGAATTTTTCAGCTATTTGAGAAGAAAGTCTTTTACGGATAGGAAGAGGCCACAGTGTTTCATGGTGGTTCACACAGTCTAATCCTCAGTGCTTATCTGAATTACGTCGGGGTTAACCATTTATGATTGATTTATTTTTCTATTAAAAAGCAGCAAAATAGCCAGTTATTTATATATTAAATTCAATTTCAAAGTTGGCTTTTTAAAATGGGGCTTTTGAAGACTGATCCTCCAGTGTGACACACCAGGATATAACCAAGCAAAAGAGATGCTAAAGTCTAGTTTTAGGACAAAGAGAAAGCAGAAGTACTTAATCCAGGTACCTGTTTTCCCTGGTATAAAATAAAAATTGAATGAGTATTTCAATATTAGTCATGTAACAGATAGCCACCCCCTACTGGGTTCTATTACTCCATGGTTGTTTTTGTCCACTGTCAGTGTGACCATGAGCTCCCAATGCCAAAATCTTTGCAAAGGAACTATTTATTCAAAAGTTATACAGGTTCAGAATAATAGCAGAATGTCACCTTTAAATTCCACAGTCCCTTTAAAATACCCATAAACACAAACACAGTCCTGCCCCTCACCTTGCCAAACCAGGCTAGTCAGGGGTACCATATCTCAGGATAAGAAATAGAAGTCCGTAGTGCGGCTAGGCTCCTGTCTGTATTCCGGCTTCCTCCAGTCATCCGCGCTCAGCCAGGCTCCCACTTTTAATCCAAAATTGCATCCTCATAATGTTTCATAAACATTAGGCCAAGATCCTGCACTGTGGCTGCATGGTCAAGAGGCTTCTCCTTCCCCAACCACATGGTCAAGAGCCCTGCATAACTGCTACATCCTGCTTTTCTGCTTCTTTCTAAACTGGGTGGTCCAGACAGCCCTGTATCCACTCCCAAGCCACATGGTTAAGCTCCTGCATGGTTGCTGCACCTGGGTTTAAATCTCTGCAGGGATCTTCCTCCGTAACCCCATTTCCAACTCCTCCCACACTGGGTTACACCTGTCAATACTCTGGTTTCTTCTTGGGTGCCATTGTTAGTCTGGGCTAGCTTGGCCCCACGAGAGGAGCCACCTCCAAGCCACTCTACATCACATGGGGATTTGAGTCATACCTGTCTCCCTGGCTCTGAGCAGGCACAGCTTTTAACATTTCTAAAACAGGGGCCAAGTCCTTCAGATATGCAAAGTAGCTCTCAATGGCCCTGCTCAGCTTCCCTCATCCCCCAAGCAATAGCTGTGGGGCTTTAGGATTTGGGGGGATCTGTAGCTCAGCATCCTGTTACAATAATACAAGCAAGGCAACATATACACTGAGTTGTTTAGAAAAATTACAAAATTGTATTTATCATACCTTTAACTATTTGGCTATAGGATTTGAAGTTCAAAAACATTCTTTTGAACTTTTCAATTTATTGAAAGAGAGCAATTTTTGAGTATTTATCTGTGCAAATATACAAATTTCACCTGACTATTAACATTAATCAATTATGTATAGAAATCCCCAGGATTTTAATGTACAGATACTATTTAAGTCCAAGCTTTTCCCCCCAGAATGATGCACTTCTGTTGTTTTTGCAGTATTTCTAAGAAGCCATTTATAATAAGACTTGTACAACTGAGGAGATCCTAGGGGTAAGCCCTGTAACCTATTTTGGGGAAAGTAATTGAACATTGAGTTATGATACATTTTCTAAACTATCTTTTGTGGATCATTGTAACATGGCCTATTGTTAGTATATTAAGTATTAAATGGGACAACATATGAATTTTCACTGTTGTATAGTGAACATTTCTTTACTAATGACATAAAATTGGCAGGTAATAAGACAGGAGGGCCATTACGAGGACTGGAGATCCACACACACACGAAAAGCAATACCGGGTAATGTGGAAGCATTAGTTCATCATGATCTCTCTCTCAGCTTCTAGTAATTTTTTTCTATGACCAAAACATACCATGTAATGAAGTGAATTATTTCAATATTTTTCATATTATCATTTTAAAAGCTTTATTTTCTCTTTATAAATACATTAAAAATAAACTGCATCATGTTTTCTTCAAGCCTTACCCAACCTCTTGCCTCATTTATTATGTTATAAATATAAAAGTGTAAATCAGAAATAATAGAGTTTATTTTGTTTTTCAAGAAAACAGGTTAAATTCAATCTTTTAGAAAAGAATGGAATCTTATTTTTCCATTTCTTAAAGATTCACTTTTTTCCCACAACAGCGTGAGGATCGTCTCTTTGAAATGTAAATATCAAGGAAGGTAGTGACCCCCTCTCCCACCTGCCATGGGAGAAGGGCCTATGGAGCCTAAGTTCCTTGATGACTAACTAGCAAACACTGATGGTATATTCCTGGAGGAGAACATTTACAAACTTGGGAATAACTCAGTGTGCTCCACACATCCCATTGATCAACCTCCCTTAATGTCTTCCAGTGCTTTTCCACTAGCTCATCCGAATGCTTAAACACCTCTCCATTTGCTTCAGTGGAATTGAGTTCAGACAGAATTTTGGCCTCTCTTCCCTACTGCAGGAGCCATGAACAAAATCTTCCTTGCCTGCTTAATATTGTGCCATATAACTTTTGCTTTGACAACTCTCCTAGCTGCTGCAAAACAAAGATAAAATTACCCAACATATCACTTCATGGTGTTTTTGCAAAGTCAAGAACTTAAAATATTGCTGTCATTTCCTCATAAGAGTCTGATTCTGATGCAGGGTGCAGCCAGGAGGGGGGCCCCCAAAATAGGGATTTGGAATGGGCCCAGAACTCACGGTGTCCAGGAAATATTAGAGGGACATATAAGATGTCCTCACCCCTTCCCCCACAGGTATGAGTTGGGGGAAGGCACAGATGGAGCAGGGACATGAAGAGCTGCTAATCCATGGCATGGTCATTTAACATATCTATAGCCTTTGGCTGGTGGCTTAGATGTGTTAAATAGCTGTGACCATGCTCTGAGCCAGAGGGATGGAAAGGACTCCCCCCAAGACGTGACTGGGTGAGGAACCTCAAGTCACAGAGCCTGTGTGGGAGCTTGGAGAAGATTGGCTCCAGAAAATGGGGACACACCTGCCCAGACTCATGATGGCATCCCCAAAATACTTGGAATATACGGGAATGCTGGCAGGTGTAACTGATTGTAGAAGAAGTCGGAAATGGGGGTACAGAAGAGATTTGGCGCCGGGATTTAAATGGAGAAGCAGCAGCCATTGAGAGAGAGAGAATCCACGTGCTTTCCCGAGAGTTAGGACCCTCACAACCCTGTGAGGGAAAATCACCATGTGGCTTTAGCAGAGAATTGCCACAGCTTTGGTAGAAGAAGGACCACGCGGCATTGGGGTGCTCCCTATGGCTGTGTGGCCTGGGAGCAAGAGAGACTGCCTGAAACAAGGGTGAAAGAACTCTTGCCAGTAGGCCATGAGAAGGTGCCACATGGCTTTGGATTAATTAGAGATCCTGCCTGGACGACGACACAGCTGACGGTGTCAAGAGCCTGGATCCCCGACATGTGCTTCTCTTCCTTGCAATTACGGTACACTGACTTAGGGCAGAGGGAGATAGGTGGGCGTCTGTGGGTATCCTAAAGGACTTTGATATTTTAATGAAGTTAAGTCACTACTTTAACTCTGTATAGCATTAAATAAACATTTCCTTTCCTTTTCACAAATCTCTGGCTTTGAGAGGCATCTTTCCATAAGGCGGAGGACAATAATGGACCTTCTGTTTGCTCTGTAACAATTCCATCTTTATCATTCATTCTCAAACATTTCCAGTTTTAGCTATCCTTTCAAATCCAGGTGGCTGAGGTAGGACACAGGGTTCTAAGGAGAAATTATTTAATACAGATGAGAAAGAAGAATGACTTCTAAATCATTAAGTATTCAAATCTAGTATTCCTCTTGTAATGGCAGAAAAAAATTCCTTCTTTTATTCTAGGTTCTTTAGCTGGTCTAATAATTAATAAGACAACTTAGCAAGGAAAATAAAATTTAATTATGTATATACAGGAGGCTGGTAAAAATGAAACCCAAAAGTCAGCCAGATATTGAGGCTTACATAATATTCTGAGCTAAGGAAAAGGTGTGTGGCTGGAATTACAAAGGAGAGGAAGGTCATTGACGGGAAAGCAGAGCAGTTTGGAAAACAAATGTTGTTCTGTTATGTAGATAAGTTACTTAGGCTAAAAGGTATCTCTGGTAATAGTTCTCTTCCTGGTACTGGCCCCCTTCCCAAAGTAAACTTAAGAAGTTGAGAGGGAAGGAAACAGTTTTCTTGAATCTGTTGGGTTTTGAATGCCTTTAGCTCAAAACAATTCTTTCACCAAAAGATATTTTGGAATAGTAAAATCCGCTCTTCACTTTCAAATTATATTTAGCTCTGCCTTCCATGGCCTAATTTATTAGTTTCGGTGTTTTTTTTTTTTTTTTTATTCCTTTAGCTTACTTCCTTATTCTATATTTGAATCTTTGCTTGTTCTATTGGAGTTCATTATTTGACCTTTTAATATGGATGGATTATTTTGGATTTTAAATTGTTAGCAAGCTCTCTTAATCCATCCCTTTGTCAGATAAGATTGGCTTAATGTTGATTCCTTTATTCAAGTTACCAACAAGGAATTGGAAGAGAACCTGCTCTATTACGGAGAAATGAAACGACCAGACACCGGAGGGACTCGGGAGTACGATCCTTTATTAACGTGCACGGGCCCAGAGGAGTGCAGACTCCAAATTCTGAGCCCCGAACAAAGGATTCAGGGGCATATATATATACATTCTTTCTTCCGGGTTACGTGACACAAAACAGGTTAGTTTGGATTCCCTTATATGGTTTGCTAGTTTCGCGCGCGCGCGCACGCGCGCGCGCGGGCTACTTTGCCCAACGGGCAGGAAATGGGCTCATGCTGAGCTCTGGGTTAATTTTCTACATCGGCTCCACATTGATGAATTCCATGATACATTCTGCCAGATATGGTAAATATCATGTACTGACTGAATATTTATTCTGCACCCAATACTTGGTAGAGATGATTTCATTTGATTCTCACAAAGGTTCTATGAAGTTGGAAATGAAAAGGGGGCTATGAAAGAAACCTGAAAGCTCAGGGGGCCACATGGCAGGCCTGAGAAGCTCAGTGACCAAAAGTGACCACACAGGATGGTCTGATCACAAATTCCTAACTGGGCAGGTAACAGTGATAATCACATCCCAAGCCTGTAGCTTTTTAAACAAAGGTGAATGAATACCTTAAGTGAACTCTGTCCATTGTTCTTATGCATCTAGGATAATATACCTTTAAAATGTCAGAGAAATTTTCTTTTCTAGACCACAGTCAGCACCAGACCACAAGGCCACCAGAGCCAGAGAGCACAAAACCCCTCATTGCTACCTTGTTCCCTGCATATCATCTCTAGGTGCTGCAAGTATTCATTAGTTGATTATTAACTACCCTATACTCACCAATGTAAAAGCAGTACCATATTTTGCTGTATATAATGCACACTTTTTGCCCAAATTTTTTAGGGAAAAATAAGGACGTGCATTATACATGGGTAGTCCTAATTCCGTATCTATAAAAATGTTTTTCGTTCTGTGATTTATGCTTATGAGCTAAAAGTGTAACTCGAGAAAGCAATAATGATACCCGTATGCAAAATAATACCTTGGGCTATAATAATCGGTTTTGTTTCTAAATATAAATAAATAAATAAATAAATAAATAAATAAATAAATAATTGAATTTAAAAGAAAGATTTTTTTTTCCTGAAAGTTTTGACCAAAAACGTGCATGTGCATTATACGAGGCAAAATACAGTATGTTTTTCTCCATTTTGCATTTTATCCAGTCCTAGAGATTTTTCCACCATGCTTTCTCCCACCTCCTTAATCTACCACCAGTGAATTTCATACACCTTCCTTATGTCTTCTTGGATTCTAGCATACAAAGTAAGGTGCAAAACTGCCATTTTCCAGAGCATTTTTTTCAACCCATTGAGATGGTGCTTCCAGGCATGTTCTCAAAATTTGGCTCAAATAAATTCTTATAAGACTCTTCTATAGACTAGGCATTCCTTTGTCAACCAAGTAGATAATATTCTCATTATTCAGATGACGAAAGTGATGTCCAGGAACACACTAGTCTTTAAGCACAAGAGCCAGCCTTGGATATAGACTTACCGTTCTAACAGAGGCCATACTTCTAATCAACCAGGAGCACTGTATCTCTTCTTTCTCTCCTTTCATTTTTGATTCCCTCTCTCTTCCATCACTACTTAATCTGTTTCCTTTTTCTTTTTCCTTGTACTACGGTGGAAACTAGAGGAGACAGCAAGGAATTGGGCAAACCTTGTTTTCAAATAACTTATAGGTTCATTCTTCATTTAATCACATTGCCATATATACATTTAATATTCACTAAATATTTAAATAAGGGAACAAATAAAATATATGAACTTTTTCATAAGCTAAAGAGAAGGTCAGTCTTTCCATCTCATTATCCTAATTATAACATAATAAAAATATCCTCTAACCTTTGTATAATATGTTCATATTTTAGGACTCGAATAAGTCAGCTGTCATTTAGAACTATTCTATAATCTGATATCTTGATTTTATATTATAAAGATTTTAGGGGTATATTTTAGATATTAGGTAATGGGTTATATATGGAGAAAAATCTCAGAAGGATTTGGTAGGGAGAATATACATTTGTACAGTTTATGCCTCGTGGACAATTTTTAAAAGTGCTTTTTGGAAGTAATTGCAGGAAAACGAAAAATGCAAAATTCACACATAAAAACAAGTCAACCAAATACACCAAGAAAAGTATTTCCTTTTCCAATAAATCATAGAGAATTAACTTGTGTAAATCTGGAAAAAAATAAATGATATGGGTGAAAGAGAAAAGGAATATGGTAAATAGAGTTAATGAAGCAGTTAATTTAGTTATTTGCACAAGTTTAGTTATTTTTGAGGTGTTAAGTATTAGATTTTAATGAACTTTCTATTGTGAAGTTCCATGATTTCTTACAAATGTAAATGAAATAAACATAATTAGGCAAAGGAAACAATTATATATTAAATCAGGAGAAATGAATTGCTCTATTGAGGTAAAATCCCCTAAAAGCAATAAATAAGTAATATATCACTTTAAAGAAGATCTAAGATTCATGGTTTGTGTTTATTTCCTGTTGGATGGATTTCACTTAAAATAGGCTTTTCAAAATCATTAGCACATTTGCTATAGTAATTACTCTTAAATCATTATTTGAAACAATTCAGCTGTCTAAATTAACATCATTTCTTTTTCACAGCCTTGTAAAAAAATTCATCTAATTTTATTCATTTATTTATAAGGTATAAAATATCCGACTGTACTCTATTTTTTTCACGTTTTGCTTTCATTAAAGTTTTATTGCATTCAGTTTTAAAGCATACATTCCTCTCTGTACTCTGAGGTGAGTGGCAATGCTGCTCAGCTGACTTTTCAAAGGCATAAAGACATAGCAATTTTTGGAAAGCTGTGCCTTATAATTTCTATGATTCCTCATTGGTTCTATTGTTAGAATTACAAAGAGATGTGAAGACATATGATTATCTCTATTTGAAAATAAAGTCAGATATTTGAATGCTGATTTGTTCTCTCAAATATGAAATTGAAAATGCAGGACAGAAGATTTGTCTCTTAAATAGTATATAATTTTAATAATTACAATCTATTGAGTATAAATTCTCTGCCAAGAATTGTGTTAATCACTTTATATGTATGTCCTAATTTAATCCATCCAGAACACCTATTGCAATTTTTACTTTTCTTATTTATTACAGTAAATTTATAAATTAATAAAAGGAATGTACAGAACAGATTTAGTATCTACTGATGGTGAGATAATTAGCACATTATATTTAACTGCAAATAACAAGTCTGAAAAACACTGACTTAAGCAAAACAGAGACTTTCTTTTTCTCACACAGAAGTTTGGAAGTAGGCATTTCACACTGGGGTGGTAATTTCATCGACTATCAGGGTTCTGGACTTTGTTTTCATATGTTTAGTTATGTTTAGCACATGCTCTTGGTCTACAATGAAAAGACAGATGCTCCAATTCTAGCATCTAGTTTTCTTTGTTGAGAAGAAAAGAAAGAGAACAAAAGTCAAAATACTCTAGGTAGATGAGTCACCTCTTCCATTAAGAGAAGTTTATAGAAACCTCATTCAACAACTATCTCATGTCATTGGCCAAATACGACATCACACGTTCACATTAACATGGAAAGAACTGCAGATTTTTATAGATCGTTGCTACCATCAAAATAAATAAATTATTTGAGTAAACTAATGCCCTGTATTTTAAAAGAAATTTGTAGCAGATAATTTTAATAGTTTAGTTATACAATATTTAATAAAAGCACACAGTAGCCTGGTTAATATGGCACTTCTAGTTAGTACAATTTAAGCTATCCTGAATCCCCTGATGTTTAATTATGCTTTAGTATAATTTATATATATTTATGTACTTATCTTAGTAATTCTTCTTCTTGTTTTTTTTTTTTTTTTTTTTTTTTTTTTTTTTTTTTTTTTTTTTTTTTTAAGTTTCTGGGAGACCAGTCCACTTACATAGAATGAACTTGCTTTAGGATTTATTATTCTGGTTCAGCTTGAGGACAGTGTTGTTTAAGACAATCTATCGTGCTCTTTTTTCACTGAGAAGAAAGAAACTTCAAGCCTTTTGACTTCTGTTGGAAAGGATTTCATTAGAGATTCTTGTGAGTCACTGTGGGATAATGCATTGGGCATTAACAGTTATAAGAAGGGGGTGGGTAACTAGTGACCCGTGACTCTTTTATTATGTTGTTCTGTAGTCAGACAGACCTGTGTTCTTCTGATTCTCCTCCTGCTCATGAAAAGAAATAGAATTTCTAATTTTATTCTGTAATACTTCTAAAACTAAATAGTATATGATTCTAAGGCTTAAAGGAAATATTTAAAATTAAATGTAAATGTTATCATGCTAAGAAGGAGAAAAATAAATTCATCACATTGGAAAATTTTAAATAAAAATTTAGTTTTCATTTTTTTCCAGTGGACCTAGACCCCTAAAATTTTGACTCTAAAATTTATTTTCAATTATTTCACCAGACTTCCTCTATCATTTGAAATTTAAAAGGTGAGAGAATCTTGGCACCATGAAAACAATAAATAAAAAAATGACAAAATACAAAGCACACTCACTCTGCTATATTAGAGAAGAGTGGTGGAAGCAAAAGTGAGCTGAATTCAGTGAGAAGAGCCCTTCAGAGAAGAAGAGTGACCCATGGTCACCTCATACCTAGGGGCAGATACTTGCTTTGGATTCTTGCAGACTTGCTAAGAACTGAGAGATTTTGCAAGAAGAGAGGATGTTAGCAAAACATCCTCTGATCAGTTAGGACTGATGAGAGGTTGCAAACAAGAGCAGACCTCTCAGCTGAGCAGCTCTATGGCCCTCCAGCTCCCAGCAGGTCCTTGTGAAAGCAGCAAAGCTAGTCTTCGGCATTCTTTATCTGATAGATTCCAAGACTCTGTCAAGTTGAATCCAAAGGAAACCAAACCTATCTGAAACTATAACTAGCCCTTCTCAGTTTAAATACAGAGAAGGGTCAAAATGGTCTAATCTGCATGCACACTTAGAAGTGGAGCTATAGGTGTAAGTTGATTTTCAGTATATGGAACAAAGCAATCAATGAGGAAAGGAAAATCTTTTCGACACATAAAAGATAGCCATGAAAAGTACTTGATGACTGCCTAACATCTTCCACAAAAATAATTTGAGATGTATCATAGACCTAAAAATAGGAGCTAAAACTATAAAAACTTCCAGAACAAAAATATGAAATAATGACTTTGTAACTTGGGAGAAGGTAAATTTTTCTAAGACACAGAAAGAAATACCATAAATATATATGTGTGTAAGAGTTTATAAAAAGTAGAGCTTCTGCCCTGGCCAGGTGGCTCGGTTGGTTGGAGCAGATCCCTGTACAACAAAAGGTTGCAGATTCAATCCCCAGTCGGGGCTCATACCTAGATTGCAAGTACTATCCCCAGTTGGGGCATGTGCAGCAGGCAACCAATCAATGTTTCTCTCCCACACCAGTGTTTCTCTTGCCCCCTCCCTTTGTCTCTCTCTCTAAAATCAATAAATATACCATTGGGAGAGGATTAAAAAATTAAGGCTTCTGCTCATCAAGGATACCATTAAGAAAATGGCAAAATGCAGACTGAAAAAATATTTATCTGTCAAAAAATTTTATGTAGAATATGTAAGGATCTCCTATAACACAATAATGTAAAGATATGAAATCTCATAAAAATGGACAAGGGGCTCAAACAGATACTTTATTTAAAAAAAAAAACAGACATACAAATGGCTTATAAACACAAAGAGTGTTCAGCATCATTAGTTTTAAGAAAGTACAAAATTAAGCCACAGTGAGATACTCCCTCAAAACCACTAAAATGGTTAAACTTAACACAAAACAAAGCATGATAAGCAAAACAAAATAACAACAACACCAAATACAAGTGAAAATGTAGAGCAAGAAGAACTTAATATTTCACTGGCCTAAGTGTTTCTTGTAAAACATGAGCAGCCCTATGACCCAACACTTCTACTCTTAGAAACATATGTAACAAGGTGCATCCAAGAGGGGGGCCCCAAAAAGGGAGTCGGAATGGGGCCCAGAACTCAGAGTATCCAGGAAATATTAGAAAGACATATAAGATGTCCTCACCCCTTCCACGCTCAGGTGTGAGTTGGGGGAAGGGACAAATGGAGCAGGGCCATTGAGTTGTTTTGCATGGCAACAGTTTTACAGATAACCTCCAGAATGGCCATTTAACATATCTATAACCTTTAACTGGTTTCATAGATATGTTAAACAGCTGTGGCCATGCTCTGAGCCAGGGAGAAGGGAGTGACTTCCACTCAAGATGGAACTGGAAGGCAACTACCCCTGTTGGCGGTGCCTGCGTGAGAGCGTGGAGACGATTGGCTCCATGCCATGGGGCCACACCTGCCCAGACTCACTATGGCAGCTCAGTAAAGCTGGAAGGATACGGGAGTGCTGGCAAGTGTAGGCGATTGTAGGAGGAGTCGGAAATGGGGCTGCAGAGGAGGATTGGTGCGGGGATTTAAACCCAGGTGTGGCAGCCATTGAGGAGAGAACCACGCGCTTTGGGCAGAGTCAAGACCCTCACAGTCCTGTGAGGGAGAATCACCATGTGGCTTTAGAAGAGAATTGCCACTTGGCTTTGCCCGAGTGGAGACCCTCTCGCAGCTTTGCCAGAGGGAGGAGATTCCATGCGGTTTCACCCGAGTGCAGAGCCACGTGGCTTTGCCAGAGTGGGGACCCCTTCCCCACAGCTTTGGTAGAAGAAGGACCACGCGGCTTTGGGGTGCTCCCTTTGGCTGCATGGCCTGGGAGCAAGAGAGACTTTGCCTGAAAGAAGGGTGAAAGAACTCTTGCCAGTAGGCCATGAGAAGGTGCCACATGGCTTTGGATTAATTAGAGATCCTGCCTGGACGACGACACAGCTGACGGTGTCAAGAGCCTGGATCCCAGATGTTTGCTTCTCTTCCTTGCAATTATGGTACCCTGAATTAGGGCAGAGGGAGATAGGAAGCACTGTGGGCATCTGTGGGTATCCTAAAGGACTTTGATATTTTAATGATGTCAAGTCACTACTTTAACTCTGTATAGCATTAAATAAACATTTCCTTTCCTTTTCACAAATCTCTGGCTTTGAGAGGCATCTTTCCATAAGGCGGGGGACAATAACAGACCCTTCTGTTGCTCTGTAACAGACTCAGAATTTATCTGTTAAGAAAACAACCATTAGTAAACTGAATGACTCTTCTGCATGAATGTTGACATGCCCTACACATCAGAATGTTTAAATAGTTATACAGTAGTCCCCCATTATCTGGGGTGATGCATTCTAAGACTTCTAGTGGATGCGAAACCATGGATAGTAGCAAGCCATATATATATGTATAAGGAATATATATTCCTTATACATACATACCTTTTCATTTCAAGGAAGCACTTGATGGCACTTTATAGCTTCTCAAACTTTGGCATATCCGAATTGCCAGCATCACTACTCTTGTGCTTCGGGGTCAATATTAAGTAAAATAAGGGTGACTTGGACACAAGCACTGGGATACCTCAACAGTCAATATCATAACTGAGACGGCTATTGAGTTACCAACAGGCAGGGCATATATATAGTGTGTGAATGCCACACAGAGGGAAGAGTCACATCCTGGGCATATTGAGAAAGAACGATGAAAGATTTCATGAATAAGAATGGTGCACAATTTAAAATATATTAATTATTTCTGAATTTTTTCATTTAATATATTCACACCACAGTTGACTACAGGTAATGAAAACTGCAGAAAACTTAATTATGCTCTTTTTTTAATTGAATTGCAACTTTACCATAAGTAATAGGGAGTTTGCATGAAATTAAAAAAATAGTTATAAAAATAATATAATAAATGGTCTAATGGATGTTTGTGGGCTGATTTAAATACTGCTTGAGAATAACAAAGGTATTATTCTTTTTAAATTCAAAACGAGTTTCCAAAGCTATAATAGCTTATTAAAGGTAAATAAATGACTTGGAAGGAAGAAAACCTGCTTTCCGTTCTGTCTTCAATAACTTTGGATCAGACACTTCAGTTGTAAGGAACACAGTCCGGGCCTTTGCCACCCACTCATTCCATGTTCTGATGCCAGCGTATTGCATGTGGTCCTGGCTCACTTGAAAACAAACTTCTAGATAAGATGAGTATCTTTTACATAATATCATGTTATTTTAGGGCTTTTATGTTCCAAGCATTCTGGAATAAGCAATTTAACATGAATTATACCACTTAAACTTCTAACTCTGTGAAGAAAGGACTAATAGAAAATTGAGGCTTACAGAAATAAGAGACATTCTTTGAATACAAAACTCCCCCAAAAGAGAGAGAGCTGGGCTTCACACCCATGTTCATCTTGTCTCTAGCTTGTTTTAAGAACTGTATTTGCAGACTTCTAGGCTTCTGCTGGAGCTACCGTAATGGAGGAAACAAAAAACAAATTTCCCTGTACCCTTTTAGGTTTTTGGATAAGAACCCCTCCTTGAATAAAAGGTATATTAACATGAAAAAAACAGAAGTTTAATAATATGTATGCCATCTATATAAGTAGGAGGTACCCAGGTGAACTAACTCCCTAAAATGGCCCAAGTTACCACTTTAAATACCATCTCCAACTAAAAACAAAAGATGATGGGTGAAGAGGAAGCCACTTATGGGAAGTCATCAGGCAAAGTACAAAGTACTGTAAACACTGGTCTGGTTGTCATGCAGATTTAAACCAGTCACCTACTCCATTGATGAGTTCCTAGAGATTTAATCTTCCTTCTCGAATTTGTACAGAGAGGGAGGCACCATTACATAAAAAGATTTTACAATGTCACAGTCGCTGGGCACCCAATCTTTAGTTTCTTTCTGGAATTGACTTGTAGATTTTTTATCTCTAATCATTATTCATCACCACATACAATCCTGAATATTCTGTCTGCCTTCAAACCTCAGTATCTGCAAGTTGCTTGTTGCCTCCAAAGACCAACCTCCGGATACTGTGAGTTGTTTCCTTCGTTCGTAAAATGGCATGACTACTATCTACTATCGATAGACCTGCCTAGCAAAGCTGCTGTGAGAATGGGTGAGACAATGTATGCAAAAGCTCTTTGAAATTTTTAACATCTTTGATTTCCTCCTCTCTCAATTGAAGAGATAATCTCTAAGGTTCCCATGGCTCAGTGATTCTATTAACTGTAATTCATGGGCTTGCTAGTCAAATAACTGATTTGAATGACAAATATGTTATTTTAGGCTGAGTGGATGCTAATAAGCATTAGTAAACTGATAAATGCTGAGTATAAACTCAAAGGAATTCACAAGACTGATTTCTTAAACTCTTGCTTAGGTTTGCTACTTTTAAAGGTCTTCTGGTTTTGAGCAACCAGCAAGAGTAGATAATTATAGCTCACTTTAAAAGAGATTAGGCCACTGGAAAATATTAGATGATAGAAAATTTCTCTCTAATTCACTTTGACTCAGCTGCACCTATTGCCTCAAAAAATTTTAATTTGGCTTGGATGGATATTGCAGAAAAAGCCTTTTCAGTTCATTTGATCTCAAATTGAACATTTTAAATTCAGACACAAATTTTGGGCATTAAATGACAGCAATAATTTTCCCAGCTGAAGTAATTACAAAAAACTGAATACTTATAATATTTTAGCATTTGGTCACGCTTTTGATCTTTAATATATTATAGTTTGGTTTGTGTACAACAAAATTGTTCTGTTTTCTACTTTGATTTACAAGTATAAAAACTTACCCTCTGATTCAATATACTTAATATTCAGTTTGCCATTATGAAATAGGAAACTTTTATGGAGAATTTTTACAGTAGAATTATTTTACCGCTGTTCTCAAGTAACTAAGTAAAGGTGTAAAAATCTAACAGAATGTTACACTCTTGGAAGTCAATGCTCTTTGTACATCCCACCTCACTGTTCTCAACTGAGATAGAAACTGTAACCAGAAAAGACACCGGTGTTCAGGCTGCCTGTCTCTACCAAATCCAATAAGCAATGACAGTGATTGAATCTTTGTGGGTGCTTTATTCAGATGGCAATCTGACAAGGTGGCGGGTTCATACCCTAACAAGCCATCTTCACTTCTCTTTCCTGGCCAGAATTTTTATAAGGGAGGTGGGGGAAGACAAACAAGGTGCAGTGAGGGCTTTGAAATTCAGGGAAGATTAGGTGAGGGAAGCTGCAGCATTCCTGTTCTGGGCACTTTGTTGTTCCCAAGGGGAGGGGTAGCTGTCTCCTCACTGATACAAAGGCCCGGATGCCTCCAACTGGTCCCAGGCAGTAATCTCTAGCCAGCGCCCCAGGAGGCCGGCTGTTTCCCAGGAGCCAGGATGGGCCTTATCTACAGTTTCTGAAATAAAAGCTTTAACATACACATTATTTGATAGACTTAATAACTTTTTCCTTAAGCTAAAAATTTCCAGGTCTTGAGTCTCCTATCAAAACGATGATCTTCCTACACATACAGCAGTTGTATATAAAAATATGTATATCTCTTCGCCAATTTTTAGTGTGTAATTGCTCATTTGAAATTGAGAAAAAGGTTTTTAATTGTTATCGAACTGTTTAATGAAACTATGATTTCTAATGATTATTGTCACTCTTAGATAAAATTTAGAAGCTACTCTTGCTTCATTTTGAGACAAACTCTCATTGGTTTCGGTTCCCACAATAAAGTCCTATTTAAAGATACTCATTTGCATAATTAAATCTTATGTGTATCATTTTAATTTAGAACCTAGGTTTCATTATTATAAGATTACAAGAAAAGAGGAAATTAGGCATAGGGTCCCCATTACCATGTTTAAACATATTAAGTATCTGACATTAGGCACCTGATAAAGATTTTATACGAAGTGAGGGGAAGAGTAGTTCCTTCCCTACACTTCAAGCTCACATCAGTCCAAACCCAAAACTTTTCTTCTTTCCAGACCTGGCCACTGCTGCCTTTCTGGCATTTCTCTCTACTGCTCTAAACCTAAAGCCCAGAGAGCTGTTTCTGTGTAGCCCTCTAACATATAAAGACAAATAATTACAAACCTACCTTCAAGCTGCTGTGGGAATACTCTTAGGAGTCACCTTGGTTCAAATGGGGACTCTGCCTTTTAATTCGCTATGTGATGATATACAAGATTTGAAAGCTCAAAGCTCTGAGTTTTCCCATATACAAACCTGAAAAATAAGATTAAGTAAAATGAGCAGGAAGGAAAAGCCATACCTATTTCTTTTTTCTGACCTTCTTTCATTGTCCCTCACACCTTCCTCCTCCTAATTAAATATATGAGTAACCTTCCCTGGCTGGTGTAGCTCAGTGGATTGAGCATGGGCCTGTGAAGCAAAGGGATGCAGGTTCGATTCCCAGTCAGGGCACATGCCTGGGTTGCAGGACAGTTCCCAGCAGGGGACGCACGAGAGGCAACCATACATTGATATTTCTCTCCCTTTCTCCTTCCCTTCCCCTCTAAAGATAAATAAATAAAATCTTTAAAAAATATATATGAGTAACCTAGTAGATCCAGGAAAGAGCTGGTGCTCTAGTTCTGTTTTGTGACACTGATGAAATCACAAAAAGCCAGCATGTCTGCTTTGACATCTGTAAAATCAGGATAATAATAGCTGACAACTGCACACCATACTGTGAAGACAAAGGCAATAACATCCATGAAGCAGGCTGCGCTCGGGAACACAGGAGCCACATGCATTAAAAAGTAATGGCAACAATAGCATGTAAAGCTTTTATTTTCAATATTCACTAAAGCAATTTGAACACCTGTTGTCCAGGACATATTGTCCTTTAATGAAATACAAACATCTGCCAGAATTTATTAAAGTTCAGGTCAAAAAAAGATGTTTATATTTTAATACACCTGTTGCACCTTTTGCAGATTAACAAGGAGACACTGGCAAAATGAACTGTGACATGGTGGAGATGGCAGGAAATACAAAAGCAAAACAAACAAAACAATGAACCCTCGAGGCCCAGCCCACACAGTTCCCTTTTAGTAGACAGCAGAATTTACTGTGAATTTTATTGGCTTTACCCTAAGCAAACATTAACTACATTTATTGGGATATTGTACCAGCACCTTTCGATGTCATTTTGCCTGACAACATGTGTTGCCATAAGTCTCTTGCTGTTGCAGCCAATCAGATGTATTCTTTTCGTAAGACTTGGTAATTATAAATCATGAAATTCTTCATGCTTGATTTGAGATTTGGATTTTTCATCCCACAGAGGAGTACTGCCTGGAGTAGAATGCTTTTAAATGAAATTGTTTACTTAAAACAATACATGTACAAGCATGAGAGACACTACTTTAGGGCAATGGATTTTATGATATTTCTTTAGTTTTAGAGATGCCTCGGTTCTCATTGCTTGATGTGGCTGTCTACATGATAAGTGACCATGTATACTTCAAGAAGCCTTTATCCTCACCTCACTTAGTGCCCCTGAGAAGTTTTCTGAATGCCAAACTGTTACAGGGGGCACATTTGCAGCACAGCCTGTGCAATCCAGCCCAAGCAACAGGAATGTGTTGGGAGAAACCTTTTGTCTGGGTGTCACTCTCTGGATTGAAAGACAACCTAATATAAATGACCTCCTAAATGCACTAGCTGTGATGTATTACCTGCTATAAAGAGAGGTAGTAAAATATTCCTTTTAAAAGTTGGAGCAATGTAATGATAGAGGTAGAAAGAGGATACTAAAATTAGAGAAAATGGAAGCCAGTCTACTGCTTCCAGTCAAGATAGAGATGTAGGTAGACACGCTTCACCTCCTTGCACAGCCACAAGAAGAATTACAACTAAACCTCAAAATAAATAATACCTAGAACTGTCAGAAAATCAAACTATGGAAGTATGACAAGCAAGGATTTAAGGAAGCCACATTAATCCAGACGGGTAGGAAGGGTGAAGTGGAGTCAAGGTGGAAAGGCAGGAAATGCTGTGTGGCAATGGAGAGGCAAGCGGTGGATTGTGTGGGGGTGGGTGGAATGGGTGGTCCGACATTCTTGTGTAGTAGATAAAAATTGGAAGTGATACCTTGGGAGCAAGCAATCCTAGCACCAGGCCAGACCACACAGCCCAAGGTTCCAGCACCAGGAAGATAAAAGCCACCCACTCTGGGATTCACCACCAAGGCAGCAGCTGGAAGGGTGTCAGTTGCATAGAGGAAATGAGCAAAGTGATTGGAAACCGGGCAAGTTCCAGGCAAACCTCCAGAAGCCAGGCAGTGGCACTGTCCTCTTTCCAAGACCTCTCCCCACAGAGAGCCACAAAGTGGTGAAGTGTGTTGCTCCACCTTGGCAAATACCTAAGGCTCTGCCCCACACAACTTAACAGGTGCGCTAAAACAAGGAGTCAAAGCAGCTCTACTTAATGCACAGAAACACAGGGCGGCTGCCAAACTGAGGAGACAAAGATATATGGCTCAAATGAAAGAACAGAACAAAACCCCAGAAAAAGAACTAAACAAAATGGAGCTAGCCAACCTATCAGATGCAGAATTCAAAACACTGGTGATCAGGATGCTCAGAGAACTCACTGAGTATGGCAACAACATAAAGGTTATGTTAAGGTTACACTAAGTGAAATAAAGAAAAATCCACAGGGAACCAACAATGAAAAGAAGGAAGTCAGGATTCAAATCAACAATTTGGAACATGAGGAAGAAATAAGCATTTGACCAGAACAGGAAGAAGAAACAATAATTCAAACAAAAACAAGGATGGTACAGAAGCTTCTCAGACATCTCCAAATGGGCCAACATCCGAGTCATAGGGCTGCCAGAAGAAAATGAAGAGCAATAAATTGAAAATTTATTTTACAAAATAATGAAAGAAAACTTCCCTAATTCAGTGAAGGAAACAGCCATACAAATCCAAGAAGCACAGACAGTCCCAAACAAGTTGGGCCCAAAGAGGGACACACCAAGACACATCATAATTAAAATGCTAAAGGTTGAAGATAAAGAATCTTAGAAAGAGCAAGAGAAAAGCAGAGAGTTACCTACAAAGGAGTTCCCATAAGACCATCAGCAGATTTCCCAAAAGAAACTTTGTGAACAAGAAAGGACTAAAAAGAAATATTCAAAGTAATGTAAAGCAAAGACCTAAAACCTAGACAACTCTGTCCAGCAAAACTATCATTTAGACTGTATAGGCAGATAAAGTGCCTCCCAGACAAGGTAAACCTAAGGAATTCATCATCACCAAGCTATTACTACATGAAATATTAAAGGGACTTATTTAAGAAAAAGAAGATCAAAGCTATGAACATTAAAAGAACAAAAAATTCACAGCTATCAACAACTGAATCTGAAAAAAAAAAAAAAGCTAAGCAAACAACCAGAACAGGAACAGAATCACAGATACGGAGATCATTTGGAGGGTTATCAGCTGGGAGGGGGAAGGGGGATAATGGGGAGGGAAGGTGCAAGGATTAAGAACCATAACTGGAGTCCTGGCTGGTTTGCTCAGTGAATTGAGCACGGTACTGCAAATCAAAGGGTTGCAAGTTCAATTCCCAGTCAGGGCACATGTCTGCGCTGCAGGCCAGGTCCCCAGTGAGGGATGTGTGAGAGGCAACCATGTATTGATGTTTCTCTCCCTCTCTTTCTCCTTCTGTGCCCCTTTCCCTCTAAAAATGAATGAAGAAATAATAAATAAATAAATAAATAAATAAATAAATAAATAAATAAATAAATAAATAACAAAAAAGAAGAACCATAATTGGTCAGTACAAAATAGACAGGGAGATGTTAAGAATAGTATAGAAAATGGAGAAGGCAAAGAAGTTATATGCATGACCCATGGACATGAATGAACTAAGGGATGGATTGCTGGAAGGAAGGAGGGTGCTAGGCAGAGGGAGATAAGAGGGGGAAATTGGGACAACTGAAATAGCATAATCGATAAAATATAATGAAGAAAAAAAAAAAAGCCAGCCTTTCCAAAGAATGCTTAGTACCTTTCAGAACACAATCTTTTACAAACACATATTCGTAATCCACTAAAGTAAAACAATGCCCATTGTTTAATGTTTTATGGACTCAATAGGCCTGTTTTTGTTCCCTCAGTAAGATTTGACGTTGATTTCAATGACCATACTTTGTCTTTAGAGTCTGATTTTCTTGTTTAAGAAAAGTAATGAAAAATGATAATGAAAAGGTAATACTAGAAAAAGTAAAATCCTATTCTGAGGCCTGGCACAGTCAGAGTTTTCACAAATATCTCTATCTCAGTAAGTCTTATGGGGATAGTGGTGACGCTCTCCAGGTGGCTTCACTCTAGGGCTTCCCTCCATCCTTCAGAGAACTGTGAGACTAGTCCTTGAAGAGCATGTCTTACTCCTAAGTATTTTCACAATTAATATAATCAGAGCCTTCCTTGATCATCTCCAAAATACTTTAGCTTCATCTCAATGTTCTCTTAGTCTTACCTGACATTCCATTACCTGATATTGACTAACTCTTCCCTGTATTTCCTAAAGTCTGTCCGATTTCTTTTGCTGTGTGCTATGTACAAAATCCTTTGCTTTCTCCTCCCCATCTCCATGTATCTAAACCTTATCTTTAGTCCTAACTTAGTTTTCAAAAGTAAAAGTGTAGAATTTTTTAAGTGGTACTGTCTTCATAATCTACCTTTTATTTTCTGCTATTCTTCTGCACTCCCACATTCCATTTCCCTACTGGTAATTGTTCCACCTTCCAAATAAACACATTGCATACAATTTCTTATCTCAGGGCTGACTTCTAGGGGAATATAATTGAAAGTGATAGGTTAACAAATAATTTCTACTTTCATAACTCTGCGAGTGAAAAAACAAGTGCACAATAGTAGAAGATATAGCACAGGACAGTTTGCTGTTACTATCAGTTTTTCTCTTTTTTAAATTCATTTTGCAGTGCCAATAACACATGTGTCTCTGTTTGCCTCTACCTTCTAAATTCAGGCAAAATAAGAACTGTTCCTATATTCTCAGCATTATATTCCTAGCACTCATCACAATGCCTGGATCATACCTACTTCATAGAAGACCAATGTGCTGGCTGCCACATGGAATAAACCGATGAGTTAGAGTTCTCATCTCCAATGACCTCAAATTCTAGTAGAGCAAACAATATGCTCACCAGTAGCCCAAAGTAGTAATCGCTAAGTTCTTTAAGACACAGACTGCTCTCTCACTGTTATCACATCTACTGATGAGTAGGAAAGAAAAATAAACCAACTTTTATTTGTCATATTATAATTTTACAGGATTTTCTCATATGTTTTTAATTGAGGCTATCTCCATTCACATAGCTTTATATGTCTATAGCTTTACCATTTGGTTTGTTATAGCACAGATTCATAAAGAAACATGAAATGGCATTTGTTAGTTTCTAATGAAAAGCGGTACAATGAGCTAAGCGACAGAGATGCTGTGGGGGGCAGAATAATAACCAGCTAATGATGCCCACATTCTCATCTCTGGAATCTATGACTATGTTACCTGAGATAGAAAAGGAAATTAAAGTTGTAGATGGACTTAAGGTTGCTGATCAAAGACTCTTAAAATAGGGAGATTATCCTGGATTATCAGGGTGGGTGCTGTGTAATCACAAGAGTCCTCATAAATTAGAAAGGAAGGCAAGGGAGTCAGTGTCAAGCCAGAGAGATGGCAGCGTGAGAAGGATTTACACTGACATGAGTGCTTTGAAGATGCACGAATGAGGCCATGAGCCAAGGAAAGCAGGCAGCCTCTCAAAGCTGGAAAGGCAAGGAAGGAAATTCTCCTATAAGGCCTCCAAAAAGGAAACAATCTTGCCTAAATCTTGATTTTAAGCTGTGAAACATGTCAAACTTTAGACCATGTAAGATAATAAGTTTTTGTTGTTTTAAGCAATAAGTCTTGTGGAAATTTGTTATGGCAGGAACTAGAAAACTAATATATCTACTTTGTATCATCTCACAGAAAGCATGGTTCATGTGAGAGGAATTGATCTTGTGGTCACTGATATATTTCTGGTATATCAAGAGCAGTGCCCAGTACACAGTAAGCATTCAAAAAATATATGATGGATGATTACCACTTTTACAATTTCTTTTGAAGGAACTAACAAATTAATAAATTTGGATTGATTCATTAATCTTTTTGTCACATCCTACATAATGATTCTGAAAAAAAGGTAGCAAACAATAACTGCTAACATTTTATAACAAGACGCAGGCTGAACAGTGTGCTTTTGCATAGCCCTCCTCGTTTCAAAAGGCAGAAGTCACTGGAGCATGCCTACTTGCTTTGACAACACCAGAGTTTCACTCAGTACTGCTCCTTGCCAACTCCCTTCTTCCTTTCCTGCCGTCACTATGTAACCTGGGAAAACTAGATGTTCAGTGTTTCATTCTCTAAAGCATTTTGGGCAGCTTTGCAAAACCAAGCTGACCAATAGATTCTAGCCAATAAGAACAGAACAGGAATCTGCTGGGAGCTCTCTAAAAAGGTGTTATGCAGGGAACTGCGGCAGCATATTTATTTGAAAGGATAGGAATTAAGAATACATTGTCGCTGACATTGCTAAGCTATAAACAAATGACAGCAATTTTCTAGTTCTGGATTTTCTACTATGTGGAAAAAAAGTGACCCCTATTTTCATGTCACTGATAGAAATGTTTCCTGTTACTTGCAGGCAAAAAATCACTCCTAAACATTAGATGGGTATAGATTTAGTCGAGGTTAAAAGGGATAAATGTATGTAATATTATGAAAAAGCGAAAAATGGATGAGCCAAGTTCCTGAGGGGTTTCACTCCTAAAGCTTAGGTAGAAAGATTAGCTTTATACAGGAAGGCAGAAAGCACCGTTTTTGCTGAGACAGGAAGGGTAGCTGTGAGGATGCAACAGGCTCAGATAGGAGGTATAGCAGCAGGACAACATGCTGAGAATCTTTTGCCTAAATAGATACATTTTCCCCGTAAAGTAGGATACAGATTTATCTGCTTTGTGTGAGTGCAGGCACTGCCTTTTATCTGCAGGTGCTTGATTGGTGAAGAGTTTGAGGGGTTTAAGGGAAATTAATGTCAGCAGTCACAGTTGAGGTGGCTAGAAACAGAAGCTGACTGCTGTCACAGAGAAAGATAGTTATACAGCACTGGAGACGCACCATGACCATGACGGTATGGGGATGGCTCAGAGGTGGTGATACAGGGTGCAGCCAGGACGGGGGGCCCAAAAATAGGGATTTGGAATGGGGCCCAGAACTCAGGGTGTCCAGGGAATATTAGAGGGACATATAAGATGTCCTCACACCTTCCCCCACAGGTATGAGTTGGGGGAAGGGACACATGGAGCAGGGACATGCAGAGCTGCTAATCCATGGCATGGTCATTTAACATATCTATAGCCTTTGGCTGGTGGTTTAGAGGTGTTAAATAGCTGTGGCCATGCTCTGAGTCAGGGGGATGGAAAGGACTCCCCCCAAGACATGACTGGGGGAGGAACCCCAAGTTACAGCACCTGCGTGGGAGCTTAGAGAAGATTGACTCCAGAAAATGGAGACACACCTGCCCAGACTCATGATGGCATCCCAGTAAACTTGGAATAATACGGGAATGCTGGCAGGTGTAACTGATTGTAGGAGGAGTCAGAAATGGGGGTACAGAGGAGGTTTGGCACCGGGGATTTAAACTGAGATGAGGCAGCCATTGAAAGAGATCCATGTGGTTTCACCAGAGTCAGGACCCCCACAGCCCTATGAGGGAAAATCACCATGTGGCTTTAGCAGAGAATTGCCAGCTGGCTTTGCCTGAGTGGCAACCCGCTCCCCGCAACTTAAGTGAAGGGGGAGCCACATGGCTCTGGCAGAGTAGAAACCCTCTTGCAGCTTTGCCAGGGAGATTCCTCATGGTTTCACCAGAGTGCAGACCCCTGCAGCTTTGGTGAAGAGAGAGAGCCACGAGGTTTTGCCAAAGTGGGGACCCCTTCTCCATAGCTTTGGTAGAAGGACCACGAGGCTTTGGGGTGCTCCTTTTGGCTGTGTGGCCTGGGAGCAAGAGAGATTTTGCCTGGAAGAAGGAGGAAAGGACTCTTGTCAGTAAGCCATGAGAAGGTGCCACATGGCTTTGGATTAATTAGAGATCCTGCCTGGACGACGACATAGCTAACGGTGTCAGGAGCCTGAATCCTGGATGTTTACTTCTCTTCCTGAGTTACAGTACCCTGAATTAGGGCAGGGGGAGATAGGAAGTACTGTGAGCATCTGTGGGTATCCTAAAGGACTTTGATATTTTAATGAAGACGCTAGGTCGCTACTTTAACTCTGTATAACATTAAATAAACATTTCCTTTCCTTTTCACAAATCTCTGGCTTTGAGAGACATCTTTCCACAAGGTGGCAGACATAAGGAACTTTATGTTGTTCTGTAAGTGGGAGCTTTGCAGATGAGAGAGTTGACAGTGACAATCACAGGTGCATATCAGAAGAGTCTATGCTAATGAGGTAGCAAGGTAAAATAATAAAAAGGGCATTGGAGTAACATTGAAGACCTGTTTTCTTATCCTGGTTATTTCACTTATTAACTATATGGCCTTGGATGGTCTTCTCTGAGATTCAGTTTACAAAACATAAAGTGCTATTTTCAATGCATGGCAAAGAATTGATCTACAGTGATGAATAATATTAATGATTTTATTATTACTCCTACTATTATTACTAGGCCCACATAGACAAGTAAGTGATCATCTAAGGTCACTGGTAGACTTAGAGGTTTACATAAGGGACTATGGATGAGACAATAAACAAGAATAGTTAAAGAGTAAGACATGTAACAACATCTGATAGGGTGAGAGTGAGATGTCAGAGTTTAATGTTTTATGTAGGAACTATTTTGGGGTGAAACAAAATCTTGATGCTTCCCTAAGTGTGATTTCCTGGAGTCAATGTGAGGGACCTTGGATAAGCCATTAAATGTTGAGATCAAGGTATAAAATCAGTTGTCAACATGAGTATTGAATTCCTCCAAGTCCAGGATCAAAGTCACAGTAAGTGTGGAGGCATGGCCAGTAGATTAACGAATGGTATTAATGAACAGGTGTGCAGAATAGCAAAATTACATGAGATGAAAAGAATGTGTTTGCATATGAAAGTAGAGGTGACAGGTGGGGGCAGTAACAATGACTTGAGGAATTTCACTGTTCCCCCTCTGCTGGGGAACTGGAACATCATTAGTAAAGAATTAGGGTGTTTCCAAATCAAACACTCCCTTGAACAGGTTATTGAAGTTCTTGAGTCTCAGGTTCATCTATAGAAAGGGAATAGTAATGCATGCTTCACAGAGTTACTCTCTTATTACTTGATATAATTTTTTTAAACGCTGAGTAGAAGACCTCACATAATCAGCATTTTTCATTATCTTCCAAAGGGAAGGCTAAAAATGCATGTTGTCCTGCCAAGAGTCATTTCAGTGAAGATAGTGTCAGGAAAGAACCTCTATTCTGTGGATTGTGCCGTAAGATTACCTGGGAAGAAATTCAGGGTCTGTCGTTGCCACTTCCTCCAGCAATCAGCTGGTTTTAAAACACTGGGTCACAAGCAGAAGAAAACAAATGGAACTACTTCTCAACGGTGAAGTCTTAAACACATTCCCAATTAGAATTTCTCAGTGAATTGCAATTGCATTTTTCACCTTCAGACATTTCATCAATATATTCTATTGTCTTTCCTTCTGAAAGACTTTCATCAGTAAGAAAGCAACCTTTTAGCTAGTTACAAGGGTGAATCAGACCACTGGCAATCAATGAATCACTCAGGCTTTGTAAATGACTAGAGAGTTTCATGGTCCCTGACCTTTACTGCACTATAGACATTTGTTAGGAAAATAATAAAACAAAGTCAAGCCATTGTGAAGCTACTCTACTGCTAAAACTGATAAATCTAGCTAATATCATGATGATTATGAAAGTCAATAGAGCGAAGATGACAACTTTGTGTTAACTCTAATAAATATTACATTTATTCATTAATTTTGATCCTCTTAATTGCAGCTTGTTTTTCAAGTCTGGATACACCCTAGACTGTGGCCAGAAAACCACAGGAACTATTCAAGGGGTTTTATGAAATAACAGGGGCTGGATTGTTCCATAGAATGCAGAAGCCTTAAGAGAGAGTTAGACATCTTAGTTTTAATGCTCTGCTAGGGCTGGAATTTGTTTTCCCACTATGACAGGTGAGACATTGTAACCGGAAAAGACACTGGCGTTCGGACTGCCCATCACTACCAAATCCAATAAGCAATGACAGTGATTGAATCTTTGTGGGTGCTTTATTCTGATGGCCGGCGATCTGAGAAGATGGCGGGTTTGTACCCTAACAAACCATCTTCCCTTCTCTTTCCTGGGCAGAACTTTTATGGGGGAGGTGGGGGAGGACAAACAAGGTGCTGTAAGGGCTTGGAAATTTAGGGAGGATTAGGTGAACAAGGCTGCAGTTCCCAAAGGGAGGGGTAGGCAGTCTGTCTCCTCCTTGATACAAAGGCCTGGATGCCTCCAAAAAGTCCCCAGGCGGCAATCTCTAGCCAGCGCGCTAGGAGGCTGGCTGTTTCTCAGGAGCCAGGATGAGCCTTATCTGCACTTGCTAGGCTTAATAACTTTTTCCTTAAGCTAAAATTTTCCAGGTCTTGAGTCCCCTATCAACATTATTTTCTATTTTACAAATAGCAAAATGACACATTTTGATTTCTACATGTTATGACTGTCAGTGACACTTTTATTTTAAATCAAAGGTAAAAATTTTTCTTGAGAAAGAAAACTAAATATTTGTTAGTTTAGATACAAGCAATTATTAACAGTTATTTTTTGTTATTTTTTCCAAGATATGCAGATCTCTGAGAAGGTTAACACTTTGTTAGTTCAACAATTACAAAAGCTATTTCAGACAGAACTTTAAAAAACACAGAATCCCCCAGCCCTGGGAATGTTTTTGGCTTTCGTAATTCAACTAACCTAGGGGAGAAAGAGAATAAATCAATTCTTCAGTGGATAGGAATGACAAAGCAAGTCCCTCTTTCATGTGCTCCTATTACTGGTTGTTAACACAGAGAGATTACAGAGAAGTACTCTGTATTTCAATATTACTTTGGGAGAATTACTTTTAAAAAGTAGACTTTAGCTTTGTAATTTTTGCAAGAAAAATACATAAAAAAATATAAAGTTTTCCCATGTACCACAACACTCCCTTTAGTTTCCCCTATTATTATCCTGAATTAATGTAGAACATTGTTAAAATCACTGAGTCAGTCATGTTAGCATGGTAGCTAGATATTAATAAGGAAGGAAGCAAAGGGAATCATTGTTAAGTGTGATAAACTGAGGAGCATAAGCCTCCTTGCTTCACCAGGAAGTTACAGCTTCACACATTCCCCAGGGGATCACAGCATTGACCCTCCAAGGGGATTAATATCCCTCCCTTCCCCCAGGTAGAGAGCAGCTGCCTTCTAGTACAGAATTAGGGGGGTAGGCAGAGCTAAGCACCTGTGCCATAGAAGTCAAAATGGCCCAGGAGGTGGTGCTTCTATGAGGCTTGTGCAATAGGAGCCAGAATGATGATCATAGAGGCCTGTCAATCTAGCCTGGGGAAAGAAGGGATTGGTTGGGAGATGGAACCATGAGAAGCCCACAAAACTATGGAAAGTTGACTGGTTATTTTGAAAAAGTGCCTGATGCATACTAAATATGAGCTCTGTCCAGAAGGTATCCAGCCAGGTAATACGAAAAATAGAGACATTTATGGAAGAAGATACCAGATACAAGAAACATTGTAGGACAATGACGCCTCAGTCCCCTTCAAAGTAGGTACCTTGGGACCCCACAAAACTCTCCCAGCATCTTCTCCACTGATCAAAACACTCTGCAAAATCCTTTGTTGGAATCGCCATCAGCTGTGCAGTCATATTTTCCTGAATCTCATGGACAGTCTGAAATCTCTTCCCTTTCAAAGATGATTTTAGTTTTGGGAAAAGCCAGAAGTCACAGGGCACTAAATCTGGGCTGTAAGGGGGCTGAGTCACCTGGGTGATTTGATATTTCACCAAAAAATTCTGCATGAGATGTGATGCATGAGCAGGTACACTGCCGTGATGAAACTGCCAATCACCAGTTGCCCATAGCTGCAGCCTTGAGAATCATCTAAATAGTTTCTGAAGGGGAATGTTCAAGGTTAACGCAAAATTTGATGCTGATTCATTGCTTTACTCGATCAGTCATATGCAATGGCCGCAGCCCACACATGTTCACCCAAGGGCGTCTACAGCCTCCACTGACTAGGACAGGGAAGACATCATTGTTCACACATGTGCATTCCAGTCCACTCTCCTTGGTTGCCAGGTTACATCAATGTCATGCAAACTATTCTTGTTGCATTAACAATGGCTGGACTTTTTCCGGACAGACCTCATATAACTCAGCTTAACAAAGAAGAGCTCTCTCTCTCTCTCTCTCTCTAACCCCTCTCCCTTCCTCCTTCCCCCAATACATGCTCACCCTGTTCATTTGTGTGTTCTCTCCATAGCAACAATGCAGGTCTAGCAACACACAGACTCCTGGGTACAGCAGCTCAGCTGGAACAGCAATAAGCTATCTGGATGGGGGCTGAGACAACCAAGCAGCTGCCTATGGGTTTTAAAGGACTAAGCTCTAATATGAAACTGAAACTTTCAACACTGGCCTTTGTTTTGTCCTTGCTGACAGCATTCTCGGACTTTTTCCATAGTGGGATGAACAGAGATGGGACACAGGGGCAGTCTTCTATTTCCACTGAATAAATCTTGCCACACCACAGTCTCCTATGTGTGGGTTCATGAAATGCATTTTTTTCGATCCTGTAAAAGAGCCCTACTTCCACTGGCAATGGTATGAATATATTATTATTAACTAAAATCCATAGTCTAAATTAGGGTTCATTCTTTATGTCACACATTCTTTGGGTTTTGACAAATGTATAGTGACATATCTCACATAAGAGTATTGAACAGAATAGTTTCATTGCTCTAAAAATCCCCAGTGTTCCACCTCATCTTCCTTCCCATCTTCTCCCACCAGATCTTGGTCAACAACTGATCTCTTTACTGTCTCCATATTTAGCCTTTTCCAGAATGTCAAATAGTTAAAATAATATAATTTTTAGCTTTGTTAGACTGGCTTATTTCACTTAGCATTAAGAATTTAACATTTTGTTGTGTCTTTTTGTGATTTGGTTGTTCACTTCTTTTTATTGCTGAGTAATATTCCATTGTCTGGATGTATCACACTTTGTTTATCTATCCACTATTGAAAGGTACATAGGTTGCTTCCAAGTTTTTGCCATTGTAAAGCTGTTATAAACATTAATGTGCAGATTTTTATGTGTATGTAAGTTTTCAACTCATGATTAAATACCATGGAGCATGACTGGTGGGTCATATGGCAAAGGTATACTTAGTTTTGTCAGAAACTGCCAAATTGTCTTCCAAAGAGGCTGTATCATTTTGGAATTCCCACCAGAAATGAGCGAGACTTCCAATTGCTCCATATACTTACCAGCATTTGGTGTTGTGTTTTGGGTTTTTGCCATTCTAAAAGTATACTGGTCTCTCATTGTTTTAATTTGCAATTTTCTAATTATGTATGATTTTGAGTATCTTTCCATATGCTTATTTGTCACCTATCTTCTTTGGTGAAACATCTGTTCAGACATTTTTCCCATCTTTCAAATGAGGATAATTACAGTTTTAATTAATATTTAATGCCTCAGAACAGACACAGGCAAAGGCAAGTCTATTGATGTCCAGGCCAGCAAGGTTTAACTACAATTAGATGATGGGGTATTGAATGAAATAAAATAGAATTAATAAATTAGAGGCTGCTTTAGAAGAGCCATCTGATCAGAGAAGGCATCCCTAAGGAGGGGCTATTTAAACCAAACCCACAGGAGGGATCAGGCTTGGGAAGATGGTAGTGATGTGTAGAAATTTTGGTTGCTGGAAGGTTTTCCAAAATGATCATGACAAAGTCATTAGGTAGGAATGAACTTGTCAGACTTGAGAAAAACAAGGAAGTCCAGAATGTGATGAGTTTACTGAGTGATTAGGGATCATTTCTCTAGTGGCACATTGCCCAACTGCTCTTTCTCTTCTAAGATAAAAAACCACCCAAACAAACAAAATACATAGAAAATTTCAGTTGCCAAACAATCTTCTCATACTAGTACTAAATTAAAACTTCAGAGGAACTAAGCAATGAAAAGTTTGCAGTACTACTTTCCCAGAGGCAATTCAATATTAAAACAATAAATACTAAACCATAAAATGAGTATATGGAGGTCTAACCAAATTGTAATGTTTCCCTTGATGACTATTACGGCAGACACTAAAATATTACCCAACATCTATTTCCAACCTTATTTTATGTTACTATAACCTTGAATTTGTTGAAGACAGCAAGGTCCCAGATTACTACTTCAGTACCCCTTGTGGCTAGGAATAACCATATGACACAGATAAATATCGGTAAGAAGTCAGCAAAATTCTCATTGGAAGTTGAAGGAAATCTGTTGACTCCCTGATGAAAGAGCAAGGAACAGGAGTGACTGCCTCCACTTCCACTCCTTCTTCTCCCTTGAAGATTTTCATGATGAGTCTATCTGCAGCAGCTGCCCTGCAATCACTAGGCAACCAGCCAGGTGCCCTGACAACATCACCATGCAGCTCAACCTACACAAGTAATGGCACATCTCCCGAATTCTGTTTAGGGGCACCACACTCCCTGATTTCAAGCTATATTACAAAAGCTGTAGTCATTAAAACAATATAGTACTGGCATAAAAACAAGCACAGAGATAAATGGAACAGAATAGAGTGAACAGAAATAAACCCATCCATACATGGTCACTTTATTTACAACAAGGAGGTGAGAACAGACAAGGGGGAAAGGATAATCTCTTCAATAGTGTGGGGAAAACTAGACAGCCACATGCAAAAGAATGAAACTATACTATCTTACACCATACACAACAATTAACACAAAATGGACTAAAGACTTGCTTGTAAGACCTGAAGCCATAAAACTCCTAGAAGGAAACATGGGTGGTAAGTTCCTTGACATCAGTATTGGCAACAATTCTTTTGGATCAAAGTCCAAAACCAAAGGCAGCAAAAGCAAAAATAAACTAGTGGGACTGCCTCAAACTAAGAAGCTTCTGCATAGCAGGGAAACACTCAACAACATAAAAAGGCAACCTACTGAATGGGAGACAACATTTGCAAATCATATACCTGATAAGGGCGAATATAGAAATCATTGGATATATAAAAGAACTCATACAAACAATAGCAGAAAAACAAATAATCTGATTTTAAAATGGGCAGAGTACCTGAATAAACCTGTTTTTGTTTTTTTTAAGAAGACATACAGATGACCAGCTAGCTCATGAAGAGATACAAACATCACTTGAGCATCAGGAAAATGCAAATTAAAACCACAATAAAATATCACCTCATACATGTTAGAAGAGTTATTACCAAGAAGACAAGAAGTAACAAGTGTTAGGATGTGGAGAAAATGAACCCTCCTACACTGTTTGTGGGAAGGCAAATTGGTGCTGCCACTACAGAAAACAGTGTGGAGGTTCCTCAAAAAATTAAAAATAGAACAACCATATGATAAATATCATTTCTGTGTATTTGTTCAAAGAAAATGAAAACACTAATTTGAAAAGATACATGGACCCTCATATTCACTCAGCATTACTTACAATGGCCAAGATATAGAAACAACCTAAGTGCCCACTGATGAATGAATGGATAAATAACATGTGGTATATAAATATATAATAAAATACCACTGAGCCATATAAAGAATGAAATATTGCCATTTGTGGCAATATGGATGAAACTTGCGGGCATTATGTTAAATGAAACAAGTCAGACAGTGAAAGATAAATACTGTACCATTTTCTTATATGTAGAATCTAACAAAACAAAACAAACAAATCAAAAGGAAACAAAACTAAACAGCAAAGCCAAGTTCATAGATTCAGAGAACAGACTGGTGGTTGCCAGAGGAGAGGGAAGATGAGAAGGGATGGGCAGCATGAGTGAAGGTGGTCAAAGGTGAAAGTTTCCAGTTATAAAATAAATAAGCTTTGGGGTTGTAAGGTACAGTATGGTGACTATAGTTAATAATACTGCACTGCACATTTGAAAGTAGCTAAGAGAGTAAATCTTAAAAGTTCTCATAATAAGAAAAAAAGATCTACCTATGTATGGTGACAGATGGTAACTAGGCTTATTCTGGTGATCATTTTCCAAAGTAAACAAATATCAAATTATTATGTCATACATGTGAAACTAATATAATGTAATGTGTCAACTATACCCCAACACAAATGGCTAGGTATGAAATTTTTATTCTTTCAGAAAGTTATTTCAAGGAAAACACTGACAGATTGTTAAGAGATTAAGTCAGAGAGAAACTGCTATTAAAGTTTCTTAAACAGTGTGTGCTTCTGTTCATTTTGAAAACTGTAACTTGAGAAAATATTTGTGGACAGTCATCATAGCTGTGAAATACTTTTCTTGAGTTAGTTTCCCTGTTTTTATGGCATAATTGCAATCCCCTGTGTACCTAAAAACCTCATAACCATCTGCATTTCAAAGGAACCTAAGTGGCCTGCAATTGGCCAGTAAAAGTCCACACACTATTCCAAATGGAATTTGACAGCAAAAGGTCTTTAAATGAAGGCAATAATTGTGTTACAATAATTTTAAGATAATTATATCATGTTTTACATGTTATTCTGTAACATGTATTTTAAAAGGCTGGTATCTCCTTAACCATTGATACTCTTCTATGGCATTTCCTACAAGTGTGTAAATGCAATTAATAATAATATTAATATGAGCTGGTATTCTTAAGATTTTCTCCTGTTGCTTTTACATCATTGATACCAATGTCAATATATGTTTTGAGAATTTTGTTAATGGTATATCAGCAAGTAAATTACAAATTTCAAATACACAGCAGTATTTTCTATTACTATATAGAATACAAAGAGAACACAAAAATATCTAACCTCTTATCCAGATAACCTAGACAAGTATTATACAATTTCAGTATTCAGACCAACTCATCAAGTATGCTATATAGCCTACTGCATTTAGGTATCTTCTAGTTTTTCACTCTTAGGGAGACTTCTATTATGCCTTGTATAAAAGAGAAGCTTATCCTTATTTCTTACCTAATTCATCTTCAGAGAATTTAAAGTTAGGGTGTATGTGTGTGTGTTCCTGTATCTATTTTCTACCATCCTTCTAAAGTTAGTGTGCATATGTGTGTATTTCTGTATCTATTGTCTACCAATATAAGACTTTGTTTATTTTTGCTACATACTCAGGACCATGAACAGGGCTGGGTAGTAGATGCTCATTAAATGCTCATTGAAATAACTAATGAATGCATATTCCTAATGACTTCTCTGAACAAAACATTCAATAATGATACTTAAGTGTATATTCATGATGGCTTATTCATTTAACATTCATGCAAAATGTGGACACCATAGGGTCTCATGAGCAATTGTTCCTAAACTCTCCTTTCTTGTATGAGATATCATAGCTTACTTTGGACAACACTACAAATACTTCTAGTTGTCGGATTAAATGCTTTTTTGTAAATAGTTTGGTAACACACTCATTGACCCCACTGTTCAAGAAACAAAGATTATGCTCCTTGTGTTTTATTCTAATACAATGCAATTTAGCAAGGACTATATAATTATTATACAGGATTATATTTGCAAAGTTCATAAAGACTGGAACGATACTCACTGGCACAATACTTAAGCGAGGTAGAAAATAATCATATTCATTTTTTCTTGGTTTTTGTAAGGATAATCCAGTAGAATACTTGAATTATGCATAATATTAAGGAAAAACAGGATTAACAAAAGAAGTTTCTGATGAATACATTTAATCTCCTTCTCAAAGCTAAAATGACTATAGAATGCAAATCACAAGAGTGTCTTGCCATACAGAGGTATGGAAACTCCACTTGGTACTGAACATTTAGCAGAATGTATAATAAAATATCTAGGAGAAACCATAACTCATTCATTAAGAGAGAAGTTTTACATAGTCACACCTGAGCTTTTCCTCTGCTTTTTCATTCCTGACCCACAAGATTGCACCAAGTTCTAGGTCAGAGGCAAAGGCACTTTTAGTCAAGTATGATCTTATGCCTTGTATTTTACCACTTCCCCTTGAATTCATTCAAGTTTTGCAACTTACATCGATTCTTTCCAATTGATAGGTAAGTGTTTTGACCATTTCCTAGTTTTTTTTGTAAAGCAAGTAGTGTTTTTATATTTTGCCTGTTTTTAAAATTTATTTACTAGATAGTATGTCTGATTCTTTCAGAGATGACAATGGAGGTTGCAATATTTTTGCTCTTATATTTAACCACGGAATCATGAGACTCATTTAATTTAAATTAGTACTTTAAAACAAAACAAACACACTGAGAGTGCAGTGGTTTATTGTGATTAGTTCTATGCCCGTATCTCTATCTGTATTTAACATAAATTGAAAGCATTCTCTATATAAAGGCAAATAAAATACACATGAAAATGAACCCCTTCGAGCATTTTAAAACTCATTTTTGTTGTCTGTGTGGTTTTGTTAATTCAGTTATTGTGTGCTGTGAGGTGAGAGCAAGGGTTCTAGTTTATTACGGATAAGTATCTCACCAAATAACACATTGCACATATTCTTTTTATTCACAGAAATAAAATATCCAGTTAGACGTAATTATCACTTCATATTGTGCCTTTGAAATGCTTTTTAAGAGATCAGAAACATTTCCTTTTTAACTTCAAAACTACCACACTGGGTAGCAGAGTTCGAATGTATTTATCTAATTTGCCTTAAATGTAGCTCTCTTAAATGTTGCTCGAATGATTAGATTCAAGTGTAAAATGGCACTCAATTATTAAATTTAAAGAAGAAAAACGTAAGTCATCATTTTATTTGATGACTGATAAAAATAGCAATGTCGGCCGTGTCCCAGACATCAGGACCCCCTTCGCGTCTCATCTCTCACGTTCCACGACCTGGTGTCACACACAGAAGCGCCGACAGGGCAGTGCAGATTAAAAATTAGAGGAGGTGCAAACACTGAAGTGCAACCGAAGTACACAAGTCTGTGAGTTTGTCTTTCCCTTTCTATTTTTTATAGAGTTCTGAATACAGAAAAAAAAAAAAAAAAAAAAACTTCACCATAGAAAAGCCACAGTGCACGTGCCATGAAAAACCGCAGTTCCTCCCGGGACCTGATGTCAGGGGACAGTAGGGGAAGCAGTGGACGGGGGTGACCAAACTGCACGCACAGTTTAGAGGTCGTTCCAGTTCTAACAAGGCTGCCGGCCAAATCAGGGGTTCAGTGGAGAACAGCATCCAGTGAACCTTTCCATGTGTATGTGTGAGTCTGTGCGTGTGTGTGTAAAAGCATATACACACTTTTGAGGGACCTGAGCAACTAAACTAGAAAAACAGAGTTGGCATTTACTGTGACAGAAAAGATAGATGACAGTTTGTGGGAGTGGTAGCTAGAAATCATTTTGTATTTTAGTTTGGTGCCATGTTAGACATCTGAGTAGAGGTGTCAGATAGGCATTGTTGTAAAGAGTATTTCAGGTAAGTGGTTACCAGTATGTTTATTTGAGAGCATTCATCAGAGGTATAGTATTTAAAGCTGTAAATGGGATCAATGTGGGAACCCTAACTACATGTGGCTTCTGAATATTGGAAAGGTGAGTTGTTCAAATTGAGATGTACCCAAAGTATAAAATACACTGCATTTGGAAAATATGGTATAAAAATAATCTAAAATTTCTCATTAATAATTTTACATTGATTGTATTTTAATATTTTCTATATTATCTTAAATAAGATACATTAGTAAAATTAAAATAGATTATTCTTTATATTTTTATGAAAATTTAAAATTATATGTGTGGCCCATATTTGTCACTGACTTGATAGTTTTCCCATAGAGTTTACAGTGTGAAAACAGTGAGAAGAGAGCAGCTTCAGTGACTGATCTGTGAAACACCCCCTTTATTTAGAGGTAGGGTTTTAATTTCCAAAACGCAAATGAATATGTTATTCAAAGAAGGAAAGAATAATCCAATGTATAAAATGATGCTGATGAGTCAAAATAAGATTAGAACTGAGAAATGTGCATTAGTCTTAGTGATTTGGAGGTCAGTGCTGACGTTGACAGGGGTTAGGTCAGATGACCTATGGGGATGAGGTCCAAATTAGAGGTCAGGAGAGGCAGGGGTAGGAACTGATGTATATGCAACTCTTAAAATAGATCAGAGAAATCTGACTATAGCTAAATGAGTATGTGGGATTAACACAGATGTTCACATTTCTGTTTGCATATTGATAAGAAAATAATAAGTAAAAGAGAGATCATTCTTGCAGTGATGTATTAAAGAACGAGAAATTGAGTCTTAATGGATCTACCAAGCTGATTTTGATATTTACCTACTTCAATCTGAAGAAATGCTGAAGAGAAACAAACTTTTAAAAATTACAACAAGTTTCTGAATATTTGCATGTATGGAAAAGAGCACGAGCTTTGGGGTCCAAAGCAGCCCTTGCTAGAATCACAGCCACATTACTTACTCACTGTGTGTCCTAGACAGAAAGTAAGTGGGAGAGTGAACAATTACACAAGGAGACAGAGGCCAGCCTAAACCAGATTAGAGAGCTCATCTTTACTCACTGGAAAAAAGAATGTATGGGAATAGAAGCAAATTGGTTTCTAAAGCTTGTAGTAGGATGATACAATGTTCTCTTAATTTTGATGGCTATTTAATATCCCATTTTCTGCTTGATTTTTAAAAATTATTTTGCTACTTTTTACTCTTTTAAGAATGCTGCATTGAATAGCCTTCTAGCTAAAATTTTATCAGCTCTTTGATAATTTTATTAGGATAAACTACTAGAAATCACAGGGTAAGAAAGTGTGTATATAAATATAACTTTTGATACAAAGTTAAAAGGTTCAAGAAAAAATTGAACCACATTTTATTCTCACCAACGATGAATAACTGTCTTTTCCAAAAACCCTTACAATGATTGTCATCACTAAAAAGCTACTTGTATAAATATTTAACCATTTAGAAAATATTTTGGATGTTTCCTAAATTGAAAATGGGATGAAATTCCTAAAGCTTCTTCCCAGAAAAATAAAGATGCATCCAAAAAACTGTATTCCGCATGAGAAGGTTCTAAATGACCTTGTTTTTTAGTCTACCTTTTCTCCTTTTTCTATATTAACATACCGTAATGAAAATAAAATAAAAATGTAAAATAATTTCAAAGGTGACTGCTACTTGACCTCATTAATGTGAAATTGAAGACAAATACATAGAAAGGAATAAAGAGTTTGTAATTCACTTGCTATCCACTAAGTCATTATAAGACCTGTGGCAATAATCCTGGAAAAGAAAATTTGTTGTTTGACTCGTGTTTCTGTTTCATGGTGGCATGCTTCAGTCACTGGTCTGCCTGCACCAGTAGAGGACTCATCAGAAGGTGAAGACAACACTGGTTTTTGTACATGTATTAATTAGAATTACAATTATGCATGATTTCAGTTACCTCAAGCACTTGAATAAACTAAAAAAAAAAAATCTTACAAAACAGCTGCCTGTGCGTGTAAGATAGAGTGTTTTATAGTTTTCTAAATAGAGACACAGCTATTCTGGTGATTTATGATCTGGGAGGTGGTGTGGGAGTAATGAATTGCCAGGTAGTGTTAAATATTTGGAACTTAGTGATTATAATATCTTTAGATAGGGGTACTCAAGAGAGTACTATAAAAGGTTAACTTGTAGCATAAAAATTGGTAGTGTTGAAGTTAAAATATTGTACTTTTCAAGGCATATGATGAGAAAATGTGTCCTGAGTAAGGTGATACTTTGCTGAGCATGTTATTTTCTTAGAAGAAAAAACAAAATGTGAAAATCTAAATAAAGTGTACTTTCAAGTAACCTGGGAAAAAAGGTCATTGATTTTTTCTTTAGACTTTTAAAAAAATTATCCTTCCTCTATATTTCATAATCCATCATCTAACACCAATTAATATTTATAGTATTTTACTGCAAATTATTAAACATTGTGGGCCCTATAATATGTTTTGCATAAAATATGGATTTTTTTCCCTGCGAACAAAAGGGATAGTAATCAGACATATTTCAGACACACTGTGGTCTAACACAGGAAGGCTCATTACAATTACTTATTCGAGATAAAATTGAGGGTCCCTGATTAATGACTAAAACACAGCTACTAAGATAAGTATTATATAATCAGTGAAATTTTGTTTTTTTCTCAGATGTCAGTACCCTCCATCCAGTGACTACCAGGAACATACATATAATTGAACAAGTTGGATTTATTACTCATTGTAACAAAGAAATGAAAAAGAGGCAGTGTGATGTTGTGATTAGTAATAAGAAATATATATTTGGTTTCCCTTTCTGGCACATAGCTCCTAATACCCCTGGAATATCCTAAGTGATAAGAAAGATAAAGGTATCTTCATATTCGTAACAAGCCCCTTTCAACCACACCTGAGTTTATGTTAATGAGGTGACTTTTGGAACTCATTTAAGGGCAGGGGTTGTTTGCCATTAGAAACCAACTCTGTGATCAGAGGATTGAAAATTTCAGTCCCACCTCCTGACCTCCAGGGAGGGGAGAGGACTAGAGGATTAATCTTCATCACCAATGGTCAATAATTTAATCAATCAGGCATAGGTAATGAAGCCTTTAGAAAAATCCAAAAGGATGGGTTCAAAGAGTTTCTGGGTTGGTGTACAGGTGGAGATGTGGGTAAATTCAGGAGAGAACTTAGAAGACCTGTGCCTTTCCCCCATTCCTTGCCCTCTACATCTCTTCCATTTGGCTATTCCTTAGTAACATCCTTTTATAATAAACTTATAATCTACTAAATCAAAGGTTTCTCAAAGTTCTCCGAGCCAGCCTAGCAAATTAATCAAACCTAACAAAAGTGGTCATGGGAACATCCAATATATATCACAGGAGGTGAACTGGACATGCAAGATCTGGACATGCACCTGGCATCTGGAGTGGGGAGGAGTGGGCATTCTTGTAGGACTGAGCCTTTAACCTGTGCAATCTGACACTCTCTCTAGGTGGATCGTGCCAGAATTGAGTTGCAGCTGGTAGTGGATTATTGCTAGTCAGTGTCAGGAAAGAACCCACACAGAAAATGGAATCAAAATCGTTGGACAGCCTGGTGGGGATGGAGACACACTAGTATCTTTGATTTTTCTTTTCACAGATTTTTTTAACAGAATACATCAGTTAGAATCCCAAGACTTGCAGAAATTGCTGGAAAAACAGACAAAAAGATAGTTTCTGTTTAATGGGGTTGCTAAATTTTGAGGATGTGGTGCAAAAACTTTTATGGAAAGACAACTTTCCTGCTATGGAAGCTGACAAAAGAGGAAAGGCTACATACACACACACACACAAAAATACATATATTTATATATTATATATAAAATATATGTATTATATATAAAATTTTATATTATATATAAATATATATGTGTGTGCATGTGTGTGTATATAATGCTAACTAAATCCAGAGGTATTTCTTGATCTCCTATGTCCAGATATGCCCAACGATTTTCATGCTTGAAGGCCATAAATGCTTTTGAATAATGAGAGTCAAAAATTCCCTTATTTCCTTAAGATAGTTCGACTTGATGCAACTGAAAGATCCTGGTCAAGTTCAAGCTGGCTGAGGCTAGTGATTAAAGAGGCAAGAGAGTCATCATACTTTTCCTTTAATAATTAAATGAAACCTGCACTATAGGCTCATTTAGGGGAGGATTTATTTTCCATTCAAACCCTATAGTCCACAATATATGTAGTACCTCCAGATATTTTAAACACTGCTGTCCTATTGTGTTTTTCTAGTACTTGTATTGTGATGCTCTGCCATTTGATGCCCACCCCTCATTTGGGGGCAAGTAAGGGAAGAATCTACCTCTAACAGATGTGATGCCTTGCAGTTCACCTTTATATCAATAATGTCTTATTCTTTTTCACCATAGTTTTGAGAGGAGTATTTAATCCTCAAAGACTTCTGCAAGCAGTCAAAAGATTTGAGCTGGTTGCTGAGAAGTCAATTCCATTTCCCCAATTTAATTAGGAACATTTCCAAAAATATTGCTCATTTTTCAAGCGTCCATAAATTCCAGGTTGTTCATATGGATATTGCATATCTTTTGACTAAGCCTATTGGTCACCTGATGTGTTTGCTCAGTTGCCCTCAGACAGATCCTTGGATTGCATGGCATCAAAGGAAAAATGAAGCTGAACAGTGAAGTGCTAAAAATATTTTATTCAGGACTATAGTCACAGGGGAAAAGAGACCTCAGTACAGAACACGGCTCAGTTCCAAATTCAAAAAGGGCTGTCAGATTATAGAGCCATGAAGCTGAGTGGGGGTTAGTGCATGAAAAATAACTAAGAGGAAACATCAGAGTTACGGGGGGCGCTGGCTAAATCACCCTAAAACGCTTCTTGCTAAAGATATGCCAGGCTAGTCACATATCACCTGAGGGATGGTGGGGGGTGAAAAACTCAATCAGCTATCAAGGATGATCAGCTATCAAGGGTGGGGGTTCTGGTTAAAATGACTTAGCAAGCTTCTTGCTAAAACTGGATTTTATAAGAAAGTGACATCTGGTCAAGTAATTATAATGAGCCTTCCTATGTTAGACCCAGAGTGTCTCTGAAATATGTATCTGATCACTATGTCTTTTGTTCAGAGAAAAACTAATGCATATTTTATGTAAAATGTGTTGTAAACACTACAGTATTTAGAATATAGTAAAATGCTATCAATGTGAAGATGCTGTTAGGTGATGGACTGTAAAATACAGAAGAAGGCTATTTTTTTTTTCATCAAAAGACAAAGCAATGACCTGATTGTTTTTCAGTGTGATTGAACATACCCATTATCTAGACTTTTACATTATATTTTCCCTTCTAAGCAAATAACAAAGTGGAAAATCTTTCAAAACCTGTGTTTTGAAAATCCCAACAGACTGCCAATGAACTCACAGATGTAGTCTGGGCAATTAAAGTTATTAATGTGTTTTTGAGGAATTTCACTATTGTTAATTTTAATGGCTTAACTTGACCTAACTGAAATATAATTTGCCTAAAAGAAAAAAAATGGCTTTGAGCTTTGATCCTTACTAGAAATAAATTATCAAATTCTTCCATTCTGTACTCCACATTAAAAAAATTTACCCCTAAAAACTACATTATTAACATCTCTTTTGAACATTTATTATTTTTAATGAGGTTACTATCTATTGTATTTCTAAACCAATGATTTCAAAAATGCTAATCCTTTTAAATGCACTGAGAAAATTTTAAGGACCTAAATATTTGAGTATTACATTCTCACAGAAACAGTACTATTGTCCTTGTATAACATCAAAATGATCACAGTCTTGACAATGTAATATATTTTAATTACACTAGTTAATTAGGAACATCTTATAATGAACAGCAGCCATATGACAAGATTAAGGGGAAATAATTATTGTCAGTGAATAAGTACTTTGTCGATATGAACACAGTTGTAAGTAATTTATGATTAATATTAAGAAACAATTGCAGTGTAGCAAAGAAGTCTGGTGATAAAAAATATCTTCTGTGGAGTTGACATAAATTTGTATTTGGGGAGGAAATTCCATAGCTCTGCCTATATGCCCAGTTATTGAACGATGCCAAGTACTTCTTCTGATGACTGTTGATTCAAACAAATGGCCCGAACAAAATGAGTGTGACAAAGTTGTTTTTGGTCACTCACGGTATTTCCATATTTCAAGTTCACCTTGAAAGTTGGTTTGGCCAAAACATTTAATATGATAGTTCTCAGGCTGCTACTTCTGAAAAATTGGTTGCTTTTGATTTTCTACTAAAATTCAGCAAATTGTAAGGAATAGAAACTTTTAGCCCAGTCCAGGAAAGAAGGAGTAAAACATATGTGAGGAAGTTTTTAATATATTTTCTTGAAAATTTAAGAAGTCACAGCATAATTACGTCTGTTAGATGATTGTAGAAATTTTACAGCTCAAGATCTCAACAACAAGAATTAATGGATTTTTGTTTTTATGATTTTGTAATTATGTAACTCAGCTAGCATCACATCCCATGCTGCTTCTTCCTTTCCCATTATCAAATAGTGTCTTCTGCTCATAATTTATCCTATTAGACTTGCTTTGACCGAGGCTGAACATTTACTTTGTGACATTCTTTTCTACCTTGGCTAAGAACAGGCCAATTCTCTCTAAGGGGCTCTTAGTTCCAATTTCCCAGGTCAGATATGATGAGTCCAGATACCATTTTGTTAGAATTAGTGAGTGTGTTATATAAATCACTTCTTAAAGCGTAAACTCTGTACTTTCTGTCCCTTCACAGTGGCTGAAAAATGATGGTGCTTGGACATCACTGAATGAAGAAGATAATATAACTTTCCCCTGGCCCTGCACTAGTCTGTGCTGGTGGTTATGTAAGGGAGAAATAAACTTCCAAGTTATTTAATCAGCATTATTTGCAGGGTTGGGAAAGATAGTTTAAGAATTTACCATATTTAATTCAGCTATGTCTACTTAGAAGTGAGAGACACTGACATAATAACAACCATGACAACTAAAATGTGTAGTACCCTTAGCTTCAATATGAAGGAATAGGGGAAAAGCACGCAAAAGCTGGTGACCTCTAAGTAACGAGATAAAGCCATCAGGTGCTGGGGGAAGCCATGTTGCAAAACTACCCTCTGCAGTAACCTCAAAGGCATTTGTGGTCACAGCAGATAGAGCCTATTGCTTTGAGGAAATGGTTCCAGGGATGTCCAACCTGTGGGCCGCGGGCCACATGTGGCCCAGATGGCTATGAATGTGGCCCAAAGCAAAATCATAAATGTACTTAAAAACTTTTTTTTTGCTCATCAGTTTTCATGAGCATTTGTCTATTTAATGGGTAGCCCAAGACAACTCTCCTTCTTCCAGTGTGGTCCAGAAACACCAAAAGTTTGGAGACTCCTGGACGATGGAAGGGGAGATGGAAGGAAGTCAAGCTTCCCCAAGGGAGGATCACTCTGCCTATACTCATAGGACTAAGAGCCTTAAAATGCATCATTATTAGGGTATTCTGCTTATGATCACTTTTATTCCATAAATATTTTCAAAATATTACTTAGATTTCATCAAACTTTACTATTTATCACAATAACACACTGAAGCATTCAGAGAAAGTAATATTCTTATTACACAAATGCAGTTACAATTGGCCAAAGCCACAGGGTTATATTCAGGGTAAGACTGAAATCTCATGGTCTCATGGTCTCAGGAGACCAAGGGACCCACCTTCAGCAAAGCAGGTGTGGTTGTGGGCTTATGACTGAATGTGTTATATCACATTCTACTCCATCTGGTAGCTTCCAGACTGATAAAGCACTGGATAGTCTGCTGAGAGACCAGCTTGCTTGACCTCTCCAGGGATATATTCTGAAAGGATGAGGTACTAGCTGCCAAGACATTGACTGAACATTAATTCATTTTTTACCTCCAACAGAAATAGTATACCTGCATCTAGAAACCAAGGGTGGGAGCTGGAGTGGTGTTACTTACTATCATTTCCGATGACTCAGTGGGGAATTTTATGTTTTTGGTCTCTACAACTTTGGACTCTGTAGGGTAAGAAATCTTGATCTCTAAAAGAAAACTACTTTCACCAGGGGCACATAAAGTATCTTATTTAATTATAAGATGCAGCTACTTCCTGAGCATAAAGGGCTCCTTGTTTCCAGAGACCTGAAGACAAGAAGAGGAATCATTCTCTAGGCAGGGGTAATGAACCCTGATAATTATAGGGCTGCTGTTACATAATGGGGCACAAGAAGAAATAAATGTTGAGTTCAGTTGTTTCAATTGAATAGTTATTATAACCTTGGCCAATCGTGACTGTAAATTCATAGCAGTGACAACCATGTTCTGAGAAGAGCAGAGTAACTATGGCCCAGGCTCCTTCAAGAACAAGGTCTAAGAAACTTTACCGTGCAGTACACTAAGGACACAAAGACAGTAATTGAGAGTGTTGGCAAGCCAGAATGGATAGTGGAGGAGGGAGATCAGAAGCATCATTTTTAGCCCTAAGACCACCTGCACTTTGTCCAATTAATGTCTGACTTGTATGGCTCCCCTTGGAAAGAAAGGTCATTTACATTCTAGAGGAGCTGCTCTCTGAATGAATATAGAAAAGTGGATCAAAATGACACCTGAGGTGGATTGTAGTATACACAGAGATTCACTATCCAGATCTTTCATGGACAGGCTTGCTGCCCACACGCAGTTACTGGACTCAGCAGACCACCTCCAATTGCCAGATCTTTCAGAGTAGCCCTCACCTGCAGAAAGCTGCTTTGTTTTGGGGAAGCCAGTCACTGAGGCAGGTCAGGATAGGTAAGCCTAGCCATTCCAGCCTTCTGTAGGACATACTGACAGGCGATACTTAGTGCAGAGCACCCCATCAAACTAGTCACGACATCGACAGCCCTGCGTTTCACTGAAACTCATCCTCTGCCCAATCGTGTTGTACCCACCTTCCCTTCACAGACATTGATCCCTAACAAACAATTTGTACCTCAAACTGTGTCTCACTGTGAGCATCTGGAGAACTCAATTTGCAATGCATGACTAATAACATTTCTTGTTTTTCTGTCAACTAATCCTCACAGTTTTCCTTATGTGTAAAAGTTGCTGAGAAAACAACAAAAACAAACCTTGGAAGAATTGTCATTAGTGATTCTTTTTCTCTCATACTCCACACATAATATTTTGCTTGCTACCTCTTCAAAGTGACCAGAGTCTAACCATCCACAATTGTCTCCAAAACTATCACACCTGTCTTGCCTAGAGTATTGCATTAGCTCCTAACTAGTTTCTCTGCATCGACCCCTCCACGTCTTAATAATGACAAGAATGATCAGGTCACAGTATAAAAAGTGATCTTGTCACTTTTTAGCTGAAAACCCTACAATGTTTTTCCATATTACTCAAAGTTAAAATTGACATAATTAAAAAGCTGGACAATGCTCCATATGATTTGTTCTTTCATTATTGGCGTAGTCTCTCTCAGGATTTTAATTCTGTATAAATACAATTGCACTTGTGTAATGAAAGTCAAACTACACATAGATGCATCAATTTTATAGAGAATGGGAGGAATATAGACATAAAGATTAGATATGGAAAGAGATATTTGCTAGTGCATTGGCTAAGCTTCAGAATCTGACCCCTTATAACCCCAAAAGCAAAAATTACAATTCTTTATTTCTGTTATTACTTTTTCAATAAGCCTTATCTTCCAGGTTAAAATTCTTGTAGCTACCTTAGAATTAAAATGGTGTCTCAAAGATTTTGTAAAAGTACATAAGTCCCAGAAGTTAAATGCCACCTGAAACTCATAATATAACTTAATATCATATCCAGAATTAAATTCAAAGTTGAAGAATTTCCATTTTAGGCAATACTGTCATCAGGCACCCAGCCAAAATTTATAATAGATTGACACAAATGAATTATCTGTTCAGAAAAACCCATGTTACCATGGACCTTAAATTCAAATGGATTATATGAAAGTGCCTTTCATATGCAGTACACTCATTTGTGAACATCAGTATATAATATCTGAGTATAAAGTCAAATTATAAAAATGTAGAGAATATGAATATTTGATAATAGTAACAGGTTGAATTAAAAAACACAAAAAATCCATGGTACATAGAATCCTCATAATTATGTTTCATTTCTGCCTATAAAATTGCTCAATAAGTCAAACAAAAATTATTTTGAATGTATCAATTTAGTCATCTTTCTGAAAGCATTTTCTATACCCTGCCCTAAATTACATAGGGTCACTGGATGCCTTAATCTGGAATCAGCACAGATCTTTTGTCACACTTAGCTATTTGATTTAACCAACTATATGAAACACAGGAATTATTGAATTTTTATTTAGTTAAATAGATGCTAAAGCATCTTGTGATAATGAAAAAAAAAATGACAGAGAAGTAGAATGAGCAAAAGAAGAAGGAGAAAGTGAAGCAACAGGTTAGAGACTGCTTCTCACCCTGTGCCCTGCTCAATGGTAAACATTGCTCATTTACTCTTCACAATATGTACCTTATTTTTCTAATTTCCTTTCAAAAATAAAAAAGTAAGGATCTGGGATTTTAAAATAACTTTTCAAAGTCAAAATGGTATTAAGTAACAAAATCAGAATTCAAACACACATCTGCTTGTCTCCTACAGCAAGCTCTTAATCTCAACACTATACAGCTTTATTTATTCATTACTGCATTATATTTACACATTCTAACCTATGAAACGACAGCTACTTAAGTAAAAGTGAAAGGTGAGGCTGTAAAATGGGGACATCTGTTATCATGATCTTTGACTTTTAAATATAAGCTTACTAAAAGATCAAACTACTATAGTTGGAAAAATTTAAACTTTAACTCTGCTTAAATTTTAAAGTAAAATTAATGTATTTTACTTTCTTATATATCCAGGGAATAAAGCATCTCTATTTATAATTTTGTCAAATGGTCTTTATGATTTAGCTACAAAATTAAATCATTAATCTCAATATCTGAAATGATTCATCCCATTTTCTATTTCATTGTACTTTTCTCTTTCTACATTTATTCAACTCATTACATTGACAACTTTAGTTTGAATTTCAATTTTTTTAAGATAAAAGATAGAACACAAATCCTGTTGACCCTTTCGAGGGCACAGACCTAAATATACTGTCACTCTATAATTTCAGATTATTATTGGTGAAGATTCTATATTGACAAAAATCTAACATGTACCAAGACTCAGATTAAATTTGCTTTGGTAAAGTTAGATTAAATGAATTACTAATATAATTGACTTTGGCTGTTATAATTAATTTTAATTATAATTTACGGATAAAAAAGGGAAATTACTTTTCTTTCTCATTTCCAGATATTCAAATAAGTGAATTTAGGTTATTATCAGGTGGTGAATTATTATTGTTTTATTTTAAATGCATTATTATTTGTAGAAATAAGCTTTCCCTTGAGCATGCCTAATGAAAAGAAAAATTAAACATATTTTTCAAAAATGCATTTATTCAATAATACTACAGCAAATAAAGAGGACATGCAATTAAATAATTTAAAAAGTTTAAACTCTATAGATGTAAGTTGTTACTGTTTTCATTAAGTCTGCATTAATAGTAACATTTTCCTCTATTGTCCAGCATTTAAATTTGATTTAGTATAACTGTAAACTAAGCAATCCATGTTTTGATGTGTATAAACAATGAAATGGGGAGCCTGTGACTTATGATGTATCTTGTTCAAGTCATCTGCCCATAAGCTGCCTGTCAGATAGATTCCTTGTGTACCTTCTGCTCTTTTACTGCCTAGTCTTTTTTGGCAAGTGGCTTTAATTTTATTTTTTAGTAACGATAGCATAGGTGTTTCTGATCATGACTTACCTAATATCTCTGTCAGCTTGATCTTTTGCCCAATTGACAAAAAAAAAAAAAAAAAAAAAAAACCCACAAAACAAAACTTCTTGCTCTCCTTTCCTACTTTCTATGGAATTAATCATAAACCCATAGTAATTATAATAAATTCCAGTTCATTTCTGTTTAAGCAAAGTTTTTATCTGACCCTTCAAAGGCTGTTGCAACTCCATTAGCAATTATATATGCATTCTTATTTTAAGATATTTGATTTACTGGTATTCTCCATTCCTCATCACTTATCCATACTGAATGCTCAAAAGGTTAGTACTGTTGATTAGGCAATTATTGTTCAAAATAAGATAAGTCTTTTACAGCTAGAAAATGTATTACATTTCCTTTTATAGATTGCCAATACACTTTTAAACACACACACACACACACACACACACATTTCTGTAGAGCATAGTGAATTACAAACAGTTAGATGAAACTGGAATATGATAATATCTGAACAGAGAGACAAAATGTCTCTGAGTCATAGAGAATATCACTAAGGTAGTAAATTTGTTTCAGGTATCTAAAAAGACAATCACAAGTAATTTTGAAAGAATATGGCTTGCTGCAAATGTGGTATTTGCCTAATGCCTTAAAAACACCAGAACTATTTTACTTCTAGAACATATGAGGCGGGTCCAGAAGGTATCTAGCCATGTAATATGAAAAACAGAGACATTTATTGAAGATACAAGATACAATAAACATTGTACATAGGTCATGATGCCTCAGTCCCCTTCAAAATAGGCACCTTGGAACCTCACACAGTTCTCCCATTTGCCATCAGCTGGCCTATTTATTTTCCTGAATCTCAACAACAGTCTGAAATCTCTTCCCTTTCAAAGGTGATTTAAGTTTCGGGAAAAACCAGAAGTCGTAAGGCACCAAATCTGGGCTGTAGTCAGGCTGACCCACCTGGGTGACTTGATGTTTTACTTAAAAACGCTGCACAAGACGTGATGCATGAAGCAGGAACATTGTTGTGATGAGGCTGCCAATCACCCATTGCCCGTAGCTGCGGCCTTCTGAATCATCCAAATAGCTTCTGCAGAGGAATGTTCTAGCTTAACTGCAAAATTGGATGCAGATTCATAGCTCTACTCACTCAGTCATTTTGAATGCGATGGCCACACAGAACACATGCTCACTCAATGGCATGTACTGTACCGACTAGTACAGTGAAGTTATCATTGTGCACGCATGTACATTCCAGTCCACTCTTCTTGGCCATCAGGTTACACTGATGTCGTGCAAACCATTCTCATTATCATAACAATGGCTGGACTTTTTCCAGACAGACCTCATGTAATTACACTTGATTAGCAACTTTTTCACCAGACTGAGCCCAAAATGAATGCTGGCTGTTTCCAAAATGAAAACTTGCAGTCAAAAGACAAAGTTATGCCTCCTTAGAGAAAATATAAAATAATTTCTTTTAGGATCTGAAGAAAAGGCTAGGGTTTATCAGTGGAAATGGGTCTCTAGAAAGAGACTGTATCAGTTCTACCAGTATTTTGGATCACTAACTGCTCATAGTTAGTAGAATAAAGTTATAGTCACTGTATGTGAGTGCTATCTACAGCAACCAAGCCATGCTGGGATTAACAGAACATAAGTTATATGGTACTTAATATGGTAAGTTACTTGGGTAAGAGTGTTGATGATGCATTTATATTATCTATATTATATATAGATATATACATAAATGTTTTATATAACAACAGAGTGGCAAAAGTAGGTTTACTGTTATGAGTACATGAAACAGTTTATTCCTGTATCATTATTAATAATTGTATTATTTTCCACAGAAAAAACTGTGAACTTACTTTTGCCTAATGCTTTATATAAAATTTAAAAACTCATACTATAATATCTGCAAAGAAACTTGAAATAGTTTAAGAGCTCTATTGACTAACTTTTAGAAATATTTGCTAGCAGTTTGTTAATGGACTTGGTAAAACTTGAAAACATGTTATTAAATTGCACTTTTTCCTTCAATGACTAATTTTAAGATTTTTAATACTATCATTATTTGTGGAAACCACACCTTTTTCTGCCCTAATACTAAGTCAAGCACAGTGCAAGAAGGGTATCTGAAAACAGTCAATTTCCCAAATATGTCAATCTATAAATGAGTGTTTTTGGTTTAAAACACATTTTTCTTAGCACTGCAATGATAACCACTGAAACACAAAGGTCCTTCAAGAAATCTGAAAAATTGTGGGGTTTAGGTTTTATCCTTGAAGTCAGAGTTTAATATCTTTGAAGGACTTGAAAACAATCTTCCAAGCAGAGAGTGATGTCAGGAGTCCCATAAGCTCCCATTTATATTGATGGTGAGCGTAGAAGTAGAGTGAAGGAAGGGTAATCAATCCAGAGGCTTCAGATGGAAGGAACAGGTCTTTTCCTTTTATAAAAATATATTTTATTGATTATGCTATTACAGTTGTCCCATTTTTCTCCCCTTTATTGCCCCTCTGCTCCGTACCCACTTCCCACCAGCATTCCCCCCTTAGTCCATGTCCATAGGTCATATATATAAGTGTTTGAAAGCTGTACTATGAGCTTTGGGAGCCTGGTTATATCCATGCTGCCTCTGTTGGATGCTCCTTTCCCTAACTACATAAGAAGCCATGACATAAAGAAGGTTCCTAGAGTCCCCAGTTTCTGTAGGGGACATCATAATGCATTTGGACGAGGAGTAATAACAGCACAGGAAGTACATGTAGAACAAATAAGTTCATTTTGGCTGAAGCAAGCCTTCTCATCAGAGGTATATAATAGTCTCTCAGAGAAACGTGCTTCTAACAAGGAATAGAAATGCTACCCACTGCAGAGAAGGCTATTTCACCACTGGAGGCAATGTGAGTCCTTGTTATTACAACATCAATCACCACCATCATTATCCTCATGACTTACACTTACAGGACATGTGCTACATTCCAGAGAATTTTCTGCATAGTCTGCATAAATTAATCCATTTAATTGTTACAATGTTCCTATGGGGTACAAAACCTTTTATCTCCATATCACAAAAAAGAAAACTGAGAGGCTAAAAAAAGGAACTAATAGGCAAAAAATTTATAGATAGTAATTAGTGCATTCAGAATTCAAGAAAATGTCATCTGACTCAAGAGTTTATCTCTTAGTAACTAAACTCTCTTGTCCATCAGTAGTTATTCTAGAATCAGACAATAGTGGCCTAAATTATCCAGTCTGTCATTCATTAGTTTTGGGACTCTGGTCAAGGAACATACTAAGCCTCAGTTTGCTCATCAATAAAATTAAGCAAATAATAGTGACTATTTCACAAAGATAGGGGGAATTTTAAACAAAAGTATCATGAAAATATTTCATGTAATATCTACAAGTGATAATTAATCTTAAGCTATCAAAACAATCCTTTCATAATTTGTGTATATCTCCGGGTGTGTGCACATGTGTGAATGTGACAAGAAGAATTAATCAAATTGATGTTTCCTCAGAGATTAATTTAGCCGCTCTGAAAATCTTGTTGACTGATCAGCTGTCAAGGAGGTTTTTAACTTAAGTGCTTAATTAATTTAGCTGATGAGATAAACAATGCCAGAGGACATAAAATGTCAGAAGACAGATCCAGATTTGGGGGGCCCTTAACTATGCTTCAGAACACCAAAACCGTAACCGAGGAAACTGGGGCTTGTCCACACGGTGCCTTGACGCATGACCCAACAATTAGTATTGAAAGAAACAGGTTTTTATTAACAGGGTTCCGATCTCAAGAGGGCTGAGAGCACTCCTGCTCAGAGCCCTGTTCTCCCAAGAGACCCAGCACTTCCCTTGTTTCCCACCAGGCTATAAGCCAACACCATACCCGGAAGTTCCCCATATCCCTATCTGTTGTTAAGCCAGATACACCAACCAATCTCCATCTTCTCTGGAATGTGCTCTTGTGGGTTTCAGAGTCACCATCCTGTTGCAGCAGCTCTCCTTTCAGGATCCAGGATATGTTCTTCTCAGCCTCCATGTGATGGTTCAGTGAAATGTGTGCGGTGTTACACTGGATATGGTGGAGTCCAGGGAGGCACAGGTCCCAGGAGAGTGACTTCTCTGTATGTTCTTCAGTGAAACAGAAGTCTGCATTCCCAGTCACAATTCAGTTTAGCTCCAAGCATCTCCCACAAATCTGTGTGGCTAGGCAGGTCCCCACGCAGCTCCATCAGCTCTCTCCTTACACCCTTCTCCTGCATGGCCTCTACCTCCTTTCTCTCGGCCCTCATGGCTCCTACCCCACTACAGGCCACACAGTATCCTCTTCTTTACTACACCAGGTCTCACAGCATAATTCCCTTCTCTTTCATCTCACCCTTATTTTAAATGCTCAGCCTGGAACTTCCTATGCAACCTCATACCCAGCCTCTCCTATGATGTGCTACTTTTGCCAGTTCCCCATACCTTCACCCTCTTTCAGCTGCCATCTTTAGTCAGAGCAAGAGATTCCCACAACTCAGAGTCATCTGCCTCCCCTCATTATTTCATGAGTCACTATACTCTCTGAAAGTCATGTACACCTTTTTCCAGGGGCAGCAGCATAGATAACAACCTGCCATTGTTATGCAAAGTATTTTAAATACTGCATTGTCCACTTCCCCTTCTCCCAATCCAGGTTTGTGGGGAATGTTCTCTGCTATGTGCAGGGATTCCCACCCTGTCCCCATTACAGAACCTCTTTTTTTTTTCTTTTTGGTCTTCTCATTCCTTATTTTCTCAGACCCATTTTATTTTCTTTTTATTGTAAGAAAGAAGAGGATTTATCAGAATTTGCATATAGGAAGCAGTGAACAAGTCTCTTCCCTATCCCCTCTCCAGAAACACACCTGAGGCTCTGACCATGAAAAAGATTCCCCCAAGTCTCGAAGATTTCCTGGCAAGATATTGTTAGAATATTATTGTAAAGGAATTTTGAGTCATCCCTCCTGCCTTACACAATATACAAGAATCCTTGATGCTTTGTACACCGTACATTGTCTCACACAACCCACTTGACAAAGACTACAAAGCCAATCACATCTGTTTGACATTATATCACAGTCAAAAAGTGATGAATGGCTTGGACTCAAGACGATTTTAGGCAGGGGTTGCTGAATTCACTGGATCATCGTGAATGGAGACAACTGGGTATATATTCAAACCTTTCACTCTTCCAGTCCACCTATCAGTGACCCAGGGGATGTTAGTGTGTAGTTTGCTTTTCTGACTCTATTGTCATACATCTAGGATTCCTTGACCCTGATACAAGACTGAGTAGTGTCAGAAAAGACTGTGCAACTTTAAAAGGGTTTTTTGAAAATTGTGTAAATTACTCTAATGGTACAAGTTGGAAGTTCCCATAAGATGAGATTACCAAAAAATAGATTTCTCCAAAAATTATCCATCAGAAAATTTCTACTTCCAATTTTGCTTTTTCTGAAGTACCTGCCACTGTCCCTTCTTTAAAAGGCTATTTTGTCAACATTTTTTTTTTGTTGTTAAACTTATTTTGTGATTACATTTTCAGTTTCAATACATCATGTAAAGCTTGGTCTGTATTTACTTGCTTCCTCAATCAATACACTATATTGAATGGGCTGAGCAGACTAAAGGAGTTCTTCTTTGCTTTGGGCTAGTTCGTGAATCTGGTTGGTTAGTCTTTTTGAGTCTAACTCTAAGATCTAAATTTGCTAGGAGGACTTTTCTTTACAAAACAACTTTTCTCAAATATTTATGTAGCATAAGAGAATAGCCAGCTGAATCAATGTAAAACTTATCACTGGGCAGAAACTTTTCAGAAACAAATTTTCTTAATCATGGCTAATATGTGAATTAGTTATTATCTCTATTTTAGAAACAAGAGCTGCCTGTCTCCGAAGACCTCATATCTGTGCTGTCACCAGAAACCAAAGTTATTAGCATCTTCATCTGGGACTTCCAGCACCGATAACTATGAGAAAAAATTATGTTATTTAAGCCACCTAGTCTGTCATATTTTGTTACAGCAGGCCTAGTAGACTAATATACTGTCAAGAACTTTAGAAGCATTATTTTATTTCTTTTGATCTTTACAAATATACCAAAGAAGATGTGATTACTACCAGCTTTTTGTAAATGAAGCTTAAGAGTTGTTAAATGCTCCAGTTTCACACAACTAAAAGGAAATTGTTACACGATCCCCCACAGCTGCCTAAGACAGAACAAAAGAAAGGATGTCCTTAAACGTTCATTAATAAGAATTGACCAGGATGACCTTAGTATTCCCCTCAGGATGACTAAGCTTTAGAAAGAATTCTTCTTGACAAGGGGGCTGTAACCTCCCTTTTCTGGAGCATTTAACTGAAAAAGCTTACAACTGTGTATCTTTTCTCTGCCTCTTTGAAATGCTTGCAAATCTTCTCCCAGGCTTCTTGCCAGTTTTACAATTGAGGATGTGTCCTTCTCAAGGACCTGAGAACCATCTTTCTGAAATGTAAACATAGTCTGCAGCCCTCTCCAAGTCTCCAAGGGAGGGCAGGAGACTAAATTGTACAAGCGCCAGTGAACTAAAAGAGATAACCTATTCATAGATAATCATAGAGAAGAACAATTACAAAATCAGGAGTGAGTCAGTGCACTCTCCACATCCTGTTCTGACACCTGCCCTTCTGTCTGTCATCCAGCGCTTCCCACTAGCTCACGCCAGCACTTAGATACTCAGAACGTCTGTTGCAGCAAAGCTCAGTGCAACTTTCCTCCCCCATTACAATGATCCCGAATGAAGTCTTATTTGCTTGTTTAACTTTGTTAAGTGCAACTTTTGCTTTGACAGCCTTTAAAGGGACTCAGAAACTAAATATCCAAGATGGAATGTCAGCCAAATTTACCTTTTAGAAATATAAGAAGAGGAGAGTGACACAACAGAAAGAACCTCAGGTATGGAAACCTTGAGATTTGTGTTCAGAGGCTGTCGGAACGAATCATTCAGATATCCAGGTCATTGCAAAGGGGAGCAGGAAGCACCCAATTTTCAAAACACTTGTCTTGTTTGAGTTCCTCAGAGATACACTCTAAGGCAAGGATTCAGGTACAAGTAGCTCATCTAGGATATGAAAGAAATACCCTTGGTAAAGTAAGACTAGGAGAAAAGGCAGCCAATGAAGATTACCTTTTCAAACCAGCTGCTATTGGAGGTGAAAGGGGTTTAATCTCTCATGGCAAACTTTGGAGCACAGCGCACAAAATGTGAGGAACCAGGAATATTTGTGTACCAGGTCTTGCTAGACACTATTTTCTGAACCCCGAGTTTGAGGAATAAAAATATAATCCCAAAGCTGTTGATTTACAACAACTTTCTTCTTACAACACAGTTTAAAACTATCATACATATTTTATTACATTATTATTTAAAGAAACAAGTTATATTAGGCATCCTTTAATATGTTAGTATTTTTATATGAGTTAACATTTTGGTATATTAAGACCAGTACATTGCTACTATATTAGTGTTATTATGAAAATTCTATCATGTCAAAAGACCCTATTTCCATCCAGTATAAATTAAATATTCAGAATTCTTTACATTTACCAGGTGAGTAAACACAGCCTTGACAGATTAGCATACTCTAAGAATGATAAAATGAGGCAGATTCAGAGCCCTAATTTAGTCACATTTCATATTCTGAACTTCTGAGCCTAGATCTGGTGCTAGACAGACAACACAATCTCCTTGCCATCTTAAAGTCCTTCGAGTAATGTTTTGGCTTTTTGATTGGAGTTACAGTCTGCCTGGTGGACCCCAGGCCTGAATTTCTTGACTTTATCATGGTTTAACTTACAAAAATTTTACAATACAAAGAAGAGACTGCAATAAAAAGAAAACTTAATATTCTCAATAACAACTGGCCAATATAATAAAATGTGTATAGAACACACACACATTTGGAACACACTTGGAACAAAGAGCATTGATTTAATATCTCTGAGAAAGAACACATGTCGAAAACAAAGAAAGGTGGTTTGGACATTCATCATGGTAGCACAGAAGCCCAACCCCAACCCAAGGAGCTGCTTAAGTGTACATGATATTCCAGGGGGAAAAAAACCCACCAGATCGACTAGCTGTTGTTGACATTACCAGAGAGTGCAGGGACGGTGGCATGTTGGTGTGAGAGAGGCAGTGTCACCTCCAGCCTGAGACTTGTTATAAGGGGTCCCAGACAAAAGAGGCACATGTCCTATGCATGACTCTAAACTACATTGCCTCAGTGTGTGTGCAGAAAGAAAGGTCAAGAAGCAGTCACAGGACCAGAACTGCTCCCATAAGGAGGGAGTTACAATCCATTCCCAATCCAATACACACTCCCTCTGGCCAGGAGCCCCGGGCCAGCCCTCCTCACGGGTGGTGGAAAAGGCGAAGTCCTGAGCTACCCCATAGTCATAGGGCTCCCTTTGGTTGGGCCCCCTGGCGATGCCCCCTTCACCAAAACAGTGACTACTCCTCAAAAAGGAGTTGAAGTCAGACAACAAATAAAAGTCGTCAAACGACACCTAAGTCATTCCAAAAATACTTTAGGGAAGCAAGATGCAGGAACCTGGGAACTGCATTATCATATTAATGGCAGAATCATGAATCAGAAGTTATGGTAATGATAATTATAAAAACATTGCTACATATTTGTAGACCTTTACAGTTTATAAAGTTCTTTGATTATTCATGATCATCTTCAATTTCAAGTCAGTTATGTTGCCCTTAAAAGACAGCTGGTGATTATTTTGGTGCTGTTCACATATCTTTGAACTCAATTTTCTGAAAACATCTTTGAATATAGAGGAAGTGAACTCCAAGCAAATGTCTAGCTCATATCTGCTAGATGGTCACTAACACGTTACCTTGTATTATATGCTTTTGATTGGCTGCACAACGTACATGATTTTGAATGCTGGCAAATTTTAGTACTTACAATAACCATACTTGTATGTGGTTTTATCTCTTATTTGGTAAAATTGATAATAACAAAATGTAAATTTCTTTTCCAAGAACACACATTCCGCAAAGTGGCAAAATGAAAACTCAAGCTCCCTTGCAGCCTCTCAATTACAATATTAAATTCTCCCACGCCTGTGACAAAATTTATGATGCAAAATTCACACTTTATAAACCTTGGGTTATCTGAAGTTCTTGTTTAGAATTACTATAAAATCCCATATCATACATTAGCCTACTTGCATTGGCTTGAAATTTAATGAAGTTTCACGCTAAGTGGGTCTTCACCATTGCCAGCATTACATGAGTGGAGGATCCTCATTCCTTACCCGCTGCTTTGTCCAGTGGCCACTGTCACACATATACATTTCAACTGCCAGCTTTAAGTTTAAAAGTAATAAATAAATAAATAGTTAGTTATACGTGTATGTTTCAGTGGAGATTCCATTTTTGGTAACAGCTAAAAGATAGGCAATACATGAAATAACTTTAATATAAAAGTATATACAGATATATTATAATTTTAAATTTGACATTTAAGAAGCCTCTAAATGAGTATAGTTATATTTTATTTCAAAACTCTGCTCACAGAAGCCCACATCAAAAAAGGACATATTAATGTGGCTCCTTTAATTTATAAAAAGCATAAAAGAGTTTCTTTTTTTCTTTCTTCCCTTCACTTCCTTTCCCCCCTCTCCCTTTCCCACCCAGTTATACATCAAAACATGTGAAGAGAATTGCATTTGTTCAAAATGCTTAAAAACTTTGGATTCAGGTAGCTAAAACCTGAAAGAGGATGACTTTTACTTTAATTGACTTGGCTGCATCCTTTGAAAGGGCAGAACAAAGCAAAAGTAAAAATTCTACCACTGAATTAATGGAAAGAAAAAAAAAAGAAGTTCAGAGGTTTCGGAACCACAGAAATGACAATTGAAGGAACTACAAGTGGAGAAAATATATCACCTCTAGGACAAAATATTAAAGACACAAATTTCTTTAGAAAATCAATAATTTTACTGCACTTTTGCTATTGTCTTAAAAACATTCTTCCATGACAAGATTTCTTAAAACCTATCAATATTTTTAATAAAATTCTAGGATATTCTATGAAGAAAATGTATAGCCTTTTACTCATCCAATAAATGTTATTGAGTGTTTACCATGTGTCAGATCATTAATACAAGACAATATCCCTGGCCTGATGGTATTTAAATTCTAATGTGCAAAAAAAAGCAAATTATACATGAAGATTATAAATAATAATATGAAATAAGGGGAAAATAAAGCAGGCAAGGGGGATGGACCATATAGGAGTAATACTCCCAATTTAAAAGCAGGCTGTTTTGGAAGGCCTAAAAAACAAACAACAATAGCAACAAACAAAGACCTGAAGGATGTGAGGAATGAAGTCTTGCAAAAGATATCATTTCAAGGAGATTGAACCACGAGTGTAAAGGCCTTGAGGCAGGACTTTGCCTCACCCATAAAAAAGTCAAGTTTGGACAAAAAGAAACTGGGACTAGAAGGAGCATAGGGAGAGAGAATTCAGGTGGAATTGGTAGGACCAGATCGAATAGGGTCTTTGAATCACTGTAGTGACTGACTTTTAAGTGAGAAGGAAAGGTACTGGAGGATCTAAGCGGAGGAATAATAGACTGTCACATTTTAACAGAAGGACTCTGGCTACTATGTTAGCAATAGATTTTGGAGGCAAAACAGAATCAGGATTGTCACAGGTGGGTACAGGTAACCAGGTTCTTGGTGATTGGGACAAAGAATTGAACTGAACATCCAGAGTTTATAGCAGAGAACATGGGAGTAGGCCAACTCCAAGCAGAGACTGACTTCGTGGGCTGGAGGGATTCTGTTCTTATAGGATGGATCCTTCCTGGCTAGTTTTGGAGGGCTTTTACTGCGCATGTACAAGTAGTTGTATTACTTTAAAGCTAAAGCACATGTGGTCTCCCATGATTTTCCCAGATTGGCCTCCAGGGAAAGGGGTGTCCCAATGTTACCGAATTGACCCCTCCTTCTCCTGGGGTTAACCTGTATTAGGTTCGCCTTTCCCATTGCCAGAGAATTATAGGTCTCCATGTTAGGAAAGGAATTATTTATTCAAGTTGTACAGACTTAAGAGTAATGACTTAATGTCTTCATCAAAAGTCCCTTAAAACAACCACAAACACACACAGTCCTTCCTTCCTCCCTTTGCCTGATCTGGGGTACCATATCTCAGGAAAAGAAATAGAAGTCCGTGGCTCAGGCAGCCCCCAGTTCTTCCCAGTAATCTGTGCTCAGCTGGCAGGCCTCCCTCAGTTCCTGGCACCATCAGCTGTGTCGCCAGGATCTCCAATTCTTATTCCAAAACCACATGGCACCTTCTCATGGCCCACCAAGAGTCCTTTCACCCCTTTCCTTCCTGCAGCGTCTCTCCTGCATTCTTCTGAACTGCTAAGAGAGAGCTCTGCATCACTGCCACATCTTGCTTTCCAGCTTCCTAAGCTCCATGGCAAGGGAAGACCCAAAGCCACGTGGCAGTTCTCTGCTGAAGCTGCATGGTGATTCTCTACCAAAGCCATGTGGTGGTTCTTTTCATGGCTGCCATACCTGGGTTTAAATCCCAGCTCTAATCTTCCTCTGCAGCCCCATTTCCTACTCCTCCTGCCATCAGCTGCACTTGCCAGCACTCCCATATTTTTCAGCTTTTCTGGGCTTCCATAGTAAGTCCAGGCAGGCATGGAGCCAATCATCTCCAAGCTCTCAGGCAAGCTCTGTAACCAGGGGGAGTTGCCTCCCAATTACATCTTGGGTGGAAGTCACTCCCTTCTCCTTGGCTCAAACCGTGGCCACAGCTGTTTAACATATCTATGAAGCCAGGTAAAGGTTATAGATATGTTAAATGACTGTTCTAGAGGTTATCTGTAAAACTGTTGCTATGCAAAATAACTCAATGGCCCTGCTTCATGTATGGCCCTGATCCCCCAGCTCAGACTTGTGTGGGTGAGGATATCCCATATTTTTAATATTTCCTGGACACCCTGAGTTCTGGATCCCACCACAAATCCTTCTTTGGGGGCCTTCTAACTTGTCACCCTCCTACAGGATGACAAGTTAGAAGGCCATTACAATTTTCTGGCAAAAATGTTGATGGTTTGAAATAGTGAGGTAGTAGAGGTGGTGAGAGTAGATGCAATACACATTGATTTTAAGATGCAGCTAGCAGGATTTAGGCAAAGACTCAGTTTTGGGTCTGAGTAAAGGTGAGGTATTAAGGATGACCCCAGGATTCCGACCTGAATAATGGAAAGAGCAAGGTTTCAATGAACTCTTTGTATAAGACAGTAGGAGGAGCAAAATTAGAATAGAAGGAATTTAAGGAACTCAGTTGTAAACATACTAATTTTGAGAGACATATTACTTATCCAAGAAATACAAAAGCAGTTCCATAGGTGGGTCTAGAATTCAGAGAAGGGGACTGGATTTGACATACATTTTCATCAGCAGACACTAGATAAGAAGACCCAGTAAAAATGATAAAATATAACATTATACAAGAACATATAGAATGTTGGGTTATGTATAATATAAGACTACTTTTACAAAGTAAACATTTCTGTGAAATATCGTGCTTATTTTTTTAATATTGAACATCGCCTTGAGATTTTTGTTTATAAAAAAGCATAGGTCAGAAAGAAACTTTATAAAGAAATAACAATGAGCTGCCAATCTTGAAAAACTTTCTCTTAATTCCTTCTCTACACTTCTAAGTTTATTGTTCACAAGTAAACCAAGACTCTAAGAACTCAAGCTGTATCAGGTAACAATGAACTTTAACTTGCAGCCTGTCATGCAGGCATTCGGTGGTTGCTTTTACATGCACTAAGCTGACCTCAGAGCTGAGCTTCTGTTTTGAGAAATTCAATGACTCACTTAACCTTTCTTTCCTTGTAAAAGTAGAAATAAATTGTTCTTTGGCCCAGTTCTTGAAACTGCTGTGACAATCTGTGAGATTGAGTCTGCTAAGCAATGAATCTCTCTCTCTCTCTCTCTCTCTCTCTCTCTCTCTCTCTCTCTCTCACACACACACACACACACACAGAGAGAGAGAGAGAGAGAGAGAGATTTTGGATGTTCTCAAAGCAAGTTGCTGGATTTTTTGGCTCAGAATCTAAAGAAGAAACCCATGATATTGAGTTTTTCCTGTGTTTTTAGATGGGATGGGGAAAAGAAAAAATTATTTGTTACTGAAAAAGAGGAAACAAATATCCTATGCTTGTCTAAAACGGTTGTATGCTTCTCCCAGAGAAGTCTCCAATGACTAGGTAATGGTTTCTTAAGCATTCACCAGGCACAAGCATCTTTTAGAGATGCATGCAAAATTTTCAAAGGTCTAAAGACACAGAGTCTGGAGCACTTTCCCTTGCATCCTAGCTTGTGGTACTAATATATACCCAGTTGCTCAGATGAATAATCTAGTAGGATTCACTCTACCCTTCATTCATTGCCTTTTTTTTTCATTGTTGTTCTATTACAGTTGTCCTAATTTCCCTCTGTTGCTCTCCGTTGCCCTATCCCACCCTATGGAGTCCAGAGGCAGAGCAGTAGAGACTGCATTCCTGGGTAAGGGTAAACCAGCTAGTGACAGCGCCACATTGCCTGGTAACCAAACTGGCACAGTGCATAAGAACAGATTTCCCCAGCCCCAGGCACGGGCAAGGCAGAAGGAAGTCATTAGGTAGGAGGAAGTCATCAGGCAGTCTGGGCAAAGTTAGAGTGTGATGGATAAAGGGAAGAGACCTCCTACCCCTTTCTGGTTCCTGATTGAAGGGGAAGCCAGAGGTCACAGCAGCACGAGTACCTAAGGTTAACACGGTTGCAGAGGGAGGTGCTACAGTCCAGTATAGCCTGGGATAAGGATGGGATTGGCTGGGGAAGCTGCACCCGGAATCCAGATGGCACTGGAAGCTTGTGCTGGGAAATTTAAATAGAGGAAGGGCAGAGACACGGCCCTTCTGTCCCTCTGGAATCCTTGGACAGAGCCCCTGCATGACAACGGCAGCAGTTGGCAGCAGCCTGGGCCCCTGTCATGGGAAGTAGTTGCGGTGTGGTGATGGTGGTGCTGACCCCACAGTGTGGACAGGGAGGGAGCCTGAAGCTGGAGAGCTGTCTGCTTAGTAGCCTTGTGATCCAAAGAACAGGTAAGTATGGAGCGGGATATCTGGGCATGGTTTGGGGTTTCAGTCCTTTAAAGAACAAGGGTTTTTTTTTGTTGTTGTTGTTGTTTTCATGTTTTGCTGAAGAGAGGAGCCTGGAGCCAGGGAGTGCCCTGCTCTCCCAAATGGTACAGCATTTTAATAAAGATCCTTTTCCTTCCCCACCGATCTTTGGCTTATGACGGTGTTCGGCAGCAGGCAGCCAAACCCCACTTTTGTTCAGCAGCATTTATACATCCCCAAATTCTTTCCCCTCCTCTTTCTCACCATCTTTAGATCCACTCCTTATCTCTCTGTCCTCAGGGCTTCTGCTTTCTTTAGGCATCCATGATTCGGTTATCTTAGCCATTGTGAGTTTATCATTTGTTCTTCCCTCAGTCACATGTTTCTCTGTAGGCATAGCCTACAAGGTCCCACTTGCTCTGACCTCCAATCCTTCTGTCCAACCCTACTCCCTTTCACTCTCTGGAGTACAATCTTTGCTTCAGATATGCTGAATTACTTCTAGTTCTCCAAAAGCATTTGTGCTTCACACACTTGAGTTTTGCAAATATGCCTTCTTTCACACGGGAAGCATTGTAGTGAAGCAGCTGGGAGCAACGGCTTTAGAAGCAAGATGGCTGTGTTTAGAGCTCAACTCTACTTTTTTCTGTCTATAGAACATACATCTTAGTTCCTCATTACTAAAATAGTAATAGTATTACCTAACTTTATAGAGCAATTATTAGCACTAAACAAGATAATTATTTCACTTAGCACATATTAAGGAATTGTGTTCATTTTTGTTAGATTTTGCCAAAGTATTGTAAGATTCAAATTGCTTATTTTATTTTTGTGTAAAACCTTTCCTACCACTCTCTCACTCTGTCACTGTCATAGTGGATTATTCCCCTTTTCATTCTATTCCTCTCTGCATTGTGAGGACAATGGTTAAATCTTACACATGCTTGAAATGGTTGTTTATAAATCTACCTTGTGCACTGAACTGTGGGAACTTCTTGAATGTAGTCCTTGGTTTTGTTTATCACAGTGTTTTTTTATTTCTATGACAAATTCTGGTAAAGAATAAGTACTTAACTAATATACATTGAAGGAAAAATTAAAAGTACAGCCAAGTTGTCTCTGTTACAAAATATCTGAGAGATACAAAATGAGCCTCTCTTCTTTATTTCTTATTACATGGGATCCCCATGAGCTTCAGTGATGGAAATGGGCACTTTTCTTATAAGTGTCTATGTTCTCTTTCCTTACATTCTAGTAACTTTTCTATGGAGAACAATCTCTTTTTTGTTTAAATTTCTCTTTTGGAGCAGTTCCTCTCCCACTTACAATGAACTTCTTTATTGACCCTCAAACCTAAGTTGGTTTGTTCAGCTAAAGGTCCTATCTGGCTGTTTACAGTTGTAGCTTAGCATGCTGAAGAGAAACAGTTTATTTAAACATAGGTTAGGAGACTTTATATTGCAAAATCTGTTTGGTAGCTAAAGTATGGGAGCAGTATTATTATTAAGCTCTTTCCTGAATATATCAATATCAGAACTTGAGAGTGAAAGACTGAATCATTTTTATCTTTAAATGTAGGTGTATATTTAAATAGGAAATATATTTAATTAAACACCAGCACAAACTTTTCTTAAAAATGGCAACATTAGTTGCCATTTAATTATAATTTTATAATTATATAATTATAATTTCATTAAAAACATTAAAAATTGTACCTTTAAGTAAATAAACTTTTGAAAGCCCACTGATTTTTAGTTCTTAAGGCCATTATCTCTGCTATTATTTTTTGGAAAGCTATTTGTCTATTGACTTTGCTGCATGCTGAAGGAAATAAAAATAATGCATGTTCAGTGATAATCAAAAAAGAGTTCATCGGAATTTTAGCTTTATGCATTTTGGAGTATATTGAATTGAATTTCTTACTACTTCCACATTTGTCTATAGTCAATGAGTTAAAAATATCATCAATAATAAATTGTATTTGGCTGAATAAAAACAATCCCAGTCCTATGGAGCCATATAAATACAAGGTGATATGTACACAATTATTCTCTGAGGACTTGTAGGAGACTCACACTTCTTCCTATAAATCTCTCTGGTATTAAAGCAAGAACATTTTATCCTGAAGCCCTCTAGTTTCCCGTTAGTGAATTGCCTTCTGAAGGGTCATCTTATCACTCAGTGTATCAGGTTTAAAGTACTTAATGCTTCAAGTATTATCAAAACGTCTTGGGGAAAATACCTCCTATAAAGCAGAGAAAGTAAACTTTCACTTTCCTTCCCAATTAAGTACCAATCTGAGATGCAAGACACAGATAAGAAGTATTTAAGGGTTTTAGTGTCTGAATGCAGATTTGGGGCACACACTCTAGAGATTAGAAAGATATTTATTTTCTACAACCAGGAAGTTGAATAATTGACAGGAATAGCAACTGAATTCCCAACTGCATGACATATTAATTGATATTTTCAAACAATTTTAGACTATGATAATATTCTGCAATCACAGATTTTGCCCCTCTGTATTAAATCATGGATATATGTAAGCTGTCTAGCAGAAATGGCTGTTTGCAGCATAGTTTAAATTCTAAAGGACAATCCAAAGCAATTCGGTCAGACAAGATTAAATATGTAATGCTCACATTTTACAACTTTTCCGGTAATTGTTATTTCTGGCACATCTTCTCAAGTTAGGAATACAGAAATATGTCATTTTTTCCAATTACTATAACCACTCTTTTTTGATGCACATTATTTGGATTGCTTTCAGTTTTTACTATTTTGTACAATGTTAAAACATACAAAGATTTTTGTGGTTATGTGAGATAAATTCATAGAAAAATTAAATTCAAATATTAAAAAGAGCCAAAATTTTCTGTATTTGTAGATAAAGTTGTTATATATATCTAGTCATAAAAGAAAAATTGAAAACTATCAATACTAAAAGTAATAATTTAATAGATAACCTTTCGAACAGTGCAATACAGAGGTTGGCAAAAGTAGGTCTACAGTTGTGAGCATGCAAAACAGAGTTTATTCTTTTATTATTATTGAATTATTCTATTATATCCATATAAAGAACTGTAAACCTACTTTCACCAACACCCTGTATTTATATTTCATAATTTCATTGTGAAAATTATACATACATGTATGTGAATCAAGAGCTCTTTTCTAGGCCATCAATAACCAGTGAAGCAATGGAATTAGAAAAAAATCCTATTTATACTCCAGAGAAAAACTATTAAGTCAAAGCATTACATTTGGAGACTTTTACATCATAAGAATGTTAGATTCTGGCTTCATTCCAAAAGATAGCAATTAAACATTATTTATTTAAGGGATTAAAATGTCTCAAAGTCTCAAAAGAAATAAATGAATATACTTTCAATATAGATTCTCGATGTTTTCAGATGACAGTTGAAATAAATAATCTGTGATATTTTGAGTACTATTATTCTAGAACTCTATTTCAACACTTTGTTTTGTGCAAACATAAGGGAGCATAATTTAGGGGACCGTTGAAGAGATGTATGTATTAAGAAAACAGAGCACAATATAAGCTCAAAATGCAGTAGGATGTATTTTTCTGCTTGAGGTGATAATAAACATAAGTTAGACACGATGCCATGAAATAAATTAGAATACTTCTATAAGGATTTTTAAATCAACAAAGAAAGAGGACTTTTAAAAATTCAATAACACTGGGCACTGCAAAAATATTTATTATTTATTTTCAGAATGAATTTCCCAAGTTCATATAACTAATAAATGGAAGAACAAAATTCAAACTTAAGTCTTTTCCATTGTGAATTTATATTTGTGCTCACCATAAACTAGACTCCATCATCTCCTAGGGAAGACTTCATTGTACTTTTCAGTAAAGAACATATACTAGCATTGCTACTGTTCAATGTACATTCATATGGTAGATAGCATGATGAAAGACTGACATCAGCAATATGGCTAAATATGAAGCCCTAGAACCTCCTTTTCCTCATGACAACACTGGTGCAACAACAGTTCACAGACAAATCACATTGTAAGATATCCAGCAACTATCTGAGCACCTCAGGTGAGCACAAAACCAGGCACATCCAAATTGATATGGGAATTTTCAAAATTCTCTCACCAGAATCCCTACCCTCAGCAGAGCACAACATGACCCAAAGGACTCCTCCAGGGTACTAGCTTCTTCCTAGAGCTGGACAGAGTTAGATCACCTGTCCAATACCCTGTCTTGTCTGTGGGCTTCCAGAGTACTGACTTCCCTCTTGGGTCTAAGGGTGCCGAGAGAACCTGGCTTGTTATAGCTTATCCAGGGTAAGAAGAAAAGAGAATGTGTACAGCCCCTCTCCCAGGCTCAGCACAGGTGAGAAGATAAAAGGCTCCAGCTCCTAATTCCCTCCTGAGTACCAAAGAGTTGGCCGACACAACCAGTGCCTCACATTTTCCCAGGGATACCCAAACAACTGACTTCTGTCTCACTTGTTTTGAAGTATGAACAGGACTCCACAGACTCTGCCTGGAGCTAGTGAAAACAAAGATAGTGGTTTGATTTCTGTGCAAATAGTCAACATGGCCCACCTCTCTGACTCAGCTCAGAGGGTACAGGTTAAACACCCTAGATCCTAGCTTCTCCCTAAGGAGAGAAAGAATTGGATAGAGTATCCAGCTATCCAACTTCTCCGGTGACTGCCTTGAGGAACTGGCTTCAGTCTGTTTTGTCCTGGAGCACTGATGGGATCTAGCATACTGAAGACACCTGGGGGTGACTAGGAACAAAGATAGCCAGTTGGACTAGAATGAAGATTTGAGAGGCTTCTAGAATCAATGCCTGTGCCTATTGGTGAGCGTCTTCTGTTTGAAGACAGGGAGAGACAGCTCTTTTGTCTAATGTGCAGACATCAAGTAAAATAATTCATCAAAGAAAAATCCCAGGACTATATGGCTTCACTGGTGAGTTTTGCCAAACATTTAAGGCATAATTAATGCCAATATTTCTCAACCACCCCCAAAAGTTGAAGAGAACACTTTTAAGCTCATTTTATGGGATCAATATTATTCTGATACCAAAGCCAGAGACACAACAAGAAAAGAAAGCTATAGGCCAATATCCTGGATGAATGTAGATGCAAAAAAACCTCAATAATATACTAGCAGAACAAATTCACCAGCACATTTAAAGTTTTATACACTATTACTAAGTGGGATTTATCCCTAGCATGCAAGAATGTTTCAATATATACAAATCAGTTAAGATGAGATGAATAACATGATCATCTCAATAGATGCAGAAAAAGCATTGACAAAATTCAATATATTAATGATAAAAACACTTAAAAAACTAGAAATATAAAATGTTACCTCAACATAATAAAAGTCACATATGAAAATCCAACAGCTAACATCATACTCAATACTGGGAAGCTGAAATATTTTCCTGTAAGTTCAGGAACAAGGCAAGGATGCTCACTCCCACCATTTCTATTCAACAGAGTGCTAAAAGTCCTAGCCAGAACAACTAGGCAAGAAAGGGAAAGCACAGGCATTCAAAGTAGAAAGAAAGAATTAAAATTTTTCCTGTTGCAGATGACATGATCTTATGTACAGATAACCCTAAAGACTCCAGTTTTAAAAAAAAAATGTAACTAGTAAATTCAGTGAAATTGCAAAATATAAAATCAACATTCAAAATTCAGTTGAATTTCTATACTCTAACAATAAACAATCCAAAAGATAAATGAATTCAATTAAAAAATAAATCCCACTTACAATGGCATCAAAAAGAATAAAACACTTAGGAATGAACTTTACCAAGGAGATGAAATACTTGTACACTGAAAACTACAAAACATCAATTTAAGAAATTAAGAAGATACAAACAAGTAGAAAGACATGCTATATTTGTAAATTGAAATACCCAATATTCTCAAAATTACTTCTCAGAGCAATCCACACATTCATTGCAATACCCATCAAAATTGCAATGGCATTTTTTTTAAAGCAAGAAAAATATGTAAATTCATTTAGAACCACAAAAGACTATAATAGCCAAATCAGTGTTGAAATATAAGAACAAATCTAGAGGCATCACATGTCCTAATTTCAGACTATATTACAATTGTACAGAGTATTTTAAAAAACTATGATACTGGAATAAAGACAGAAATAGACCAAAGAAAAAAAATGGAGCCCAGAAATAAATCCACACACAATCAATACATTTTTAACCATGGTGCCATGAATATGTAAGAGAGAATAGTCTTTCAATAAATGATGTTAGGAAAATGGACTATTCCCATGCAAAAAAATGATATTGGGCCTTTATATCATACACAAAATCAACTCAAAACAGATTAGATATAGGATCGGAAATTGTAAAACTCTTGCAATAAAATGTAGAGGAAAAAATTCATGACATTGATCTTGGCAATGTTTCACAGGTAAGATACCAAAAGCACAGGTAACAAAAGCAAAAAGCAGAGAAGTGGGGCTACATCAAACCAGAAAGCTTTGCACATCGAAGGCAACAAATAACAGAGTGAAAAGTCAATCTATGGAATAGAGAAATAATTGTGAACCATATATCTGATAAGGGGAAAGTACACAAAAAAAGAAATCCCGACAATTCAAGAAAAGACTAATTATCTAATTTAAAGATATCTAAAAACTTTCATAGATGTTTCTTCAAGAAGACAAATGACCAATAGGCATATTAAAAGATGCTCAACATTGCTAATCATTAGGAGAATGCAAATCAAAACCACAATGAAATATCACTTCACAGCTTCTAGGTGGCTGTTATCAAAAAAAAAAAAAAAGAAGAAGACTACAAGTGTTGGTGATGATGTGAAAAAATTAAAACCCTTGATCACTGTTAGTGAAAATACAAAATGATTTAACCAGTATGGAAATCATTATCAAGAATTCTCAAAAAATGTAAAATCAAACTATTATGTGATTCAGTATCATATAATAGCAGTACCATTTCTCTCATTTATCCAAAAGAATTAATATCAGGATCTTGAGGATATTACCATTTCATTTGTATTGCTGCACTGTTCACAATAGCTAAGACACGGAAACAACTTAAATGTCCTTCAGTGGATGACTAGATAAGAAAATGTGGTATAAGCATACAATGGAATATTTGTTTTTTTATTTTTTAATAAAAGAAATTCTGCAATATGTGACAACATGATTGAATGTGAGGACAATATGCTAAGTGAAATGCCAATCACAGTAGAGCAAATAATGCATTATTCCACTTATCAAAGTATGTAAAATAGTCAGACTCATGGAATCAGAAAATGAAATTGTGGTTGCCAGGTGTGGGGGTTGCGGGGATAGGTGGGGGGAAGGGGCAATGGGGAGTTGAAAATTAATGAACATAAAGTTCAGTTATGCATAATGAATTCATTCTAGAGATCTTCTGCACAGGATTGTGTCTACAGTTAACAATATTGTATTGTATGCTTAACATTTTTTAAGATGGTAGATCTTGTGTTAAATGTTCTCATTAGAATAAAAGTTAAATTTTTAAAAAATAGAATATAAAAGTTTAGGAAGGACAAAAATCTACCTTACCCTCCTCAATTCCAGTCTCCAGCACCTAGAAACAGCCACTTTCACCTCATTTAGTTTTTTTCTCACTATTTATTTCCAATACCTAAATAATATGCATACTACTATTCCTGATTTTTAAATTTTAGATGTTATGCATTGATTTTCAAGAAAATTGAATGAGAATTTAGCTCTCTTATGTATCCATCCTCATGTCCATTGCAAGCTCCTTAAACTTTGCTTCTTCTATTTTTTCAATATAACACATTTATAATTTTTTGGTCAAAGTTTTATATTTTTTTAGTGTTTCCATTGCTGCCACAATGAAAATGTTTTTCCCAATTAGCCCCATGGAGAACTCTGATGATATTTCATTTCTGGTTCAATGTTGGTATTACATGAAGTTGTTTATTCTGTTTCTTTTCTTTTTTTTTTTTACTTTTTTTATGTACCTCTATCTAAAACAGACTGGGAATGTTCAATATACATACATCCCCATTTTCAAGAAAGGGGAGGCTGTGAGTGCAATGACTATAGGACCACTGTTCATATTCTCCACACAAGTTAAGTGAGGTTCAAGGTGAAAACAGAGGTTTCTGTTTTATGTGAAACAAGAAATGCGAGACATTCAAGCTGGATTCAGAAAAAAAAAAAAAAAAAAAAAAAAAAAAAAAAAAAAAAAAAAAAAAAAAAAAAAAAAAAAAAAAAAAAAAAAAAAAAAAGAGGCATTCTAGATCTAATTGCAAACATTTCTTGGATACTGAAGTGCTCCAAAGAATTTGAGGCCAGTCTGAAGGATAGTCTATGTTTATAGACAACATTAAAGCTTTCTACTGTGTGCATTATGAAAGCTATGGGTTGCTATTAAAAAAAAAACAAAAACAAAAAAAAAACAGAACAAAACAAAACAAAACAAAAAATCATGGGCATGCCTCAGCACTTAGTTCTGATGCATAACCTGTATTTTAGGCAGAAAAGCCATTGACAGGACAGAACAGGGAGAGACAGAATCATTTTGTATAGGCAAAGTTGTCAGAAAAGGGAGCATTTTATGTCCCTATTTTTAAATCTCTATGCAGAATATATCACATGAAAAGCAAGGCTGGACTCAGAGGAAGGAGGAGTAAAAACTGTTGGAAGAAACATTAATAACTTAAGATATACAGATTACACTATCTTATCAGCAGAAAGTAGTAATAATTTGAAATGACTTCTAATGAAAGTAAAAGATTAATAAAGTGCTAAAGAATGACTACAGAAGAAATACACAACTTTAACAGAAAATGAGGTGGAAGAGAGTATAGGGTGGTAAATGGTAATGGGAAAAATAATAAAAATGAACTATTGAAAAAGAAATTGTTTGAGATTTTGCTTACTTTGGTTCAGTCACCAATTCAAATGGAGACTGAAGCAAAGAAATCAAGAGAAGGCAGAGACTTGGAAGGGGAGCGATGAAAGAATTAAGAAAGACCACCAAGAGCAAAGACATGTCATTAGAAAGCAAGACTAAGATCGTCCACACTTTTATATTCCTGTCATTATGTATGGGTGTGAAAGTTGGACAGTGAAGAAGGCTGATAGGAAAGATACCATTCATTTGAAATAGGATGTTGGAGAAGAGCTCTATGGATACTCAGGCCCCAGAAAGATGAACAAATGGGTCCTAAAGCAATTAAGCATGAAATGTCACTGGAGGCAGAAATAACAAAACTGAAACTCTCCTGTTTCAGGCACATCATGAGAAGGTAAGACTCTTTGGAAAAGAAGATAATACTGAGGAAAACAGAAGGCAGCAGGAAAGAGGAAGACCAAGTATATTACATGGATTGAAGACCAAGTATTGCATGGATTGATTCCATAAAAGAAGCCAAAGGCATGAGTCTATAGGAACTTAGTGGGACTGTTGAGGACATGATTCATTCACAGAGTTGCCCAGAGTCAGAGCCAACAGCATATGACACACACACACATCTAAAACATGTCAAAGTGTCTGATACATAGTGACTTCTTGTAACAAAACAAGCTTTTGGACCTCACTTTACCATTTTTAAAGCATTTTATGCACTTATCACATTTGTGGCTCACAATGAGCACATTAATATGTAGAACAGATCTATTTTATAAAGAAATGAAAAGCTTAGATAGATTAAAGGTAATTGTCCAAGGTCTATAACTGGCAAGTGACAGAGACAGTTCTGACACGAAAGTTCCTGAGGCCAAATCCTCTGTCATACCCACTGCAGCATAGCTGATTCTCATCATGATATCTCTCCCTTTTCTGGCAGACTTCCCCATTAATCGTAAGTACCAGTACTGTTCTCTAAGTCTTCTCATGATTTTTACTTAATACATCAGGTAAATCATGTTATGCACCCAACAATTCTCTTTGGTGATTCCATTGGCAACATAAGGAACTCAACTAGCCCTACTTCAATGCCTTAGCATACCTTACGCCCTGGAAACCGCAATGGACAAGTTGATTCTAATGGATTGTGGGACTCACTATGTAAAATGTCTTCCCAGGGAATAGAAAGATTATTCATTAAGAACGAGAACTCAGTGACTTTACACTATCCTATCAACTACTCAAAGTGCTCATAAAAGTTGACCTAGAATGAATAAAAGTAATCAAAGCAGCTACAGATAAGTATCAAGTTATTTTCTACTTCAGAATCTGAATATATCGGCTTAACAGGGAGAGCAACATTTTGCCTCTATCACTGAAAAATCCAGGCACTCTGAAACTGGCTTGTTAACTCTGAGGGGTGATGCTGTCACCACAGCATGAATGTCTTCCATCCATGAATTTCTCCACTCCTGTCTGTTTAGGTCTGGTCCAACTTTCAACAACCAATTGTGCTCCTTCCCAATCAACTTTATAGATGTCTCCAAACCAAAGCAATATAGACTGTGAGACCTAAAAGATTAAACCACATTACACTGCTGATAGTCAATTTTATTTACCTCAAGTCCATCAATTTTATGTTTCAAAGTAATATACTTTTGCTGAACTCAGAATTTATTATTCTTACCACACTTCTGGGATTCAAGAGATTTGGGAATGCTCTGAATAGTTATTCAATAACCACCCCATATCTCTAAATGTCTCAAGTATTACATATACATAAAATTATCTACATGTGTATGTCTATATACACACATACACTCTTTGAGATGTTATAAATTAATAAGAAGGGAAGAAAGTATATATGTACATAACCCTGTCTTAAAAAGCTCTATCCATTTTCTTTTATTATATTTTAATCCTCACCTGAGGACAAGCTCATTGATTTTTACAGAAAGGGAAAGGTAAGGAGACAGAGAGGGAGTGAAATTTCGATATGAGAAAGAAACATCAATTGGTTGTCTCTTGCATGTGCCCTGACAGGGGACCAAGCCCATAATCTAGGCTTGTGCCTTGACTATGACTTGAACCAGTGACCTTTTGGTTTATAGGACATCACTCCAACCAGCTGAGCCACACTGGCCAGGGCTATTCATATTCTTTTATTTCAGCCTCATGTCCTTGAGAATTAGGCATCATTGCATCTATTATAGAGGAAAAATTGGTTTGGAAAGCAAATAACTTGATCAAACACCTGCAAGTGCTAAATACTTTAGTCAGGTCACAGCTCCTGGCCATCTGTCTCCATAAATCCCTTCTATGTCTATTGCATCCCATATGTGTATTATACTACTTATTTAATACTTCTTAAACCATTTTATATATAAACTTCATATAAGTTAATTCAGGACAGATATTTATTAATACCTATTCACATCCTGAGAGTAAAATATTCATATAAATATTAGCATATAACATTAATATCCACCATGTTTGGCATCAACACAAAACCTGTGATATTAGCGAGGCTATACAAACTGTGAAACATCTTAGTGTTCTGTTTATTTTATCAGAATGTGAACCCTGCAATATATGCACAAATGAAACCAAAAACAGAAATATGATCATCGTCTTGTGGTGAGATCCCCTATGACTGCTTCAGATAACATTCCAATCATAATACCTCCTCCTGTAATATATGGGTATTTGTGTGCATACGTTGAGTGGATATTTAGACTACAGAGGAGTAAGTCTTTGATTTTCCACATCGAGGGTCTTTCTGGCTGGCCATTGCCCAATGAAAATTTACAGATTCTTTGATACCATCTTTAATCATTGCTACCTTTCAGAATATTTCTCATTTTTAAATCCAACTGGGAAAAACACAGAAGCCAGAACTTTCAACCTGCAAGGAACCTGAGCACTCAATCACTTACCCCATGAAGGTTCAGCAAGCTGTAGTCCAGAGATTGGAGAGATCTTGGTAATCCCAATAACTGCATCTTCGGGCTGTCCAATTACGCTAATGCTAGTAATTAGTGTTATTATAGCAGTGTATGAAGGTATTTGGGACTTTAAAGGGGCTTTGGTTCTCCTTTGGGTATGTATCACAGAACATTAACCTTTCAAAATCAATTGATCTTTTTTAGATTTTAACTAACTGTTAATATAGGAAGATCTAAGTACAAGCTTTGCACATTTCTGGAGATCATGCAACAGCCACTTGGAAATACACAAGATATTGACCTACATGAAATGCCACTTGCAAACATTAAAGGAAAGAACAACAGCACATCAAAAATGACTTGTTTTTTTTTTTTATCTACATCCATTCTTAGTTCAAAATTACCATTGCTAATTATCCAAGTGAAATGCTGCCCAAGAAATTGCCCAGCAGACACAGCTCATCATTAATCACTGATCCCAATTTTTTGCTTGCAACCATTATGATGAACATCATCCAAAATGCTAAAACATGACTTCTAATTCTACTTCATTCCATAGTTTTATATTGAACATCTATTGTATCTGAGCATGTATGCCACTGTCATTTAATATGCTAACACATTTATCAACAGGCTTTTTGAAAGCCTGGAGGAACATCATATTAAAGAAAAATACAAACAAAATGTAAAATGTATTTCTGCCTTTTATATGTGGCACCAGGGGCAGTCCCTCTAAATAGAAAATAAACAATACAAAACAACTATTGAATTATGATGTGCATATGACCGGCTAGTTTTGAAACAAGCTACTGGTTCTCTAATAAACAATACTTATAATGAACACAACTTCATTCTAATTCCTTTCACCATAAACTGCAGTAAATAAATCTCATATCCTATCTTCTATTCCCTTAGAATAACACTTGTAATAGTGCAGTCAATTATTTAAGCCAACAAATACTCATTGAGTGGTTAGTCTGTGCAAGACTGTGCTGGTTTCTGGGTTTGCATCAGTTAAAAGAAAGTTCCTCACCCTAATATAACTTACAGTCTAGCAAGACACATGATATATTAAACTAATGAATTATTTAATCAAAATTAGGATGATCTGAATCAATTCAAGGTATGTATAGTGCACACCATATACTGGATACTATTCAGAGAACTTGGGATAAAACAACGATCAAAATCTTCAAAGATTTCTACTCTCATTAAATCACATTCTATGGGAGAAAGACAAACTATAACTACATTTGAAGAGAGAGAAAGAAATGAATAAATAATTGTTTTAAAGAGAGTGGGAGAATTAACTTTCTGGACTACCATGCAGGATTACTAGGCAGTAATAGGTGCCTATTTGAGTCTGAAAGTCTGGAAATTTTTTTTAGTTCTGTTTAGATTCCCAACGCAACCCTGGAATAGATGAGTAATTGAGCTTAATTAGGATGACAGATTGAGTTACTGCTAACATCCTCTCACACTCATATCGTTGAATTATAAATCTATATCCTCGCATACCCTCCTTGTAGGTAGAATGTATTTACCTACCCTTTGAGATCTGGAGCATGGTCATGTGACTTACTTTGTCCAACTGGATAATGGATATCACATTATCACTCTTTTTAAAAAAAAATTTATTTATTTACCGTATTTTTAGAGAGAGGAAGGAAGAGAGAAAAGAGGGAGAGAAGCATCAATGTGTGTTTGCCCCCCAACAGGGACCTGGCCTGCAACCCAGGCATGTGCCCTGACTGGGAATAGAACTAGAAACCCTTTGGTTCACAGGCCAGTGCTCAGTCCACTGGGTCACAACAACCACGGCCACATTATCAGTCTTAAATTGTACTTTCATGATTGCTGATGTTTCTTTGCTTGCTAGCTTTTCCCATGGGAGACCACAACTTGGTCAACTGCTGGTTCAAAGAGGACTAGGGCTACATAAAGCAGACATGAGCAGAATCTATAACTTAGAGTCAAATCATGATCCATTCAGCCTATATTCACCCAATGTTAACAGATCTACAAATGCATTAGTGAGAATAAATTAGTGTTGTTTTCAGTTCTTTGGGGATGGTTTGTTATGAGAATTCTTATGTCAACACCTTACTAATAAATTTGAATTGGAGGTTAGTTAAGGAAATTGTGACAAAGAGAAAAGTAGGGGGTAAAAGATTAAAGAACAGTTGCAAAGAGCCAAATTTAAAAAAAAAAAAATGAAGTATGGATTTTAAGCCAAGTAAGAAAACTATATGGGCATTAGTTGGTGTGAGTTAAACCATTTAACAAATAATTTGTGATATCTGCATCCTCAAAGGACTTTGCCAGATAATTTAGGAGAAGCTTCATGATTAACACATTCTACCACTTCCCAAAAGAGTTTTAGTGTTTTTGTAAAGTCAAGTACCACTTTCTCTTTCCTGCTCCCATGGCAGAAAAGTATGAATAGTGTTTGACCAATTTTGAAGTCCTTAAGGGCACCTACTGTTCCCAATTCCTAACACAGTTCTTAGCATTTAACTAGACTCAATAGCTATTTATTGACTTAATAAAAAAGTCAACCAATCATTCAATTAATAAAAAGGAATCATAAAAGGTATATTTAATTTATAATTTAATCCTTGTTGCTAAAAGCAGTTTTAGTTAAATTTAATTTGAATTTTTGACAACGAAATGGCACCAGGTCTTAGACCTTGGTTCAGCAACCTTGGAACTTAAGTTCTAGCAAAGAAAGAAAATTCAGAGCTAAGACTCAAACTATAAGAGAAAGTTTATTTAGAAATTCAGAGAGGCAGAAGAAGTGCGCTGTAGAAGAAACAAGCTCAGGAAATGAGTCACAGATGCCAAAGAAGGGCCCTTGGGACTTAGAAGAGAGATAGAGAGAAATGTGCCTTGAGAGATGAAAAGGGGTGGAAAGGCCATGTGTATGCTCAAAAAAAAAAGAAGAAGAAGAAGAAGAAAGAAAGAAAGGAGAAAGAGAGCACACCCTGGGGATGTGGAAAGAAAGAGTGGGAAAGGCACTGGGTCCTCCAGCCTATGGTCTTTTTTCTGGAGGTCTCAGGGGAGGATCTCAATAGAATATTCATCAGCTTTACAGGTGTGCTCACTTGGGTTGTGATTTCCACTGATTGGCTGGGGCTGGGGCTGGGGGTCATTAGTCAATGAGGTTGGTCCTGATGTCAGCCCTGGCATTGTTCTATCTCATTTCACTGCTTCCCTGGGCATGGAACTGAAACACGGCTGAGGCCCAGATGTCATCTCTGGGTGTTAATGCTTAAGGGAGAGGTCATGCAAGAGCTTGTAGTTTTGCCCATTATTAGAAATCATCAAAGATATGCTGTGACACTATTTTAAAACCAAAGCACATTTCAAGAAATAAAAGCAATTAGATGAAAAAGAAACTTTCTTCTAGTGTCATGCTAAAATACAATATATTTCACTTTAACTCCTGTGTTATGCACATTGTTTGCAAATTTAACAGCAGTAAACGTTGAAGAAGTGGTTAACATCCAAATCTATCTAAAACATGAATCCTTGAATTAACTGTCAAACAATGACAGCCATCCTCCATGTAAAAATTTGGGATAAGGTTACAGTAATGAGTTTCTTAAGCTATATCAAAATGTGGTATTATAACTGCTCCTTACAATTTGATGGCAAAGAATGTTTGTAGTCTGACAAAAGCAGTTTCTTTTCTTTTTTAAATTATATTTTATTATTTACACTATTACAGTTGTCCCAAATTTTCCCCCTTTGACCCTTTCTACTCAGTGCCCCCCCCCCATGCTGTCAAGCAATCCCTACACTGTTGTCCATGTTCCTGGGTCCTGCAAATATGTTCTTTGGCTACTATATTACCTATGCTGTACATTACATCCTCATGGCTGTTCTGTAACTACCAATTTGTACTTAATCTCTTCAACTCTTCACCCATTCCCCCAACCCCCCTGCCATCTGGCAACCATCAAAATGTTCTCTGTATCTATGATTCTTTTTCTGTTCTGCTTGTTTATTTTGTTTTTTTGAGAATCAATTATTGTTATTTATGTATTTATTGCCATTTTATTGTTCATATTTTTGATCTTCTTAAAGAAAACCCTTAAACATTTCATATAATACTGGTTTGGTGATGATAAACTACTTCAGCTATTTCTTGTCTGGGAAGCTCTTTATCTGTCCTTGGATTCTAAATGATAGCTTTGCTACATAGAGTAATCTTGGTTGTAGGGCCTTGCTTTCCATTGTTTTAAATATTTCTTGTCCATCCCTTCTAGCCTGCAAAGTTTCTTTTAAGAAATCAGCTGACAGTCTAATGGGGGCATGATTGCAGGTAACTAACTGATTTTCTCTTGCTGCTTTTAAGATTTTCTCTTTGTATTTAACCTTCGGCATTTTAATTATGATATGTCTTTGAGTAGGCCTCTTTGAGTCCATCTTCTTTGGTACTCTCTCTGCTTCCTGGACTTGTAAAAGCAGTTTCTTTTTAGAAAAGTTTGAGAGCTAGGGAAAATGAGACATAAGAAAGACAGAGTTGAAGAGGTATTTCAAAAGCACTTACAGAAAAAAGTTCTAAATTTTGAAGCTGTGTTGTTAATTCTGTCTATGATCTTGAGTGAATCATTTAATTTCTTTGATATTCACTACCCTTATAACATAAGGTACAGGGACTGGACAGATAATTCTCAAAGTCCTTTGAAGTTCTAAGATTCTATGATTCTCTGATCCATTTCCAGAATTATAATTAAGTAACAGCAGGGACAAGCTCCTACTTTAAGGTTACACTAGGCAAATTTAGTTTAAATTTAACAAATTAAAAAAGTTATGAAATATCCAGAGGGTTTTATTTTTAATAAAGATCACTGGTAATTTTTATATCAAAAACCATGAAAAGGTCTTTCTGTAATATTGCCATTTCCTTAATAAGAACTAAATTTATTTGCAAAACACACCTTTGATTACAAAAAAAAAATCATCCATCTAATATTTAAAATCTTCCTTCTCACTGTTGAGTTCTCAGATACTCTGGTCTTTAGCCAGCCTTCCTGAAGCTCAATTTATTATTCAGTTCCAGCTGTCTGAACCAACCTCAACATCTTTAGCAGTGAACTAAACAGAAGGAAATTCACAAAGACCTGGATAACTCTTCTGAGCACATCCAAACATTATCCCCCCAAATTTATCATCCAGCTCTGAAATCGTATATTCCATAGCAATAGGTTTAAGGTCTCATATTTATTGCTATGAGAAATAGGAAAATGAAGTCACTGTTTTTCTCTATGTGGTGGTTTTCAAATAAGTCTGAAAATGCTTTCTTCCCTTGAATTTAGACTTGCCCTAGTAACTGACATGTAACAGAGTGTATTAGAAGACTCTGTGTCTTCTGAGCCTAAGAAAGAAAACACCAGGCAATTTTACTTTGTTCTCTTGGCCACTTATTGGGTAATTTCTCCCAAAATCCAGCCATCATGCTTGAGGAGTCAGGGGTTCATTATGAGGCAATGTATAGGTATTCCAATTCACAGCTCAAGGGGAACCCAGCCTTCTAGTCATTCAAGTCATGTGCCAAATACGTGAGTAATGAAACTTCTTCATGATTCCGGGCCTCACATCAAGTTACCTCAAGCCTTTGAGTCTTTTCAGCTGCAGCCCCAGAAATCACGGAGCAAAGCCAAGCACTATGTAAATTCTTTTACACAGAGTCTGTGAGTACAGTAAAATGGTTGTTCCATGCACTAAATTTTTACTGTTTTGTCACACAGTGATAGTAAAAGCACTAGATCCTACATTTGTTTCAGCTGTTCTCCATTCCAGATCACATCCTGCCTAGGCTCTAAGTCTCATCTCAAAGACTATCTCCTCCGAGGCATCTGTGAATGTTTGGGCATGCCTGCTGGAAGCTATCCCTCATCCCTGTCTTTGTAGTAAGAACTTCATATCATTTGACATTCACTATTTCTTTATAAACTGAAATTTATTAAACACTGCAATTCTGTGCCAAACTTTAAAAAATCTGAATATTATAAGCTCAGTACTGAAGATTAAATTCCTTCTCTTTCCCGTGTATAGCCTTATGTTCAGAAAGCATGAAAAGCATCAGTTGTGTTTTAGAGAAATCTACCTTTAATAAAAATAATATCATTTAATAAGCATTGAAAAGGAAATGAGTAATTGTTTTGTGTGTAAAACAGGGCATCCAAAGGAATTGTGACTTATAACCTTGCCAAGCATTGGAAAGGGAAAGTTAAGCAGATTGTATATTTTGAACTCATCTCCAATCCTCTTTTAACATAAGACTTGCTAAAAATTGTTAGTGGTATATCTCAACAGCAAAACTTTAAAAAGACTTTAAAAAAGGAAAAAGACATAAGTGTCAATATGTGACAAGTAATGCATAAATTATTTAATTTTTACAAAAATTTTCCAAAGATACCATTATGATTTTATTTAATAATCAAGAAGTCTTGTATGTGGAATCCTCAGAACAAAATAACTGAACAAACAAAATAGAAACGGATTCATAGATACAAAGAACAGACTGATGGTTGCCAGATGGGAGAGGCATGAGGAGGGTGGGTGAAAAACGTGAAGGTATTAAGAAGGAAAAATTGGTACTTACAAAATACTCACAGGGATGTAAAATAAAGCATAGGAAATATCAATAATATTGTAATAACCAAGTATGGTGTCAGGTGGGCACTGGAAATATCAGGGGGAACACTTAGTAAAGTATAAAATTGTTTAAGCACTATGCTATACACCTGAAACTAGCACAAAATAATATTGAATGTAAACTGTAATTGAAAAATAAATAAAAATTAAAAAAAGAAATTTTAAACTGACAGAAGCTAGATGACTTTACCATGTTTATCCAGCAATAAATAGGGAATCCTGAATTCAAGCCCTAGACATTCAAATTCAAAGTGTATTGCACACAGAGCAAGACAGCTTGTATAGTGTCAGACAAACATAAGGTACAATATGATCTCCATGTCCTTGGAACAGACAATATAAATGAGATTATGAAGTATTTAACATTTACTGAGAGCCTTATTGTTTTTATGTCCTTTACTAAAGCATTCTCAGATTATCTCAATTTTACATATGAGGAAATTGAGACATAGAAAGCTAACGTGACTTCACCAAGATCATAGAGCAGGTAAATTAGGAAAATAAAGTTGAAACCCAGGTGGGCACATGCTAGAACAAAAGTCTTAACATTATTCTATGCTGCATCCCTGGTCCTAACAATTAAGAAAAAGAAGTGAGCTTTCAGCTTTGTTAATAATTTCAGAAAATTATTTCAGTACACACAGATGTAATCCATTGTTAAAAATCATGCTCTTCAAAAAGACATTCTAAGCATGTCTCACACAATTGACTTTACATCTGTTACTTTGATTGTATTAATATAATCGAAATTCACTTTGCTAATTGCGAGATGCAAAAGGTACTAGTTTAGTACATAAGGATTTTAAGTTCTCATGGCTTTTCTTCCTTCTTTCTTTCTTTTGCAGGAAAATCCTGATTACACCCTGCTTCACATGTCACAAGTTCACTGCTGAGCAAGGCTGTGGCATTTAAATTAATGCATTATAATTTTTCCATTATACTAGAGAATTAAGTGTAGGCAAATATAATTAATTATGAAAAATTTGAATCAAATGATTTATTTTGGTATTTTTAATTCATTAAGTACACATTCTCTGAAATGGTAATTCTCATTCTTTTGCAATTTCTGACTTTTCACTCAAGAAGTTCCTCTGAGCAAGGTTGGTTTTTTTCCTCATATCATTAAACAATGTTACAGTATTAAACAATTTTGATATGCCTGGAACAATTCCAGGAATATCCTCTCCTGAGAATTCCTGCTATCCTGTCACACTTTCTTTGACCCCCTACTCACCCGCCATGTCCCCCCACCCCCCATAACTCCTCTGCTTTAGATCCCTGCTAGGACACCTGGGAAGTTCTTCTACCAGCCTCACTGCTCCCCTGACTTTTCTCACTTATCACCTGCTGCTGCCCTGCTTCCTCTCATCTCTGGCCACCACACTTATTCATTATAAGACACCATTTTTAAGAATCTTCCAGTATTTGAGCTCCTCACTAATATTAAAAGGAGCAAAAGAGACTCCTATCAAGATGGAGACATAGATAAACACAGCTCACCACCTCGCACAACCACATCAAAATTACAACTAAACTATGGAACAACTATTGCTCAGAACTGTCAGAAATTGGGGTGAATGGAAGTCCAACAACTATGGACTTAAAGAAAGCACATCCATCCAGACTGATAGGAGGGGTGGAGATGCAGTGTGGGCTGTTCCCACATCCATGTATGGTGGGTAAAAATTCCGGAGAGATATCTCAGTAGCAAGGAGTCCCAACCCAACACCAGGCCCCAAAGCCCAGGGTTCCTGTGCCAGGAAGAAAAGTCTCCAAAATTTCTGGTTGCAAAAACCAACAGGGATGGAGTCAGTGGGAGAAAATTCTGGAGTCCCAAGCAGTTTCTCTTAAAGAACCTGCACATGGATTTCTTCAGACTCATTCCCTTGGAGGCCCAGCACTGGGGTAGCTAGAAGAGACTGGCAAAAGATATTCAAAGTCATGAAAAGCAGAGACCTAGAGCCAAGATTGCTCCGCCCAGCAAAGAAATCATTTAGAATCGAAGGGCAGATAAAGAGCTTCCCAGACAAGGTAAAGCTAAAGGACTTCATCATCTCCAAACCATTATTATATGAAATGTTAAAGGGACTTATATAAAAAAATGAGATCAAAGCTATCATCAATAAAATGGCAATAAATACACATTTATCAACAACTGAATCTAATAAATAAACTAAGCAAACAAAAAAAGACAGAATCATGGATATGGAGAGGGTTCAGATGGATGGTTGCCAGATAGGAGAGGATGTGGGGGAAAGGGTGAAGAAGTGAGGGGATGAAGAAGTACAAATTATACTTACAGAATAGCCATGGGACTGTAAAGTACAGTATAGGAAATGGAGTAGCCAAGGAACGTATGACCCATGGACATGAACAATGGTGTGGAGATTGCCTGACAGAGTGGGGGGTGCTGGGTGAAGGGGGGGCAAAGGGGGAAAATTGGGGCAACTGTAATAGCATCATCAATAAAACATAATTAAAAATAAAATGAGTAAAAGAAAAAAAGCACATGTCGCCACAATTTCATTCTGTTCTTTGATGGATGAAATTGTTCCTTTATTCATTAAAAGGGAAATAAAAGTAAAAAATAAAAAACAGAACCACAAAAGTTAAATATTCAATCCCTATCTTTTGTGTGTGTGTGTGTTTTAACCAAGGAAATTAGCGACATTCCTGCTGAGGCTTATGAATTCTAAATAGATTCTAGTGTACCTCAACAGGCTGCAAAAAACAAACAGACAAAACCCTGCAAAGAGGAACTCCCTTCGTTTGCCTTTGCAGAAACTCCTTCCTAGTATGCCTGTGCAGAAAATGGGCCCCTCCATTTTTCATGCACTGTTTCATGCAAATAACAAATAATCTCATGGATAGGTGACTTCTATGTTTTGGGATAAACATCTGTAAAACAGGCTGAGAGGATCCTAGATGCCAGTTTTATGGCTGAGATGTGTGAGAAAGACTCAGAACGTGATGAAGTCACATGCTTCTTTGGGGGAGAAAAAAAGGGCAACAGGAAGGTGACCTGCGGGGGTAGGTGGCATTATGGGAAACTTCCCTGCAGTGAAAGGGGTGAGTGAACCAAGAAGAAAAGGCCTGAGGAGTGGTCTGGAAGTACAGCCCATCGGTGTGGGGAAACATCTGGAGGCAGTAGTGCTGACAACGGACACCGGCAGAAGAGAAGTAAATCCTACCGCTTCCACTACGAAAACTGGGTCCCCTCATGCTGCTTTGTGAGCCCTGGGATTTCAGAATCAGCTGGAACTGGTCATGGAGTGATTAATGTGCAGTTTGTGGTGCGAGTTCAAGCATAGCTCTGTGCAGTTATTGATTTTGTTTAGTCACTTAATTTGTGAAATAGGGATTGTTATATCTAATTTATAGGATCTATATGAGGATTAAATTAAATAAAATTATATATAGGCATTGAATGTAAGCACATGAGAATTGATCATTAAGTGATTATCTTTTAAATCTTAAACAAGGATGTCACCAGTATAAGGCACCTATGGGATAACTGCCAGGGCTGTGGCCATTAGAAGTGCCAAAAATAAAGCAGAATTTGGGTGTTAGAAACTGAGAAAATAAAGAAAATTAACATTAAGTGTTTTACTTAGTCATGCATCATATAATAGAGCATATAAGCTTACAGAGTCACACACTATTTGGCTAATAGTAAAGATGAAAAACAACTGCTACCATTTTGAAATACAAACCATATATATGATGGACATTGCCCTCTATTATTTCCCAGTGATTAAATGATTAAATACAATATTTTCCCTGTTTTTCTGAGAGTTACCAAAGGATAAAATGAGGGAGTTTGGATTTAAATAGATTCACACACACACAATGGAGAGAGAGTTTCCCAGTGGCCTCCAGAAGGCTATGAAAATGTAAACTGCCTTTTGGCTAGGCAGGCAGTTGTGACCTGTCATTACATAACTGACAGTAAAGAACAATAAATGCTGTGAGTTCCACATATAAAGGGCCCCTACTCTGGTTATGTAGTAGAAAAACATCTGTGCTAAATTAGTTCCTGCTTGGAGTTGGAGTAGAGATGGACTGAGAAATAGAAGCTGGGAGTCACAGTGTGGGAGCGATTTTCTCCTGGGGTTATGGGGTTATGAATACATGATACTTGATACTGGGCAGATGAGACTAAATAGTGCATTATTAGTCTCATATACTCACAGCCCAGGGGATGCAGTGAGCACCACATAGAGGTTGCACTTTGGAACAGAATGATGGTGGGAGGCAGGCTTTTTACCATCAAGAGGGTGCTGCGATCCCTGGTTTCCAGGTGAGCGTGTGATTGGCTCGTTTGAATGATCCTGCATCCTGGCAGGGACTGAAACCACTGCTCAGGAACAAGCAGAAACAACTGTGCCTTGTCCTCTTGATGAGAAGGGTTGTTTGCCTAGCAGATTTAACCTGTGGAAGCAGAGTGGGGAGGAGAATTTGTAGTCAAGCGCAGGTAAGGTTCTCTCAGTTTACCAGGTATCAAAATATTTGGCCTTCTTTTTAGACCTTACACTGTTGAGTTTTGGGACTTGGAACCCAGAGACATTGAGTTAGTTAACCTCAGGCCACACAGTGAGTGAGAGTGGCAAAGCTTGACATTGGCCTCCAACTCCCTGTCCTACTTCTGTATGAGTTCAAAATGTATATACCATTTGCCTTACAAAGTGCTTTCTAAAAGGATTTGTAGTGACATGCTATAAAATATGCATGAACAGAAAGATTACCGAAACAGAAATAAGAGTGCTGACATTTGAGAAATTACATGGTATAAAAGATTTTCCCATACATACCATGAAACTAATGAAGCCGAGCTCCAGAGACCCTCAGTTGCACAGACATTTTCGAAGGCCCTGGAAAGTGCGCTCGATAAAATATGTTTGTATGGTCATATATTTTTGACAAAAATGCAAAAAAAAAAAAGAAATATTTTAACCATAATCAGATTACGACTGCATTCTGTTTCCACTCCAGCTTCTCTTGCCACATTACTTCTTGTCAGTAGAGGCAATTTCGAGATGCTTCTGAGGGAAGGTTGATCTAGATACACATTTAGCGTGAGTTTAGTGAGATGTTCGGTACCTGCAGGCGTGTCTAATATTAGCTGGCGCAGTATAAAACTGGCGCCTTGGACTTTGACCACTCACAAGGCCAAAAACACCTGGCAAAAATGACATCAAGATGAAGGGTCAAAAATTGTTTTGTAAGATGAATATGTCGTACAGTGCGTGGCAGGTGGATGACAGAGCAGAGAAGGGGTTGGAAATATGCCGAGTGAGAACTTGGAACATTATTTTTATGTCTCACACTTTGCCATGTCTTATTCATTTTTGGCAGTCCCTCCTCCAGGAATTCCAACCATAGCTCTTCCTAGAACCACGACAATCAAATTCTTTCTCTGCTTTGTCAATGTAAATTTTTTATTTGTAGTGTTCTTAGTGTTGTAATCTTTTAAAGTGAATTAAATTGAATATTTCTTTAGAGTCATCATGGTATCAGTTAATGTAGTTATTTTTAAGGGAAACTAATGAACCCCAAGTTTTCTGAGAAATATTCTTTGAGGTCCATCAGGTTTGGTATTTGAACTACCCTACATTTATGCATTTAATTTGTTTGCACGTCCAGGTAAGATTTGCTTTAAAAAAATGAATTGCACACATAAGGCCAAAAGTTGGAAAGATATTGAACTATTGAAGGAAGCTACAGTTGTTTGCCTTATTTTTACAGGGTTATGATTTGTCTGCTGTCACTTATTTATTGCTGCGTGCCTGCCTATGGCAGGTCTCTCCTAGTTAGCCTCTATCTCCGATTTTTGAACTGCTGTAGACCAGGAACTATGTAATCATCCCAACCACGTAAGAGTCAGCGTTCTAGTGAGAGCCTACAAAAGAAGCCAGACATTTAGAAGATGTCAAATATACTCACAGAGTTTTCCACACACGTGTCAAATAAATTCAATGGCCATTTTTGTGATTATTTTTTTCATGTGTCTCTCCTATGGAAGCAGGAGAAGTGTCAATTTTATTTGGTTTTGCCTGACAAAGGGAGAATAAATAGACATTTCTGTTGGGCTGGATTCTTCAGAGGGCTGATATTGCTAGAGCAACAATTGTTAAATGTATTCCTACTGTAACCTACATAATGAGTTCCTCCATGCATCGATATATCTAAACTTATACTCCATATGTGTAATGTGACTTTTACAAGCTATACTCATATTCAAATTATTGTGTTATTGCTCACATTTTTAGAATGTTGCCTTTGGGTTTGGTTTTAGCATTGAACCCATGTGTAAGACTTACCCCACTGTGGCATATGTTTGTCGCTAAACTGTAGATACAGTATTAGAATTGGGTGGCTAGGATGGTAATATATTAAAAATGATTGTAAAGTACAGTGAGGAAAATGTTTTTTTCTGGTTTCCTATAACTTTGCTTGAGCCAATCCCAGAGAGTCCTGTAACAAGTTATAAGTATATGACATTTCAAAGTGGACTGCTTGGGTGTAGGCAGCATTCAGGTGGCTGTTGTGATTTATACATTCATGTCTGAAAATTCAGTTAGGAAGTTTTCACACATGATCTGAATTGGTGTGATCTCCATAGATTTAGAATCCTTAATTGCAAACGTTGAATATTTTGGATTTCCTTCTTTTTGAATGCAGGATAGTTCTTTTTTCAACAGCATACCAAAGCACATAGCCAAGAGGGATTTGAAAATTTCTTTATTTTGACAAAATAATACACTTTGGGGAGGCTGAATTACTTGCACATATTAAGCAGATATTACCAATTCAGAGGCTGTGAGATACTGAGGAACATGCTAAGTTATACAACTTGGCATTTCATTATGCTCTCTGTAAACACTGTAAGAATATCATTTTATGTGAAACTTTCCTGAGGTGCTCTAGGCAGACTCTGAACATAACACTGGATAAAGTACTGTCTAGGTCCAGCCTGCCACGCTCCATGCCAAGGGCTTGTCTTTCATGATTTACTGAACAGGGATGGACATGATTGCAACGTAGGATACGTTCCAAAACATAGGGAGAAAATGAATAGCATGAGAGGAGGATGAGAAATGTCTACTTGCAATATGTCTCTTCTGTCTGGCTGAATTTTAAACACTAGGTGAAGTCATTGCCTCTAAAGTCCCACAGTTAATATGTAGCTTAACTGAAATGATTATAGAGTACCTACCATGTGCCAGATCTTGTGGTATCCTAGCCAGATTCCGTTAAGAGAGGCTTCAGATAGGCACCATTTAACAGAGAGGTACTATTACACAGCCCTCTACCATGATTTTGTGTAGAGTTCTTTGATTCATAACCAACACATATAAAAGAGTATCTACGGCCTGATTTCATAAGATGTTCTGAAGCCGTCAAGTCTGAGCTAAGGGGATGGACATCAGAATGAATTTACCTGAGAGATATTATGGAGACTTACTGGGAAGGAGCTCAAGACAACATTCAGAAATGAAGGAAATGTTCTGTAACTATAGAAATGTGAGTTTCACAGGTCTATGTATTTGTCAACACTCACTGAACTGTAAGCTTAAAATTTGAGCATTTTTCTGTAGGTAAATTATACCTTAAGAAAGCTTTTTTTAAAAGAAAGAGATACAAAACCAAACAAAATGGAATTGAAGCATGAAGAAAGTCATTTTTGACTGGAGAATTTGAGGAAGGTTTTAGAGCACAAATAAATTTTGAGTTGGTCACTCAGTGGAAAGATTTAGGCAGATGTTGATGACAGAGGAAATAGTAAGAACAAAATGTGACTTGTATAAAGTATAGAGAATCCTCAGGGAATAGGAAATCTGTTTTTGTTAGACAGTAGGGTAATATTTGAGTCCAGAAATGACTTGGAAGAACTGTCTTTGAACACTAGATTAAGCAGTGTGGAAGAATCTGGAACATTGACACTCAGCAAGCCTTTACCTGAAAGTCTATTGAAATGCATTAGAATATCTATCGTGTCAAATTAATGATTAAAGAAGTTAATGAGGAAAACTTAGGACTTTAGAAAAAGTAGCATAGAGAAGCTACTGTATGGGTGTGTGTGTGCGTGCGGTTACTAGGGTGATAGCAAATATGCATACGCTGGTACTCTGTGCTGTGTCTTGTTCAAAGCACTTTTTATTTGTTTAATGACTTAGCAAAACAATCATCCTAGGATTAAGGTACTATTATAATCTCCACCTGAAAGGCGAGAAAACTGAAGTACAAAGAGGTCAAGCAACTTGTTCAGAGTCACATGTTTAGGAAGTTGTCAACCAGATTTTGATTCCAGGCAGTTGAGGGCCAATGTTCGCAGTCTAAACCAAGACACTATGCTATAGTTCCAAGAAAAGGCATAGGACTATCCCTTGGAAAGAAGTGAAAAATAAAAGGGGCAATTTTTTTTTTGTAGGCTCTGCGGAAATCAGTGCACATGAACGAGGACACCTGGGCTCTCTCCAGAAATTTTCAATTCTGAACCTTTGGTCACTGGCACACACCGCAGATAGGTCGTGTACCACTCTGCGGCCTGAAAACTGTGGTCTACAGCGGGAAATAAGGAAACAGTTCCCTACCAAGATATGCCTCTTCTGAGTGTTTGAAAAAGGGTGGACACTCATATCCTGGAGATATTTTTAGCCTGTGGCAGTTTGCGCATCTCTTCCAGGCCTAGGAGAAGTAAATAAGGTTGAAAGGGGCTGGGAGGAGTATACACAGGGGTGTCATTGCAAAGAGCTTACGCTCACATTACGTTAGTGTTGTGTTTTGGGCAGCTTTGGAAGGGGTGGATGGAAAGCTGTTGAGTTGATTTCAGGGGCTGAACCTTTTCAAGTTCCCCTTCAGTTTATCTTAAGTTTACTACTTTGAAATAGCAAGTAAGAAACTTTGCTTTTGAGTGTGTTTTTGAGACTTCTGATAGTGGCATACATTTTGAAAACATCAGGCCAGCACACAACCCACATGTTTATATTTTATTTAGTGAACTAGAAAGTCATGTAGCATTTCCAAAATATTACCTTATCATAGAAATAGATACATGCGGTTCTGTGCGGATTCTAGTATGTCTACAAGTATGTCTCTAAAAATCTGCAGCCCCATAGATGGTAGCAAACTTCATAGTGACTTCTGAAATCTCTTCTTGAAATAAGAGCTATAACTATCATAAAGAGGGAAAACTAATAAATTTCGAGCAATAATTGAAGAGATTAAAAAGCTAGAAAATGTATCTATTTTTATTTGCCTCTACTAACTGCACATTAATAACAACCTAAATGGAATGGAATGCTGTGACTTTGAGATTTATAAATATATATATATATGATGAAATGACTTGAGAGATGTGTCTGACAGATGCTTAGCAAGAGGCTTCCTTTAAAAACCTCCAAAATATTCTGAGAATCAGAACATCAGTAGCTTAGAGAATCCTGAGCTGCTGAACTTTCAAACCTGAACAGCTTTACTATGTCCAATATATTCCCAAAGGCATTTACTTATATTGCTCATGTTCTGCCTAGCCATAAAAACATTAGTCTCCTTTTACAGGTTGATGACACTAAATTGCTTCCAGATTCCTCTGCGTATCAAACAATATTTTTTAAAAAATATCAGTGTAATTGAACTTAAGTTCAAAATTAACCTTTAAAAGGTACCCAGAGGGAAAGGAACAAAGGCAAGTGGATTATGCCACTTAATACCTCTGTCCCTTAAGCAAATCAAGAGGCCCTAATGAAGTTGTTACCTCATTACCAGATGTACCATGTAGGACTAGGAAAAATTATAATTGTATTTTGAGCACTGAATATGTACTAGATACAATTCTAGGTTCTGGATATACAGGGGTGAATAGAATAAACAAAATTCTCTGCCCTTATGAAATGTACATTTCAGTGAAAAGGGAGAAAATAAATAAATAAGAGACAATAAACTGAATGTGTAAAATATCAAATAATATGGTGAAAAATAAAGCAGGCATGAAAATGGATCCTGGGGTGGTCCAAGAATGTCCTCTTGGAGGAAGTGACATATGAACAGTGTCCTATGTAAAATGTGTATCAAATTTTACTGTAAAGATAAACACATTTGTCAGCTCAAAAATTGTTGGAAAGTGTTACTATTTAGGTTCAAGAAGTTTCAGAGACTGTGAACGAATATGACTTGTGTCTGACATACTTTCCTCCACCCCAGAAAATGCAGTTACCCTTAGAGCAGTGATCTTCAACCTTTTTCATCTCACGGCACAACTACAAGGTCTGTCCAGAAAAGGTCCAGCCATTGTTAATATAGCATGAATGGTTTGTGTGACATCGATGTAACCTGGCAGCCAAGGACTGGAATGTGCATACATGAATGATGACAACTTCACTGTATTAGTCAGTGGGGGCAGTAGACACCGCTGAGTGAACATGTGCACTGTGTGGCCATCACATCCAACATGAGCAAATAGAGCAACAAATCTGCATCAAATTTTGCATTAAGCTTGAACATTCCTCCACAGAAACTATTCAGATGATTCAGAAGGCTTTTAGGGATGATGCAATGAGTGCAGCACAAATACAAATGTGGCACAAACACTTCAAAGATGGTTGAGAAACTGTTGAAAGGGATCCATGTTCTGGAAGGCCTGCAACAAGCAGAATACCTGAGAATATTGACCGTGTGGGCTGTAATCAACAAAGATCGGCAAGGGACAGTGAGAGAACTGGAAGCTGATCTGGGGATTCCAAAAACTACTATGTCTGAGATTTTGACACAGGATCTCAGCACGAAATGTATGGTGGCAAAATTTGTTCTGTGGCTTTTGCTACCAGAGCAGAAGGGAAATTGTCCTGCAGTTGTTAATGACTTGTTTCAAACTGCTACTAATGAACCAGATTCCCTCAAGAAGGTCATAACTAGAGATGAATCCTGGGTCTATGGCTATGATCCGGAAACAAAGGCCAAGTTGTCTCGATGGAAGTGGCCTATTTCTCCATGCCCAAAGAAGGCACAGCAAAGTCATAGCAAGACTAAGACCATGTTAACTGTGTTTTTTGATTGGGAAGGTGTTGTCCATCACAAATATACTATTCCAGGCCAAACAATTAGTGAGAAGTACTACCTCAGTGTTTTAGTCAGTTGAGAGATGCAATATTGATGAAAAAGGCCTATGGCAACTAGTGATTGGCAGCTTCATCACGACAATGTACCTGCTCATGCATCACATCTCATGCAGTGTTTTTTTGGTGAAACATCAAATCATCCAGGTGACTCAGCCCCACTACAGCCCAGATTTGGCACCATGTGCCTTCAGGATTTTCCCAAAACTAAAATCACCTTTGAAAGGCAAGAGATTTCAGACCATCAATGAGATTCAGGAAAATATGACAGGGAAGCTGATGGCGATTGAGAGAATTATGAGAGGTCCCAAGGTTCCTACTTTGAAGGGAACTGAGGCATCATTGTCCTATGTGCAATATTTCTTGTTATATTGTATCTCCTTCAGTAAATGTCTCTATTTTTCATATTACATGGCTGGGTACCTTCCGGACAGACCTGTAAATAATTACTGAAATTCTGTGACACACCAAAAAATGTATTTTTTTGTCAAAAAAAGTAGGTATAATTTTGACTCATTCACACAGGAAGCTGTTGTGTGGGCTGTTTCCTTTTTATACTTGACAACCTAAGGGAAAAGAGGTCAGTGCCCCAACTTAAATAGTCTGGTATTGCATATTTAAAAAATTTTTGCAGCATACCAGTGTGCCACAGAACAATGGTTGAAAATCACTGCCCTAGAGGAATGTAGAAAAAATACGATCCCATAGGCTAACATCAACAGTCTGAATCAGTGCATCCAGAGGGAAGATACGTCAATATTCAAAAGTTCTACACTGCACGTAGAATGAGGGGTAGAGGACAACTTACTTTCTAAAATCATGCTATTGCCTATACTTCTATTCAGGAGGCCAGGAAATCATCAGCCTTTTGCCTTTCCAATTCCAAAAAATATTTAAACAACACTGTTCATTGTGAAAAAAAAAATTATGTCTCACTTTTTTCTATAAAAAACACCTGCCCTTTCCATCTGTATATATATGTGTGTGTGTGTGCATGTATGTACTATACGTACACACATATGTATATATACATACATCAAAGACTCTTTTACAACAGGAATAGATAAGGGCACCATTGTAACAGGACCAAATAAAGACCTTCAGTTACTGATGCACATGAAGCTTTTGTAAGGATATTTGGCTTCCTCTTAGCATGGGCACTAGGTTCCAAACCTGGCAGTATCACCTTTCGTGACAGCCTCAACAATCTTAACATGTCCCATTCACTGTAGTTAAAGACTTGCCAAGACTCTAGGAGAGGGAAGCTAGACCTCACCTCTTGATGGAGACTCGTCAACAATGTTCCTTAGATGAAGATATTAGAAAGCGAGAAATTCTATTTTTATTTGCCTCTACAAAATGCACACTAATTACAATAAAAATTAAATGGAATGCTGTAGTTTGGGGTATTACAAAAATAAATCATAAATATATATGTATGCATATATGAGGAGATTTATTGTAGGAGTTGGTTCATGTGGTTATGGGAGCCTAAACTTCCATGACCTGCCATCTGCAAGCTGGAGAACCAGAAAAATTAATGGTGTAATTCAGTTCAAGTCCAAAGTAAGTCCTGTTCTGAGTGAAAAAGCAACAGAACCAGGAGCACCCATGTCTAAGGGCAGAAGAAGATGGATGTGTCAGCTCAAACGGAGAGGGAGAAGTTGACCTTCCTTTGACTTCTTGCTGTATTCAGGCCCTCAGTGGGTTGGATGATGCCCCTATGCATTGGTGAGCACAAGCTCCTTTATTCGGCCCACTGACTCAAATGCTGGACTCTTTCAGAGACCCCCTCACAGATATAACCAACTAAATGGGCATCCCCTAGCCCTGTCAAATTAACATAAAATTAGCCATCACAAAGCATTATTGGATTTAGTTAGCACATTTTACTATATTTGGAAAGGAGTAAGCAAGATGATATTACTACATGCATCTCTCATTCTGAGAATAATTCAATAGCAAGTATTATGATCCTCTAAGGGACTCATATTGTTTCTCCTTTCTGATACAAGGAGGAAAGTTAGAAAGCTCAGAAATCAATTTTATGCTTGAATCACAGACGCTCCACTGCTACTTTGATTCATTTATATCCCTTGTTTAAAATTTTCTAATTTACTAAACTTTTAGTAACATTTTAAATTTCCTTTAAAGGTGAAATAAATACTATATTTTAAATAAATATTGAATGAACATTTAATATCTCAACATTAATCTGCTCAGGTATATTTCCTAAACAGCCCTGTGATGGACTATGTAGATACGAACTCAGAAGTTAAAACAGATGCTTTTTTCAAACACTCACATTTTAAAATATGTAGCTATTTCATGGATGTAGCTAAAGTATATTTTATTGAACTCATTTTTCAATATGAAGTTGGAAAAACTCAATCACAGAGAAACTAATATTTAAGAGCTTATTGGGTTATATTAATAGAACATAGAAAATATAGTATCATTTCTGTTTCTAAATAGGCCTCAAATGGTTGTTCATCTCTTCATAAATCTCTTCATTTACCATCAAAGCAATATAATTTAAGTTGAGGGTTTCAAGAGGCACTTGACTTTTTTGTGGGTAGTCAATTGAAAAGAGACATGATTAACATAGCTGTGAGGTTTGATTTTTCTAAAGAGCCATCAAAATAGGATAAGGCGTTTGGCTTTATTAAGCCAATTTTGTTAATATCGGTCTGAAAGTGAAATGTTCAGCTCCATGTTGCAAAAATGAAAATGGATATTTCAAATATACTATAAAAACTAAAGAATGGATAAAAATTGGGATCAATAATGACTGCATTCTTTAGACATGTGCAAAAAGGAACACTTCCTAACAAAGAAACAGTTGTGCTCATTTTCAAATAAAGAGAAAAATTTAAGCATGAAGGGAACATTCCAAGTACAGTGGACACCGGGAGATTGGAAACCACCTTTAACACGCATTTCACTGTACCATGGAAATCAGCACTGAGGGGTTCTTTTTCTTAAATCAACTCATTTTGGAACAAGAGGTTAAAAACATGAACAGTTTTTTCTAGTCTTTTTAATTTATTTTATAGTGCCCATTTTTAAATTTTTTTATTGTTTATGCTAATGCAGTTCACCCAGATTTTTCCCCTTTGTCCCTTTCCCTGCTAACCCCCTTTTCTACATACAGTCAATCCCCACACCGTTGTTCATGTCCATGAGTGATGCGTGTATGTTCTTTGCCTAGTCCCTTCACCTTCTTTCAACCAGTCCGGACCTTGCCCCTCTCCTCTCACAGCTATCAGTCTGTTCCCTGTTTCTGTGCCTCTGATTCTGTTTTGCTCATTAGTTTATTCCTTTCCTTCAGTTCCAGTCATAAGTGAGATCGCATGGTATTTGTCTTTCATTGCCTGGCTTACTTCACTTAGCTTACAAAGACAGGAGTGTGAAATGTGAGATGTGAACAGCCAAACTCAAGAGGAATGGATCTTCGAAAAGCCAGAATACCAGGAAAAAATTGCCATTCACGAGAATAATTCACTTACAAAGGAGAGATGTTATATTCTGCAATAATAACTAAAAGGTTATTGCCCCTGATAAATACATGATAGATAAATGGATGGATGGATGGATAGATAAAGTAAAGAAATAATATAAACAAAGCCACTTTAATATAGAATTGGAGCTGGCATTCCAGAGGAACTCTGCCTTGCATGACTTATTCCTCAAACCTTTGCCCTTAAAACTGAGCAAAATAAACTTTGGACTTGGCCCAAAGAATCACTGTTTGCAAAGCCAGAGGGAAAGCAGATGTCATGCCAGCTGGATTGAAAAGTAAAGACATTTTTTAGAATTAGCATCACTATGTTAGCTTAATGCACCTGCAGACATTTCTTCCTTAGCTTGTTGACATTCATAGAAATTTCTTTCTTCTGTTCATATAATTATTCCCCTTCCCTTGCTCATAAATATACTTTGCCTCCAACTTCTAATCAGAATACTATTTGGGTTTCTGCTTGAATTAGTGCTTCCTGATTCTTTTGGATCTCAAATCCTCCTTGCCTTTCACTTTAAATTTTTATTTTTAGGTTAACAATAGAGATAGGTGGATAGGTAGACAAACAGATAGATAACCGATAGATATTTGATAAAATATGGAATCTTACTGAATGTGGCAGCAGATAAAAAAAGGCAAAGTTTTGAAAAGCACTTGGTTAAGAGTTTTTAAATGAAGTAAAATAAGCTTGGAATATATGTTCAAATTTACTCAAACTCAATTTTGCATTTCAACCCAGCTTCTAACTGTCCTGACAAATTGTAATTCAAGTTATGTTTGATTATCATCAATTTTGGGCAAAGGATCTCCTTTCAATTCCAGGTGGGTAATCTGAACCTCTAGAAAAATACTAGTATATAGTTTTTTCAACTCTTCTCTATGTGCCATGGTGTCTTTCTACTTGTTGAAAAGCTCAGTGGTGCTTGTCCTCTGCAGGCCAGGGTTAAAGATCAAAGACACTACCCTGGAGGTCTCCTTGGTAGTGTCAGTGGGAATACAGCAGAAAGGGGAACTGGGGAGGGGGCAAGAATGTGGTTGGGGCTTTGACAGGCAGAAACCTATCAGATTGGTGACAATTTTTTTTTGCTTCCATTTTTCTTTCTTATGACTTTTTGTTCTACTTTCTTGGAGATTTCCTCAGTCTAATTATACAACACTTCTATTGTTGTTTTTTTAATTTAAGGTAGATAGATAGACAGATAGATTTAAATTTCACAGGTATTTTTTTGTTATAGAACTTTGAGAGCATTCCGTTTATTTTCATTAATGCAATATATTTTCTTATATTTCTGAGGGTGATTATTTTATAAATGTATATATAAGAACCTGGACTATTGTCAGATTATAACTTGGTTCCAGAGCCACAGTACCTAGCTGTGTGACTGAGCATGGGAAATTTGGTAACAATATCTCCTCCACTGTTATTGCACCAAATTAAAGGTCACAGCGCCCTGAGTGCTATGACATATCTACCTAGCACATATTTAGTGCATGTGTGTTTGAAATCTGAAGGGGCTGGGAAGAAGCTGGGGTTAAGAGTAGAATAGATAATAGAAAAAAATTAATAAGAATAAGAAATACAATAAAATATAGATAAACAAAAATGGTATCTCATTGTGTTGATATTTATATTATTTTCGATGGTGGGGTTGTCCAAACTAGATTCCCACTTTGTGGCAAAAAGTAATACAGTACAGCTTCTCTTTTTCCTACGTTGTTCACTTAATAAAAAAGTAAGGGGTTATGCTTGAATCTTCCTAGTATCTAGAAAGAATATTTCATATCCCCCCCTTTTAAAGTGAAGAAACAGATCATGTGAAGTATAAAATACATAAATTCTGTTTTCTGTGAACTGATCTCCTCTGAGAATTCTCTCATATAATGAGACTTTCAATGTGTTTCTGTTCCTACCTTTTTCAAGAATCAGAAGTACATATTTTATTCTTTCCTATATCACTTAGAACCCTTTTCCCCTTTTGTGCAATTCCTTGCCCCAACTCTTCTGTGATGTGCAATTATCAACATACTGAACACTAATTTTTACCCAAGCATGTTTTTAATTAAACTTTAAATTTCATGGTTGAAATGTTATATTGATGTTCTATTAAATCACAAAAATTTCCCATTAGTGGGACTTGATGATTAAGCTAATACCCATTATTAAAAATATATTTATTATGGCCATATTTATGATTATTTGTCCACAGTTAGTTGTGCTTCAGAATTGACTGCTCAAAATACAAATTCAATTATTATTTTTAATAATTCTTAATGAGTTTGCTTCCTGTTTTTCATATTCATTTCTTTATACAACAATTTTAAATGCAAAGCTGTAGAATGAGAACACGAACTAAAAAGGTTTGAAACATGAATGGCATTAAACATGGATAATAGAGTCCATAAACTCACATTTATTGAAATTCTATTAGGATCCAGATGTTGCTATAGACACATTATGGGATTCATTTCATGTAGTCCTTACGTTCCTTTCACTCATTTCAGTTCTGTACTATACTCAAGGGGAGGGAGATTACTGAAAAACCCTTTAAAAATAAATGAGTAAAAATACTGATTTTAATTTGTTGTTCCTTCTTTAGGAATTGCTAGGGAGTTATTCTTCCATATTATAAATTAGTATTGTATCTTTGTTAATGTGACCAAAATATACTATATGTCATGACTGCAAAATGAATTTCAGGAATTAGGAGATGAGTCTATTTGGGGAGCCATTCATCTGACAACCAAAACAACCCAAGCTCCTGCCATCTCCCCCAGAGACCCAAAAGTTTTGTATCTAAAGTCATTTTACAAATAATTCTATGACAGATGAGACAGAATACATTACTGGAAAGTGAGATGAACTGAAATCTCACTATTTTTATTTTCTCATTAACCATGCTGATGGTCTTAGACTTTGATCAGATTTCCGCAAAATTTGAGTAATACTAACTCATCTATGTCTCAGTGTGTCTGTTATTGAATTTTGTTACTCAGAATACTATACTAAGTCATAATTATCTTTAAAAAATGCAAACCCTTTAACATTAACCCCCAACTTCTAACATACTAACATAAGCATACTAGTTTATATTCCAACTTACCACTTTACAGTCTTGTATAAAAACACAAATATATTTCACTAAGATACAAACTCATAAAAGTTATCTTTATGAGTATTAAACTTAAAGATTTTCATCAGCGACATAGATTTAATGTCTAAATAACACATCTTCAATGTGGCTATATAATAACTTATTGGCACATTCTCTTAAAACCTTATGCATAAATTTATATGATTAATAGCACTCTAATAAACATCCCCCAGTGTATGATTTCTACTTTTATCTGATTAATTCCTTAAGATAAATTCTTAAGAATGGATTACTGCATAATTTGAAGAAACCTGTGGTCCTAAGGCTAAGATTATGTTTTATCCAATTCCCTGTATCATAGTTTCACTGACTGACTGTTGAAATAATTAAAGAGAATGGTGGGGGGGAAACGGAGACAACTGTACTTGAATAACAATAAAAAAGTTAAATTAAAAAAGGAAATAATTACAGGAATAAATGTGTCAAAAAAGTAAACATATTTACAGTTCTTTCAAAATTGTTTTTACAAATTATTTTTTTAGTTTTGAATATATTATTACAATTCTTATTTATTTGATTATATGCAAGACTTCCCATTAAAATTTCCAGGGAGACTAATGGGAAATTTTAATCTTTAAAACAAACAGCTCAGCTGTCCAAAAATTATTATTCCTTTTATTTATAGACATAGATATTCTTTTAGATTTAATATGATAGTTCAATAATCTTAATGACATTTATAAATAAAGTGAAATATGTGTTAGAAGTGAAATAGTATAGTTTTCTAGTCCGTTCATCCATCATTTTGTAAACATTTTGGGACATTTCCAATTTCCCAGACACCATCGTAGACATTGGGTGTACAGCAGCAAATGGCATAGTCTGTCATTCTATTGTAAAGCTCATGTTATTGGGAATGAGGTAACAAAAGGGAGCAGTGCAACGTTTACCAGTAAGGCCAGAGTTGAGGATAGGGGTGGAAAGACTCTTCACACTGAGTGAATAATAAGAGCAAGTGCACTGAATCATGAAAGTGCAGATATGGCCTTGAAATTCCTTATGATCATTAATGTATAGAGCAAGGGGTGTATGGAAGTTGTGAGAGCAAAATTTTTGAAAGCTAGAGTGACTGTGGCTCTGCCCTTCACCTTCCCTATATAAATTTGTACACTAATTTCCCCCCTCATCTGTCCTTTTTCCCATAAGTTGTAGCAAGAAATATTAATTGGCTTCTTGAATTCTCAACTTCTATTTCCATAATTGTCCTTGGGTCCCAGGAAGCCTAACACCTCCCATGGTGAAAACAGGAGGCTTCAAATGTCATCCCAGGATTTATAGATTTCAGATCAATCAAACCTGGCATCTGCAGACCTGTACTCTAGAGTGTTCATCCTTAATCATTCAATAACTTAGTAAGAATTTAATGAGTGTCTTTATTCAAATATTGAAGTAGTTATTAGAAATTTCTCTTAGAATGAGCCTGCAGTTAATTATTTTATTTAATTAATACCACAGTGAATATTACCAAGGAAAAGTCATGAAATGCTGTGGAAGTGAATTATATGAGAAGCTGGCTTAATCAGGGAAAAGGCACTGATTGACTGAGTAAAGGGTAGAGAGGAACAGAAAGTTGTCCACAATAAAAAAATAATTTCAGATGAGACCTGAAAGGTAACTGCAATAACTATGGGAAAAGAAGAATGGGAAGGGGAGAAAAATGTTTTCCTGGCAAAAAAAAAAAAGCAATACAAGGCCCTCAGGTGAGGAAGTGATGGAAAGAATGTGCCTTGGACACAGTGAACTGGAGACAGCACGACACTAATGTGACCAATTTCTAATGCAGTGGTTTTCTCTTCCACTATGTGTAAATTTATACACTCTCTGAAGGACAGTTCAAATGATATGATCTCCTTCACAATCATATGTTCTCTGTCCTCTGCAGCCCAATGTGTTATCTCAGTTCTTCTTTTAATTCCCGTAACTATTTTCCTTTGTGTCACTCATTGTGAAACACTCATAAACAGAGCCTCGAATGTTGATTTACGTGATGGTCTTAACTACATCTCGTTTCCCACGTAGATTATCCCCAGAGAGTTCACACCAAGTCTCACATTTTGATATGCTGCCTTTACTGCCTGGCACACACTGCAATTTGTAAACACTGCATTTTCAACTAATACTGGCCAAATCTGTGGGCTGCCATAAAGAAATATTCCTAGGAGCTATATAGATGAATGATTAGTCTCTCAAAGTGCATTCATCGAGCACTCCAGTGTTAGATATTATGCTAAGCGCTGGGGATACAATGATAAATGCTGCACTCATCAAGCAAAAGTTCAGCCTCATGAGTAATCAATGAAAGGAATTATAAATATGTTTACCTGACTGCAAAAGGGAGAAGGGATGGAACAACAATCAATGCCAGACTGCAAACGGCGGGGTCTGGGTTTACTGTCGACATGATTCCCCCCGACTTCTCAAGGAGGCACACCCTGAGTTCAGTGATCAGCAGGGTCCTCACAGAGTAGGGAAATTGTGGGCTGGAGGAGCAAAGCGACTATAGGGGTGTGCAGGCTTTTCCCTCATGTGTTAGACGGGTCGCACCAACAGTCTTTTATCTTCAACAGGTGCACGTTGTGTTTTGACAGTATTCTAAGAGATGAGGATAAACTGGGGACTGGAAGAGACAGAAATTCCTCCCACAATGAGCCTGCGCACTGGTGGAGACAATTTGGTGCTGCGCCGCTGCTACATTGACCCACATCTTATTAATTACGGTGTCACTGGGTCTCCTGAAGGAGACTAAAGATAAATCTTGAGGAATGTGTTGACCATAATTAAGCATGGTGCTTCCTTCTCAACAACTTTAAATACTGTCACAGAGTTCTACATCATCCCACAGGAAAGCAGGGGACAAAACGAAGGGCTGTGTTTAAAAGTCACCAAGTATCAACCCCAACGTGTAACAATGCTTAGAGTGTGAAATTTAAGCTCGTCTTTTGGGGTATTCTTGGTGACCTGACTGCAGGTCTGTGTCCCTCAAGAACAGCTTTTCTGGCCACTTGAGAGAATTGTGATTTGTAGATTTTATAATCTTTCTAAACAGACATCTCAGCAAGGTTATGGTGGTTAAGTTGCTAGTCCCACACTTACCTATTTGCTTGCAGAAAAGATACTAGCAAATACCTGAGTCTAAGCAAACCTTCCTAAATATGTCACTGCTGTGGAATGCCACAAACCTAATATTTCAAAGTAAAATACAGTAAATGGGTTTTCTTTCTCTCTGAGGAATGGCCCAGAAAGAGATCTGGTTCATAAACGGAAATAGTCAGGCTGGGTAAAATCCTATAAAACCTATCATCTCCACACTACGTCCACTCCTCCCTCCATTCAGGCTATTATGCAGAACTATACCAGGCGTAACTGAACTTAAGGCCTGTGGTTCGAGAAATTTCCATGACTATGACAAGGAAAATAGCAGCTTAAACAATGAGAAGCAACAAACAACGGCACTCAGAGTCAGCAGTGCCTCCCTTCTCCAATGGACTGGTTTTGTTCAACTCACATTAACTCTGGTTTCTCATTACCTGGGTTTATGTTTGTGTCCCATTTTGCACTCCTTTTGTGCTCCTGAGTTTCATCTCCTAGCTGGCATCAGGCAAGCTGTGGGAGCTGCTCCTCATTACTTATCTGATCATTCAACAAATGTCTACTGAATGCCTGTTAAATGTAAGTGTACTGTTCTGCACACTTAAGATACTCAACTGAATAAAAGTGACAAAAATCTTTAGCCTTATAAAACACTTTGCTGGATACCTTGATAATATATTTATTTCAGGACTCTACTTTCCCCTTATTTTTTCCTATATTTTTCTCTGTTTTATGATACTATTCCATTTTCTAGAAAGTACCATAACCTAGGTAATTGGATAGTTGTTACTTATCTTAATTTCATATGATATAATATTTTTCTTTTTTAGATCTTCTGAATCATTTACCAATTTTATCATGTACAGCACAAAATAATTGCTTTAACAATTTTGAAATTAAATATCAACAAAGTTAAAATGTTTCAGTCTTCACTTTTATACATGCTTCTTAAAAAACTATCATAAAGTTTTCTCTTATATTTTTTAAATTCTGAAGCAATTTTATTTTCTAAATATGTGTACCCTCTTCAATGGAAATCAAAAATTATTGCCATTCTCAAAAACTGCATTCTATTTTATGCAATCTTTCTCAGAAAACTGTTCTAGGTATCAAAAAGCTAAAAGTATTTTTAAAAAACCCCATACAACATCTTATAATCAATAGAGAACATTTAAAAGAATTTTGGCAAATCCAGGGCCAGGAAGCTTCACTGATAAAATCTTTCAAACCTTCTAAGATTTAATACTTAGCTTTCCCAAACTCTTCTAAAAAAATCAAAGAGGAGCAACTTTTCTAAACATATTCTACAAAGTCAACATTACCTTGATACCAAAATCAGACATGGAGGCCACAGGAAAAAAATATTACAGGCCAATATCTTTGATGAATATAGATGCAAAAATCCTCAATAGAATATTAACAAACCAAATTCAACCATACATTAAAAAGATTATAAACCCTGATCAAATGGGATTTATTCCATACACACAAAGATGCTTCAACATTCACAAATGAATCAATGTGATATGCCACATTAATAAAGTGAAGAATAAAAATAATATGACCAACTCAATATATGCAGAAAAAGCATTTGATACAATTCAATATCCATTCATGAAAAAAAATCTTCAACAAAGTGCATATAGAAGAAATACACCTCAACACAATAAAGACCATATATGACAAGCCTGCAGCTACCACCATATTCAGCAGTGAAAAGCTAAAAGCATTTCCTCCAAGATCAGAAACAGACAATGATACCCACTCTTGCCACTTTTATTCATCAAAGTATTAGAAATCCTACTCACAGCAATTAGGCAAGAAAAATAAATAAAAGACATCCATATTGAAAAAAAAAGGAGTAAAACTGTCACTTTGCAGATGACATAACACTATATGTAGAAAACCCTAAAGACTACACCAAGAAAACTATTAGAATTAATAAATAAATTCAAAAACTCAGAGGATACAAAATTGAAATATAGAAATTGGTGGCATTTCTATACACTGATAAACTATCAGAAAGAGAAATAAAGAAAATAATTCCATTTAGAATTGTATCAAAAAGAATAAAATACTTAGGAATAAATTTCACCAAAGAGATGAAAGATCTGCATACTAAAAACTTTAAGATACTAATGAAAGAAATTAAAAAGAGACAAATAAATGGAAAGATATTTCATGCTCATGGATTGGAAGAACTAATATTGTCAAAGTATCCAAACATATGATATTCATATTTCCATTGATAGTGCAATAAGAATTATTTTAAAATAATCTTAGGGCTGAAAATATATCCAAACTTTACATTGACAAACTGATTTTCTAAAGTCATAAAGGCCTACGTTATCTTAACTAATTCAAATGTAAATGTAAATATATATAATGAATGACCTCTGACTAAAACTATAAAGTGATATTTACAAGATGCAGAAATTATACACAAAATTGTCTAAGTCACTAACTGGGTAATATAAATTAGGATTAGATCAAATTTAATTTTTATACCCTAGTAATTGCTTTATAGCTTATCACCATCATTTATGCATAAAAGTTATCAAATAAACAATTAACCAATGCCAAGGAAGCCAATCCAACATCCACCCCCAAAATACCTAAATCTCTCTTTCTTTCTTTCTCTGTCTTTCTCTCCCAATCCCCCAATTTAGGTTTCTACAGGCATAGTGTGAAGAAAACAAAATTATCATATAAAATGAGTTACAAAATTTTCTAATTAAACACAAGAAGCTATTTGCAAAAGATACATTTCACTAGCCTACATGGAATTTTCAGTATTGTCTCAAAATAATACAGTACGGAAAAGAGAAAAGTACATAATTTTTAAGCAAGCCCTTATTAAATAAATTGAAAACCTGTCCGATGACATAGAGACAACATGTGGCCAAATAATTATTAAATTTAAAAAGTTTTTATCATTTGTTGATAAACCTGCAGATTTTGATGATACTAGTTAGGGTATTCTCTAAAGAGAAATACCTGAAAAATACTGTTCATTCTAAGAAAGCCCAAACAATTGGGAATGAAATATCCATAGGGGCAAACTGATTAATTAGCAACAAGATACAAGTGGAACCTTCATAACAGCATGTATTGATGGAGCCCCTTACATGACAGAAAATGGCAAGTCTTTTCATCACTTTAAAATCCTGTAACTCAAGTTAACACACTTCCGTTTCCACAGTCTCTCATATGTAACACTTGTCCTCTGACTATGAATTATACATGGAGGGATTGTGACTGGCAGAATTCTAAGTGGCCCCCAGTGAGGCACATGGGTAATATTCCCTCCCCTGGAGTGTGGGTGGGACCTGTGAATATAATGAACTATCACTCTCACGATTATGTCACCTTATATGACAGAAAGGATTTTTACAGATGTATTAAGTTCCCAATCAGTGACTTTAACATAGGGAGATTATCAGTCCCAGGTTTATCCTAATCACATCGGCTCTTATATCTGAATCTAGAGCTTGGAGACAGAGGAAAATTCTAAATGCACGTGAAGGATCTGATGGTTCATTGCTGCTTTGACAATGCAGGGGGCCATGTGGCAACAAATAAGAAGCTTCAGGAACTGAGAGTGGCCTCCAGCTGACAATCAGCAAGGAAACAGGCACCTCAATGCAACGCTCAGTGGCAAGGATATAAATTCTGACAAGAATGAATCCAAAAGTGGATTTTTTCCCTGGGTCTCCAGACAAAAGCTCAGCTTGGCTGATGCCTTAATTTCAGCCTTGTAACAATTTGAGCAGAGAACCCAGCTATGCCATGCTGGCATACTTCCTTAATTTATTTTATTGAAGTAATAATTTCCGCATTAATAGGAGGTATGCATGCAAAATATACAAAAGCAAGATGGAACATTTCACAAAGAATAAATGGAAGTGATGCAGACTTTGAAGTGGTAACTTCACCTTTGGCAATTTTATTTTGAATTGTAAAGTGAACAGATTGCATATTTTTCAAACATTTGTGTTCATATGTTTATTACTCACATTTCATATTTTTAGATTCAGTGCAGATACAAACTGGCACTCAGGTGAAAAGATTCACACCCTCCCTCCTCCTGACAGAGTTGCCTGGCTGACAATACTTTGAGTCAATCTCACTTTCCAAGTGATTTAAAAGTGCTGCCAGTAAAATCTTACTTCCAAGGAGGATTCAACCACAGCCTGAAAACTCAAATCAAACATGTGGTAAAACACGTTTCATATTCTTGTGCCCATAATTTTCAAAGCTCATATGCCAAACAATTTGTACACTATGTTTCTTCTCAGACCCAAATCTAAATATAACCCCAAGGGCAGCTGGAACTAAAGTTTCAACAATAGGGTTTCTATAAAGGAAATTGTAAGTAGCAAGAAATAAGAGTGAGCAAATGGAAAAACGACACCAATGAAAGTCATGGATTAAAATAACTAGTGGGCCAGTGCACCATTTGACCTTTATTTAGCTCCAAGTTATGCTACATCAGGCTGTGGATAAAGCAAAATTGATCTCTACATTGAGAGTGTTGATAATGTGTCATATTTATAAAAAGTGCCAACTTCCCAAACTATTGTAATAGTATTTAGATTTAAAGCTTACCAGCAAAGTAAAATCTAATCTATTAGTCCTATTAGTCAAATTTCCTTAGGTAAGGAAATTTGATAATTTTTTTAAAGTTTATGTGATAATTCAATCTATTTTTAAAAATTAGTTTTGTCTGTATATAAAAAATTGTTTCTATTTGCCCATTGATGACATCATTTAAAATGGCTAGATGAATTTTCTTCAATCTCAATATGTTTGGGATGGCCTGGTTTAAAATATAGGCTGGTGGGATACCAGGAAATCATTTTGGGTATCTCCTGAAGACCGGAGGCTTCACTAGAGCCACCAGAAGATGTACAGCAGTCCTAATGAGCCACTGCAGAAACACTTGGGCCTTAAGGATAACTCTAATGGATAGACCATCATCTTTCTAAGTGGCCAGAAGTGCAAAGAAAAGGTATGAAGAAAAGAGGCTCATGAGTTGTGATTAGAGATGAGCCATAGGGATTGATATGCCACAGCTAAAGGTAACAGCAGTGGGTCAATAGAAATGTTGGATGGACTGCCACAAAACAGATGCCTCCAATCAAAGACACCCATTTGCAATCAAATTGCTTTTCACTTTAGCAACACTGCTTAGTGAGCAGCAAGGTGCAAATGCTGTTGAGCTGGCTACAGAGCCTCATCAGGAGTCTCAAGGCAGACAGCAGCCCATACAGACAGCTCTGGTGGAGGGCAGTGCAGCCTCCCGTGCAGCGTGAATACAGTCCCTCTTCTGGAACTCCTGGCAATAAATATTTGCAACCCAGCAGCTCTGGTTTCATGTCACACTTCATGTATTTAATTTCCAGAACGTATTTAGTTTCTTCAAAAATAAAATAAAACATAATAGTAAATTAATTTTCCTTTTTATATTTTTAATGTAACTACTAAAAAATTTTAAATTGCATGTATGGCTTACATTATATTTCTCTCAGACGGCATTGCTCTTAAAACACAAATTAGCTTTATTTTTTGTCATTAAGAATTCCAAAATTTTACTCCTATTTAAAGGCCTGTTCATGTGTATATGCATGCATGTACGTGTTCTCATAATAGCTTATTAAGAAGTTTTGTGTTCCAACATGCTACATTCAAAATTGTGGTTTAACCTAACTGATTATTGATTTCTTAATTATATTTCCACACAGAAGTGATTTTTTTTCATGACACAAATTGAAGCTACTTCAAAGGAGGGTGAACCTTATCCAGAGAACAAATATACGGTAATCAGATAATTCTTATGCACACTAAAATTTGAAACTCTCTGACTGATATATTACATTTAAAAGTCAGCAGAGCCTTTGAAATTATTTTTAGCTAGTGGAACAGATAATTATGCAATCTGCCTAACAAAAATATGTGCCTCATAATTATGATTCAACTTCAGAGGGTCCCAATGGGACATGAAGTTGGTAGGTTACTATTGTCACACTTCCTCTCTGTCTCGGTTGTCCAGACATGTTTCCTGAATAGCTCCCTTCTTCCAGGGGAAAAGTATATTCAGGCACATTCTGAGGTGATTTAGGTTTGGCAATTTCCTTCTAAAGTCCATATAGCCATTACTCTATCAGGAAAGCGTTTGGATTTGTGTAAGGCTTATAAATACCTATAAAGCGAAACTAATTCAGAAACAATGTTACCTGAGGATGAAAAGAATGAGAACCCAACAAAACATGTACTCTAATATTTTCATAATAATCTCTTACCAGAGTCTCAGGAGAAAGTCCTGGGAGCGTAATCTTTGAATCATTTCCTGTTTTTACTAGTACTGTCACGCTTGCTTATTCATCATCTCCTTGGGTTCCAGGAAATATACTAAGAAGCAGAGTTGCTCCAACAACATCCCCATGGTCCTTGCATGCTGACTTCCATGTGATAAACTGTTTAGTATTTCTAAGATGGCTTTCCCCTATGTGGTGAGATGATATCAGAGAAGCAGAAAATGCACAATGGCAGAAAATTTTATTCTTGTATCCCCAGAGGAAAGATTAATCCGATATATAAGCTTGAGATAGGTATTTGATAGCTACTCAAGTATAAAAATTTGCTATTTTGCTATTTCCATTGACCAGAATCTAATGGTAAATATTCAGCCTTCATCTCTGACCTATGCCTGAATCATAGTCAATACCAACATAACACACGTAGCCTTAAAATTAGGTCATCTAACACTAAACCCTCCTCAGAGAATTCCTTAATATTTATTATACAGTCATTTCTCCACATATAAAGATTTTATTGGAATGATTTGCTTCCAAGAAAATAACCCTGAGTACAATGCTATTTACACAGATCACACTTAGTAAATTACAAGTTCCTAATGGTAAAACATCTAAATGTCAATCAGAAGAATTTAGAAATAAAAGAACAGTTAGGTAGCAGCCAGGAATGAGACGCCAGAGGGGAAATAAAGTCAGGGCCCTCACCATTACAATCTAATGAAGAACTTAATACAGAGGCTAGAAGTAGAAGGAAGACATGTCTCACCAATAAACTCAGCAGTCCTGAGCTCAGTGTGATAAGGCTACCGGGTGTCCCGAGCATTACAAGCAAAAATAGCACAAGAGGAGGGGAGAATCCTTGAGACTGTGCTGAGAAAAAGGGGCTTTTATAACAATCTTACTAAGATTGCCAGGTGTTCTGAACATCACAAGTGGGAATTGCACAGGAGAAAAGGGGGGCCTATGCTGGGAGAGAGGGCCTCTAACAATTTCACTAAGACAAAGAGCTTTTACTAACTGAGAAAAAAGCCTTTGTAGCTGTACATTATTCCCAAGGGGAGGTAGGAGAGGGAAACTAGAAGGCAGCTGAGGTCTATAACCCCCGTGCCCCAATAGTCGGCATACTTAGACTAGCTAAATTCCCACGTGTAGTCTTGGTAGCCTCAGCTCAAGTGTATAGAACAAACACACTAATTTGCTAACAAATTTCCTAAGAACTCTCTTTCCTCTTTAAGTAGAGCATTTAGACTAGCCAGGTGCCTGCTTGCAGCGTTGTGATTGTATGTGTTTCATAAACAAACTTGCTATCTCATTTACACTACACATGTTGCCTCTCATTTGCATTCATCTCTCACAACGAGACAAGAACCGAGGTGGGGAAAGAGGCCTCCTGACTTGGGTCTCTCTCTCTCCCCATCCGTAACAGAACTGTGTTATTCTCTCAGCCCAAATATTAAGATCTTAATAGAACAATAACTAATCACTAACACATATCTGTGGTAGGGAGGATTTTAAAATGATTTCCAAGGATCCACGCTTTGGTATAAAGACCCTCTTCTTTAGTATGAGTGAGACCTGTGAATATAAAGAAATATCGCATCTTTGATCATGTTGCACTGTATGGCAATATGAAAGGATTTTTCTAATGTAATTAAAGTCCCCAATCAGGGGGATTTAGTTCATCAAAAGGGAGATTATCCTGTGTGGGTCAGACCTTTAAAAGAGGGTTTAGAACTTACCTGAACTCAGAGATTGGAAACTATGGAGATTCTTTTTCTGCTGCTGGCTTTGAAGAAGCAAACTTCCTTAACTTCAGGAACTGCAAGGAAATAAATTCTGTCAGCAACCACAGGAAACTGGATGAGGACTCCAAGCCTTAACTAAGACCGCAGACCCAGGCTGTCACCCTGATCTCAGCCTATGAAACTCTGAGCAGAGTACAGCTAAGTCATGCCTGGACTTCTAACTCATGGAACCTGTGAAATAATAAATATATTTTTCTTTAAGACGCTGTGTTGGTGTTGATTTGCTATGCAGCAATAAAAAAGGAGAAGAGTATGCAAGGACTTTTTTTATAAGTCACCTAAAAACCTGCAAATAAAACTCAAATATTCCAATCAAATTTTTCTCCTTCTGATAATCCTTTTTAAATATCTTATGTATGTGTTTCAAGTCTCTGTGTTTCCTGAAGCCTGCAGATGCAAAAATTAGAAGTATAATAGTTCTTCCCTTAGATTCTCCACAAGCAAGGTTCTTAAAGGTAAGACCCAATAACCCATAAAAATGGGTGAGGATGACTCACACCATTTCCCTCCACCACCCTATGGCAATGGAGTCCATCAGTTCCAAGAGCAGCTGTGTCAGAGGTCAATAATTAAGACAGAAAATGAAGACAAAAGAAGAAAACGTGAGTGCAGTTATGCCATGAGGTAAAATAGTATCCAGAGATTAAAAGGCAAAATTTTCACAAATGGCTTCTCCTTATTTCCTTTCCTTTGCTGAAACAAATGAACATGAACTCCTTACAAGTGAAAAATGTCATCATTAGCAGTCTCACAAATCTTGTTGAGCTAACAATGAAGATCGTGACCCAGGAGAAGTTGTATTGATATAGAGCTGAAGAGAACTTAAAAATCACCTATCCTACTCCACATCCATCTCACATGCAGAAAATTATGAATAAATAATAAAGCAAGAACAGGAAACAAATAAAATATTTTGGAAAACAGGAAATCAGAGCTAATAACTGATCTCAAGATGTGGCAAAGTTAAGAGCATAGCTGTTACTAGAATCTTCAACTTCAGATGAGAACCTTATATGTATTACGGTTGACCCTTGAACAACATGGAGGATTAGGAATCCTGGGCCCCCACAGCTACAAATCTTATTTAATGTTTGACTCCCCTAAAACTCAACTACAGTTTGTCCTTCCCATCAGCAGATTCAATCCACTATGGACTGTCAACAGTATCTGATTCTCTGTTCAGAATCTGCAGTTGGGAATGTGAAAATACTATTTTAGTTTGGCTGAGGTTTTGATTCCCCAGGATATGATTCTGAGGATGCAAAAGGATGACTGTGTTTATTCAAAAAATCTGTTCATAAGTGGACCCACATACTTCAAACACATTGTTCAAGGGTTAAACATATGTTATAGCAGAAAGAACACAGGATTTGGATAAAGGTAAACTGAGTGGGTTTTCCAGTCTTGCCACACCTTAACTATGTGACCTTGGACAAGTAGCTTATAGATTTTGAGGTTTAATTTACTCATCAGTAAAATGTGGATAATCCTTTAAGCAGTTGTACTAAACATGAATTAATTTATGCAAATAAAATCATCTATCTTTCCCTGGCATATGCCAAATACTTACCATTATAATTTGTCTTTTTAAACTGAGAATTAACACCTCCTTTACAATTGTTGCTTTTGTGCAGCTGTTAAAAATCCTTTGAGAGGATTCTAGGTAAGTACACCCTAAGGCGATATAAATAGTCAATGAAACTCTGATCATCTATTAGGTACCAGTTACTATTTTGGGAATTATAGCTCAATCCATTAAAAAATTTGAGCATAATGAAGTATAATAAATTATAAAATACCAAATTAAATGAGATTAAATATATTTCTTTTGGAAATTAAGTAACAAAAATATCATGTTAAAAATAATATTACAGCTTTCATTTACTATATGATTACAAAGCACATCAAATATATTTAAAGAATATATTTTAGCAAGTAACAACACATTAGAAAACAATCTTTAGAGATATAATTAGCAGTATGATTTTAATAAGAAAACTACATATAACATTTTACAAATTTACATTATCCAATAAACCAGAAAGCTTAATTTGCATATCTTATGTAAACACATTTTAACTTTAGCTCATATTTGCATATTCTTTGCAAAAGAAACAATTTATACAGATTCAAAACCAAAATTTATTTAAAATCCAACCATTCACATTTCTTACATTGTATGAGTTGCAAACTCCTTCCAAAGTATGTATATATATAAAAAAGATAAACAGGCTTTAAGATTCTGCACATTTGCAACTGCTAACTATAAATTTGATTATGAATTTCTTAACGGCAAATCAAAGGAACATGGAAGAAGCCATGTGGAGTCTTCAGAGAAAGCAAACAAGGTAATTTTTTTAGCACTGAGATAGAAAAAGAATGCCTAATTTTGAGCTTCACCTGGAGTGATGATTTTCTAGCAACTTACTTCTGTCAGGAATTTTTGATATTTGCTTATCTCTTGAGTATAGAAATAATAACATAATTGCAAACACTTAATAGGGCCTCACTCCAATCAGTTACTGTGTTAAGAATATTACTATCATTAACTTATTTAACCTTCATGATAGATCTACAAGATAGAAAACATTATTATTTTCATTTTAATTACATTTGAAATGAGACATGGAGGTAAATGGACTAGTCTTTTAGCTTTATGAAGTCATGTTGACATGATATTCATCCAACCAATGATAAATTTAAAAATGATTAGTAATAGTAAAAGATAATATTTTTTAAATGTATTTAGAAGTAATCCCTAATTTGTTTGACTGCTGCTTTCAATCTTCTCAAGTGCAAAGACTTGTTTTTCTAAATCATATAATAAGCAGTTAAGGAACTTTCAGTTACCTAGTACTGAGGAATTAACCATCTCTAAATGTTGTGGCTTAAAACAAGTACAATTTAATATTTTTTAGAATTGTGTGGGTTGGTTGAACTTCAGCAAGAAGTTCTTTTGCTCCACATGTCACTGCCTAAAGGTGCTCACTCAGCAGCAGTTAGTTCATGGGTGGGATTGTTGGTGGTGGAGACTAGGCTTTTCCATGGAATTGTAAGGAAAGCATCCCTAGGACCCATGCATGGGAGACTGTGGTGTGGCAAAATGGCTAATTCGAGTGGAAATTTGTCCCTGGGTTTCCAATTTTCCATCTTTGTCCATCATGCCACAGAAATAAAGTCCTACTGTGTCCTCAGCAAGGCCAAAGCAAAAGTCAGTGTCCAGAGTTTCTGCTTCATGTTAAAGCTCAGTCCTTTGGAGCCACACAATCTGATACAAGTCCCAGTAGCTGCTACACCTACATGCTCATGTGCTCCTGGTTGAGAGGGAATGAGTGATCACACAGGGGAAGTGGCTATCCATCTTTTCCCTGGGATTGTATTGACTTGGGTTTGGGATGGGCCAGGTGCTTTTTCAAAAGAAACAATTAATTTCCCAAGTTTTTCTAGACTCTGAATTGGGTCCACCCTTAGTTAGACTGACAGGCCTCAAGAGTCAAGCACCACTCCCTTAGCCTCCCAGTCAACAATCCAGTACCAGAGTGGTACAGGGAGGAGTGTTAATCCCCTTAGTGGAGCACTGCTATAATCCCCTGTGGTGTGAGACTGTAGCTTCTTGGTGCAGCAAAATCTTCCTTGCAAAGCAAATTGACTCATGCTCCCCAGTTTATTAAGCTCAATGTCTAATTCCCTTTGCTTCCCTTTCTTTGTTAATAATTAGTTAACTACCAACAGTAGTAAATGGCCTTGAAATTCTAAGAAGGCTTCCCTGGATGTGCTCATCTATGTTGTCTCTCCACATTACAGGTTTGGCTTCTTCACAACACAGTGGCCCAGTAGCTCATTTTCTTATGAGGTATCTGGCTTTAACAGGAAGGAAGCAAAAGATGCCAGTCTTCTTCAGGCCAGGATTCAAGAGTCTGAGCTTGCCACTTCCACCATATTCAATGAGTCAAAGCAAGTCCAGATTTAAGTAAAAGAAAAATAGACTTCACTTCTTGATGGGAAGAAAGATCATATTGGTTACTATTTCCTAAGACTCTGTCACCAACACCAGTCTGTATTTTATTTTTTTCTATCTGTCTTCATTTGACTACTATGTTTAAAGTCATGCTTAAAACAATTAAATGTGAAAAACATAAGAGAATAGAATGGAAAAATAAAGGAATAAGAGAGTCTAAATAACAGAGACAGTAATGGTTTAGAGAATATATATATATTTTTTAAGTTATAAGGTAATATTCTACCTAGAGGAGCTTGGGAGAAGGCCTTAAGGCACCATACAACAATGGAGTTTTCAAGGATGGCTCACAAAACAATAAGATTGAAAACCTAGATGCAAGGGAGTGCTTGTTCAGAACAAGAATAAAAAGATATGGAAAGACAAAAATAAGGAAGTCTTTGAATGACAGGCTGAGGATTTAAACTAGACATTTTGTCCTAGTCATCCTTGAGCTTACTTTTTAAAATACAATAGAGCATCATAACTAAGGGACAATTGGGGTGAAGTTACTTTGACTCAGTCGGAGATGTCCAGCTCTTGTCAAATGTTTGATATGTTTTTGGACATATATTTCCAGTCTTGAAATGTGATGACAAGAGTTTTGGGCAAGTGTGTCCTTGATACTGTCAAACTGAAACTCCTCCAGTACAAAAGGCCATAGGAAAAATGTCATGCCCAGAAAAGAGAAATTTAAAACACTCTTCAGCAAATGAAAATGTGCAAGGTAATTCTGAAAGAAACCCTACTCTCAGTTCTATAAAATAAAAATCTATGCAAACAAAATTACATATGGATGTCAATTATCAAATGTTGTTAGTTAAATTAATATGAACAAATGATGATCTATGTCTTTACTGAAGGATGACTTGACTGCAGGATGCATTACTGTACCCCACTCCCACCCATACCTGTCACACTCACTATAGTAGCCTGAATTAAGAGCAGCTCTGCACTTGTCACCAAACTCGGGAATTTTGATCAAAACCGAATTGACTCAATGGTAAACTAATTCTATATTTCTTGTTGATTGAAGAATAAAATTAGTTATCAGAAACAACTGAAAAGAAAGAAAGAAACCTGAAGCTTTTGAAATATAACTTAAATGTCTAAGGTTTAGTTATATAGCAGATATATAAGTATCATTTTTCTGTGTCTAATACAATTCTAAATTATACTTATAAATACAGATAAAAAAACCCTGAGGAAGGTACTGCTATTGTCCCCATTATACAGGTGAGGAAACTGAGGAACAGAGAGTTTGAGGAATTTTTGTATAATCACACATAATTATTAATAGTAATGTCACATTTAAAATCCACAATCTGGGCCCCCAACCCCAAACCCCTAACTGCTACACTACACATTCTTCAAAGTTGCACCTCATGTTTCTTTTTTAAAAAGCATCCAATATGATATCATTCACTTTTTCAAGAAAATGTACTAAGTGCCAGGCCCTGCCCTGAGTGGCAGAGACGTAGCGGCAAATGGAAGGTGGTCAAAAATCACCGTTGTCTTGGAACACATGTACTAGTTGGATAAGGTAAGGAATAAGACAATCCTCCTTTACTGAAAAATATGGATGAACCTTAAAGACATTTGCTGTGTGAAATTAGCCAGTCATAGGAGGATAAATACTGCATGATAGCATTTATATGAAGTGTATAAAATAGCCTCATGCAGAATACAATGGTCGCTTCCAGAAGCTGAGAAGAAGGAAAACTGGGGAATTGCTTATTCAATAGGTATCAAGTTTCAGCAATGCACCATGAATAAGCTCCAGAGATCTGCTTTACAACATGGTGCCTATGGTTAGTATAATATATTGTACATTTAAAATGTAGGTAGGTCTCATGTCAAGTGTTCTTACACACACATGCACATGTGCACATGCATGCAAAAGTAAACAAGACAAAAAATTGAGTGAATAAATAAACCAGATCATTTAACAGCAATATGAGCTCCATGAAGGACCATGATAGGGTTGTGAATTATGGGGTGGACCCTCCCATATCAGTTAGCCAGGAAAAGTCTCCCTGAAGAGGTGAGAATTTAGTTGAGACCTAAATAACTAGGAGAAGCCAAACATCTGAAGAGTCAGTGAAAGAAGTTTCCAGGAAGAGGGAACAGCAGGTGCAAAGACCCTTAGATGGCATGGACCTGACCTGTTCAAGGAACAAAAAGAAGATAAGTGTATTCAGAATGTACAGAATTGAGGTACCTGAGAATGCTCAGCCCTGGCTGGTGTAGCTCAGTCGATTGAGCGTGGGCTGTGAACCAAAGGGTCGCTGGTTCGATTCCCAGTCACTGTACATGCCTGGGTTGCAGGCAGGTCCCCAGTGGGGGCCATATGAGAAGCAACCACACATTGATATTTCTCTCCCTCTCTATCTCCCTTCTTTCCCCCTCTCTGAAAATAAATAAATGAAATATTTAAAAAAAGAATTAAAGGAATTGTAATGAAAAAATGTTGCAGACAGAAGCAGGCAATAGACCATGTTAAGCCCTATAAGCAATGCTAATGGAGATTAGGTCTTATTTGAAAGACATAGGCAAACCATTAATAACCAAAATAAAAGAAAGAGTGAAGAATAGAAATAAGTCACAGCCAGAGAAAACATAGAATGTAAAACAAAAATAAGGAGAGGAAAGAAGAAGGTAAAATGGAGCAATAGAAGATAGGAGCAAAATATGAGATTTGAAATAAACTTAAAAAAATTACCTAAATAATAAGCACAAGCTTGAAGGAAAAGAAATGAATGTTAAAAAAAAACTATGCAGGAGAGAAAATAACACAAATAATGAAAACTGTGGTGGAATTCATCTCAGTAGAATCCAGTGTTTACCATTGTTTTCTCTTTCTGGATCTGCCCTTGGTGATGTCAGATGTTGTCCTAGTCTGGCCTTGGGCAGTCTGTTGTAGAGAAAGTGATCCACAGTCTGTGGCTATCTCCTTCAGGCTTGGCTGGTCCCCACTGTTCTACCTAGCTGGCTTTCCATCAGTCCAGGGCCCAATGGTGGTTCATTTAATGACCTGTGAGAACTGTCCATACCTCCTCCATCTGCCTCCAGAGGGGGCCCCTGGAGCCATCAGGAGGGTGGGATCCCTGTGTCACCCCTGGGGGTGCTGTTCAGTTTGCAGGGTAAATGGTGGGAGCGTTTTACTGCCCCCTCGCCACATGACTTATTCCGCCCAAGATCCTTTCCAATAATGCATGGTTTCTGGTGAATTAGCTATCCCTTCCCTGTGAAGGGTCAATCTGTAAAAGGGAAGCTCTTTCCTGCTTGGCACAGACCTAAGCACCTAGGCTGGGCGGGGCCCTGAACACCCTTTGTTGAGTCTCTAATCTCTCTGCTCTGCTGGTTTCAGTGGATCAGGGCTCAAGGAACAGTGCCGCTCATAGTGTCTGGTAGAAAGGGCCCTTTCATAGCTTTTAGCTTTCCCCTGAGGACATGTGCCCAGCAGGGGACTCCTGAGCCTGGTCTCATCTGGAGAGCCTGTAAACCCACAGGTGAGGGTGGGGCACACCTGCCTGTGAGGAGACCTAACTGCCACAGCAAATCTCAGGCATTCAGCTCCTGGCCATCTAGTTTCCAGCTTGCTGCTTGCAAAGGAGACTTGGGTGCCAAATTCTCCACTCTACACAGTCTCCTGCTCCAGCCATGCTGGGTTGGGGCCCACATTCCCTTCAGTGTGACTCTATTACTGGAGTTCTTTGTTGGCAGAGCCGCTGCACACATACACATGTACACATGTGCACAGGGTCTCTGCCAAGCCTCTAGTCTCGCCTCAGCTCCTCTTTTAAAAGAGTTTCTGTGTGGTCCCCGCACTGCAGCACCAAGCCCTGGGGATACTGATCTCCATGCACTTCCCTCCCCAAAAAGCACAAAGTCTCTCTCAGTCATGGCTGTCCACAGCCTGTCAGAGTCTCCAACAGTCTTAGATTTTCTTTCTGGATCTCTCCCAGATAGCACTGGGAGGAATCCTCCAGAGATAGTATAACACAGGGCAGTGGCAGGGTGTAGTCGCTGCTCCCTCCAGTGATTCTCAGACTCAGGGGGCCTGCTCCAGCCACACTGTTTAGGCAGCCAGCAGCACCCTGGCTCTCTTCATCACCGGAGCTCATGGCTCCTGAGCAAATAAACAGCCTCCTCAGTCATATTCTGTCCCATTGGCAGTTTCTGTGGCCCCCAGGGTCAGGGAGGCAACAGCCCCTTCCCCAGTAAATACTGCAGTCCCTGGATCCTGGCTCCTAGCTCCTGGCGGAGGCAGGGTGAGCAGCCCTGCCTGGGGCAAAGGGCACAGAGACATGTCTGAGTGCCAAGGTGCAGGCACTCCGGAGGCTTCTTCCCAAGGAGGGTATTTTACATTCCTCAGAATGGCTCCCACCCCAAATCGGCACAGTCAGAAGTGCTGGGTTGGGCAGTAGCAGCAGCAGCTGCTCTGCTAGGAGAGCCTGGCGGGCCAGCTCCTGAGCTCCTTGCAGGCAGACAGGTTCTTGCCCACTCATGAACATGCCCTGCACACACACCTGCATGCACATTCACTCACACACACTCTCATTCTCAGCTGGATTTTCGAGTTGATTGCTCTGTGGTTTAGATGCAAGACCCGTCCAGGTCTGGGAGCAAGTGGATGGAGTTTTCAGCTACTCTGCAGCCATCTTGGATCCCCTCTTATAAAGATTTTTTAAGAAAAATGAATGCTTAAAACAATGCTTAACATATTAGAAGCCTGAATTTAAAAATGATAATAAAAATGACTTGAAAATCTATCCAACCGTCATAAGAAAGCCAGCACCTATTTAAATCATTTGAGGGATGGGTGCCTTCTGTCTCCTCGTCACCTCTAGGAGCAAGTTTCTTATTCTATTTCCTGAGTTCATTTTTGGACTTTCTCACTTTCTAAAGGGTACTATCCTCCTTCAACTGTCTTCCTTCACTAGGCATCCCTTAAATCCCTTCAGTCCTGGAACTATTGCTATAACCACTAATTTGCAACACCAAAGTAAAGTGGTTTAACAGAGTAAGGTTCTTCCTGGTTCGTGCAGAGTACAATAGGACTGGGTGGTCTTCTGTCTTGTGCTGATACCAACTGGAACCACACAGCTCCAAGACTGCTATAAATAGCAAGGCAAGAGAAAACCTAAGGTTTGTATGGTATGTGTTGTAGGTCAGACCTGAAAATGGAAATAGCTTGCAGTGTTACCAAACTCAAGGTATTTGCCACTTGGGGTGCTCTATTATAAAATGAGATGTGGTTGTCTCAAGAAAATTTTATTTATTTGGGGGGATCTAAGATGGCGGCGCAGTAGGAAGGAGCATATTTCGCTCCCCCCTACACATGAGAATATTCTGGCTGATTTACATTGAAACGGAGCAAACAGACATCAGAAACACAGCATATTTGAGATCAGGAGATCAAAAATTGTAGTGGACACTGAAAAACCAGACGGTAAGGAGAGTACTTCAGAACAATAAGAGCCCAAGGGACAGCGCGGACACCAGGGCTGGGACTGAGGCCCGGGCGGGCTCTCACCAGGCTCGCCACAAGAATAGGGAGGGAGCTGGGTCAACTGCTCCCTCCCCAGCCAAACAAAATTTTAGCGGCACTGGGATAAACCCAGTTGCTTGAAATCTCACAGAGAGGAGTTGGGGTCTCAGTGGCAGACAAGCTGGGGGTGTGAACACCCATGCATATCCCGGGGAAGGACCGCATACCGGAACTCGCCTGATTGTTGGTGGCTATCGCCACTGGGTCAGCCACACACCTGAGCTCCTGGGGCCTTTGGCTCCCGGCACCTGAGGGGCAGCTTGCAGGAGGCCGATGCCCACAGGTCATTTGCTCCTGGCGACATTGAGACAGCCATGCACCTGGGCTGGCGGGACCTCCAGCACCCAGCACCATTGGAACAGGCGCGCGCCCTCGAGATGGCTGTTCGGCCGCTTGCCTCGGCACCATTGTGGCAGGCGCGCCCACGGGGCAGCTGATCCACTGCTCGCCTGAACTCGCCAGCCTCCGGTGCCCAGTGCCGGAGGGGCAGCCACGTGCCTGAGCCCGCCATCCATCGGGGACGATTGTGCAAGGATTGGCTCCCGTATGTGACCACAGGTGGCTGCGAGATCATAGGCACCTGCGTGCAACTGGGATAGGCACACACATCCTCAGAACTTATACCTGAGTCCCTGGGCAGAGAGGCCCAGGGCTAGCCCTGAGGACAGTAGCGCAAAGATAGATGAGCACTGAACAAGGACAAATGCGATACTGTCACCCCTAGACAATTGCAGCCAACAAGACCAGAAACACCAGCTCAGCAAGATTGAAAACAGCAAGAGTCATTGGGGTTTTTTTTATTTTATTTTTTTCTTTTTTCTTTTTTTCTTTCTCTTTTTAAATTTTAATTTTTTTCTATTATTTTTTATTATTTTTATCTTTTTTTTACCCCTTAATGCCCTTTGCTTTGCGTATCTTCTTTCTTGCCTTATCCCTTCTTCCTTTCTTTCTAATTTTATCTCTTCTTTCTTCCTTTTTTTCTTTTTTCTC